>VXAL01015091.1:245033-261069 GCA_013399475.1 Chauna torquata
ACACGTATTTCCTAAGCGAAAATTGGTTATGAAGTTTGCTTATTTAAAAAAAAAAAAAAAAGTGGAAGAGACCTTCTTGCTTTTTAAAACAATCATATAGAACAAAAAAAAGTAGCAGAGAAGCATGAACTAAACTAAAGCAGAACAGTTATCAAACAAAACTCATTTCACACAAATGACTAATCTCAGCCCCAATAAGTATGGGTTTTTATCCACTAGACGTAGACTAATCAAGTCTTACGAAACAAGAACAAAAAAATATCAAACTTTTCCACGCAGTTCACAGGAGTTAAGTGCAAAAGTCACCTTGATGTACTGTTGAACTTGCATAGGTTCAAACCCTGTGAAGAGCACCATCGGTGTCAATTCTGGGGTGAGCTTTTTAGTAGGTGGCGGTAGGTCTTCAATCCTACAAAATACATGAAATACAGCAGAAAGTGAAGTTTTGTGAAGTTCGGGCCAAACGTCGTAAAATTTTAAAAGCAGATAAACACACTCCTGCAACATTTAGCAGTGAAAATACTTACGTGCATGAGAATTAGGCAGGATCAATCTTGCGGATAAAAAATTTTTATGCTGAGAACAGAACGTTTCCTCCTGATTCTGCTCTCTCCCAATTCTCTTACTACTCCACCACCCTCTAGTTATTCTTCTGTTCCTGCCAGTTGAGTAGCTGGCAATACGCAAAAAATGCTGCTAGTTATTTCAATTAGCAGGGCACAGGATGGAACCAGACTGACAGGCAGCTGACAGCTCTGAGGAAAAGTAAATTAAGGACTATTGGCACTGATTGCTATTCTTACCTTGCTCTTTTGGAAGATGGCTGAAGACTGGATTCATTTTGCTTTGATTTCAAAGGCAACCTCACACCCTGCAATTAGATCATCTACATGTTTACATTTGAATTGAGCAGGGAACCCAATTTTTATTCTGAAACAGGAAAACTGTACTCCAGTACTCTGAGACTATAGTTAAAAAAATTAAACACATAAATGAGAAAGACGTGCTATGAAATGTGTACTGGTGCACTGATTGCTTACACAGCTGACTCAAGAGCAAAGCTGAGCATTAACCAAAGCTTCTTCACAACGTTATGCAACCATTTAAGTGAATGCCAGATAAAAATTTTTTTTTTTCCTTTAAATAAAGCTGATAATCATTATTGGAAAACCCAAAGAATTAAATGAGAAAGAGATTGAAAACCCTGTCCATTTGTTATACATATGAAGACGCATGAAGTAAGTAGTCTTCCAGGAACTTAAATACCAACAGAAAATAGTCACACCTGCATTTTAAAAACTCAAGTTCCCTATTTACAGAAACAGAAGCTCCAGTGGATGCTTGGGTATTCACTGCATAGACACTCCTGCCTCCTCTATACCAGCTTAGTCACTAGAGCATCTGTCCAGGAGTAGAGAAATGTAGCTTTTAGGCTGTCCCTGGCCCAACTAACTTGAAACCACAGCTTTCACTGGTAGGAAGCGTCTCATCTACTCCTTTTCAACCTTAAAATCTACACATAAAATTTAATGAGGAACGCCGTGGGCACATGACCAAAAAGACTGGCAGCATTATGCCAGCCTCACTGCAAGGACAGCCTTTTGGGAGGAGCAGGCCGCAGGGGTTTGTTCCTTACTCTCAGGAACCTGTAGTCTTATGCGAGACACTCACTAGTAAGAGCAGCTGGGAAGCTCAAGCGCTCACTTCCTGATAGACATTCCAACTACTACACTATGAAAATGCAAAAGGTAAATTGCATCAACACCATCTGACAGACAGCTGTCCTCAGATGAAGACCGCACACTTTAAATCCCAAGATGAACAGAACTGCCTGCTGTGAAGGCAGTGAAGTACCTCGTCTGACACTCCCACATGCCCAACATTTTTCTATTACCAAATCGCATTGTTCGTATGTAGGTGTTCTGAAGGGAGCTGGACAATACTAACTTCAGAGGTCTCTTCCAATTTAAATTACAAGATTCTTACTACGCACGGAAAAGGAGGGTCCTCATATAGTAAATATTGAAAGGGAGGTACTTAAGTTCGGCTTTCTGACCCCTTAGTTCCCTGCATTTGCTGTGTAAGTCAAAACATGGACCACCACTGGTCTGACTGAATCATGCTAAAAAGGCAGATGCTCAATTTTAAGATGAGCTCAAATACAGTGTAGACACAAAGGGTGGTAACAAACCCAAAAATGAGCTAGTGAAAAGCTATCTCACATATTAATAATACATACTAAATCTCTTCAAGTATATTTTTTTGGGCCACTAATAGAATGCATCCTTCAAGAAAGCACACAAACTTTTTAAAAAAAAATTAGCTTCTTAAGGGACTACAGAACCATTTCACAGGGGTCTGTAAGTAGAAGACTGTTTCGATCTTAAGGTCACGGTAAGGGATACAGTAATGGCTATTTCTAAAGCTGAAACATATTAAACCATCAAATTGTACTAATACTTTAAATGGGATCTGGGCATTAACTAAGTTACAACAGTTCTTAAGCTTCTGTTTTCTGAAGAGTATACAAATGGACTGAGATAAGTGATCCAGAACACAAAACCTAAGGCGAAGTATTTTTGTGTAATGTAAAACATTATCTGACAGTCATTTGTAGAAATGCACTGAACGCTCATTAGCTCAAACTTGGAATTACCTATGTCAAGACAGACACTGTGAAAACAGTTACCAAGTATAAATCTGAAATGGAAACAGAAGTTACAATACAAAAGTTTCAGTAGGCTAAAACCAAACAGTATTCTCCATATTCAGAACAAGGAAACAGTTCAGAAGATAAGTCGCTCTTCCTACCTTAGCTCTTACACCTGTTTCATATTTTACATGTTTCGTAGAATACATTCCATGATAAAAACTAAATGTTTTGAATCCTTTATAGGATGTATTCTTAGTTTCCTTACTGTTGTTGATTTACACTGTTGTTATTTCCAGACTTACCAACACACCGCTTTTTTAAAAATGATGCATTTTTAAATTACGGAATATTCGGTACATATGCCCATGGCTTTAGTTCTTAGAATATTTCAGAGAGAGGATACAATATACTTCCAACCCATAATTAATGTCATTTATCCTATCTAAAATTTAGTCAAGATTCTAACAAAATTCTTACTGATTTGGGGCACTCTACCTTGAAAACTTTATGTGGCCTGTTTTCAGATAGTGCTAGGCACTGACTCAGAAATACAAAGTCTTTTCTAATGGTCTAATGTAAAATCAAAGAGTGAAGCACTAGTCCAAGATCTCTCAAAAGAAACTTAATTTTATACAATATACTGTAGTTTCTTAGTTCTGTAAAAGATTATATCTCAGATTTATAGAAATAAAATAGAACACTAGCCCAAAGCACATCCAGGATGGTCTGTGTGGGTCCCTCTGGCTTGTTGCTCACACCATATGCACATGTGCTCAAACGTTAAAAACACTAACCAGTAATCTTACAAAAACAGTTGTATATAACTCAACATACCATTAGAAGTTCTGGTGATACCTTTAATGGGACTCTCCAAGAATCTGGGAATTGAAGAATACAACAGAAATGAAACCATTGCAAAATTATTTATAGCAGAATACATATGCTTCTATTGATTAAACAACTACATATATAAATGCTACAGAACACATGATTTGGGGACTGGAATTCTTACCCAAAAGATTCAGAACTAGATGTTGACTAGGAGAAAGCGGATCTTGAAGACTGAACACTGTATACCGGCTGTGCTGTATCTGCCGTAAAGCTTCAAAATTTCCTAGCAGTATGTCACAGAGCCATTGTGCATTTACACACGGTATTCTCCACTCTTTGGCCTTCTCATACTTCAAGCCACTGGGTCTTATTGTTCAGAGAAGAGGGGAAAAAAATTATGTTTTGATAAAATAGGTAAAAGTTTATTAGTATAAATGCTATTTAAAATATCAGTATTTCTGCGTTGGTCTATTATCTATTTTAACTGTGATAGAGTAGGCACTCTCAAAAAAACACTTTTGCTCTACATACTTGAACAAGCAAAGTCAGGGGAAAATTTCTGCCCCAAATGGAATCAGATTAGACCTGAATTTAACTCAATTTTCCCTCCCCCAACATTTTAAAACAATTATTCCTTCCTCCCCCAATATATTTTACTTATAGATGATACAACAGTCAGCATTACTTACAAAATAATCTAAAATAGTGAAACAAGACATGACTTTTCTTTTGCCTGTCTTCAGGAGGCCAAATTTAACATGTAAGTGTGCAGTAATTTAGTTCAAGAAACAACATCATAAAGTTTAATGCTACCAAATCGCGAAAACGATTAAACATTCTTAACGAGATGTAATGAGCACTTTGCATTGAGAAAAACACTAAGTGGCAATAGGGAACTCAAAGCGTGAGCACTGCGGAGGCAAACCACTTACTCTTTACAGATGAGAACGGTGTTGCTGCGACACAGATAGCCTGTATATTTGGCACCTGCTAGGTAGGCCATTAGTTTGAGGTCATCTCTGTCACTATCAACAAATCCTGTCACAGAGATTATCTACAAACAGAAAGACACAGTGAGAAATAAATGAAAGTAGACAGTACTTATGAAACACTCGTATTGAAAATAAGTTTCTTTTACTAACTTTTTTACATTATAATGAAACACAGCATCTTAGCTATGGCACACAGGCACTTAAAACACAGCTTGTAGGATACATAAAATACAATCAAAAGCTGATTTGTTTATACATAAAATTACAGGTTTCTAGCACTAGTTCTGACTCAGGAAGAATCATTTTCATTCTGCTGGTCAGCTTTTTATCATTTACAAAGACTATAGTTTTACTATGAAAAAGCTCACATCTAGTTTTCTTTCTCACACATCTTTCACCTCTTCCTTCTGCTGCTGTTTATATTGTTGCAGACAGGAATTTTTATACTTATTCCCCCTACTCTGCTTTTAAAAATCTCCTGAACGCTCAGCTCTACCTTGTCATGAGGCTGAATAAACTGTACCAGCTGATCATAGGTAGCAAATGGTAATTCCACCTCTTCCTTTCTTACCATCAGTCTTGTCAAGTTTCCATTTTTAGCATTCTTTCATTTAAAAAGAGGCAACTGCAATCTTGTTGTTGATAATAAACTATGCTAACCACTGTGTTCACATGCATATTGTTATAGTCTTATTTCACCAAACCTGTATTTCTTTTTTTCTTTAAGAAAAGGCTGTCATCCTGTATGTCTGCACTCAGGACAAAGAAATCCAGTGCCAAGACATATTTTGACATCTTGTTTCATATTGCAGTGTGTTTCAAGATGTATCTCACTCAACTTCAAGTTTATTTTTCAACTCCACACATTTCCACATCCCCAGCGCTCCTCATTACATGACAAAACACAGACTACTGGAACTGTGACCTCCTTTTTTCTGACTAACAGCACAAGCCTCCTTTTTTGATATTTGCTAGGTATTGACCAAGAAAAATAAAAAATATTAAAAAAAAAAATCTTAAAATATTGGGCTAGTGTAAAGGAAGCATAAAATGTTAGATGTGCTGTTAATCAAAAAATAAGATGCTTGGATTCCTGTCATCTTGTTAGGGATAACTCATGTCATCTTTGGACCTCAGTTTCTCTGTCCAAGAGGATAATACTCAAACACAGGTTTTAATATCTAGCTCTCAGAATTCAGCAAGACTTGCAAAGCACTCTGAATCACCTGGTAGTATGCCTCATATCAACACAGGACTTTAACAGAAGCTTTTCAACGGATGACAAAAGAAATGTGCATTTTGATTTCAGTAGGTACGTTCTAGCTATATTTTAATAATGCTCATGTAATGAAGCAAGCATTCTTTAGAAGTAAGCTTTTTCTTCTTACATGTTGAGAGCATGGCTTTCCTCCTGGTGGAAATGCCACTGGAAAATGAAGGGCTCGATGAGGTGGTACCATTTTCTTCTTCTTCAAGATGGAGTTCAGCCAATGTGCTGTAATACACCTCTTCCTTTCTCTTACAGCCTACAAAGACATGCATGAACAGCTTTTAAAAAATGGAATGTCTTTATTTTTACATTCTTCTAAAATACAAAATTTCAATCTTCATGATTGTCGGTTTTTCCTCGCCATTTTCATGAGCTTGGTTCTCACAGCATCTTCCTCAGTGTTCTCTGGAATAAGTCTACTACATGCATTATGAAAGTCTGTTATACTTTAAAACTACAGATGATTTTTAAAAAGTGTACTGTAAAAAACTTATATTTTATACTTATAATCAAAGCATGAAGTACATACGGAAACCCCCCTCCCTTTCCAGTAAGGAAATGAAAGCATGCATGTTACTAGTTTGCTTACCTGAGCATACATGTTACTGACTTGGCTTTCACAGAGAAGATGTGTACATCTGCTTGTAAGTGTAGGGTCCACTGTCCCACCATGTGCTTGAATGATCTGGTAGGAGAATAAAACTAAAACTTCTAATACATACAATAACTTTTAAAGTACCCTAAGAAACAGTCTGAAATGAAAGTCTACTGTTTAGGAGACTGTACCATTTCACTGAAGAGTTACCCCCCAAAAAAGGTTTGTTATGTAGCTTAAGAAATTTTTGGGGGTGGGGGGAATGGAGAAAACAAAACAAAATATGCACCTTTTCACTGAACTAGAAAAAGTGTAACTTTCTAAGATGCATAAATGAAATATATAAACATAAATATATTTTTGTCTATAAACAAAAATAACCTCATATTTTTTATTTTTGCAGTATAACTATTAAACAATTTCTCATAAACCATTCAATTCTATCTCAGCGATAAACACAAGTGCTGTTAAAAATGTCAACAGCTTACTTGATTATGCAAAATTGTTGGGGAAAATTCAACTATAAAATCCATCAGAAGTTTCTGAAGAACATCAAAGTCCTCTCATTTAGGAAAGGATACAATCAGATTTTTCTGAAAAATAGAAGTTGGCAAAAAAATAGAAACACTCTATTCCTCCATCTTATTCACTCAGGTGGATACCTCACAGCCTACTAAATACCAAAATTAATTGTATAAAAAGACTGTTTTTTGCATGTAAGTTAGAGAACAATGCTATATTACATTTGCTGTACTACAGTTGCCTATTAAAAGCATAAATAGTTGGGAAATGGTTAATGCTATAACTTATTTAGCTAATGTTCTGATTAAAGACCTAACTCAACCAGGCTGCACATTTAAAGCATTTATTATTCAACTGCAGCTGATCAGAAAAAGTAATGTTTTTGGAAGTTGTAACACCAACATTAAACGAAATGATACCTAAAGGAAAGTGAACAGTGCCAAAATACTTCCAATCATTCCTTTTAGGATTTAGTTACTATGAGAGTAAGGTTATCATAGTTTTTTGGAAATACAGCAGAATCTTACCCGTTTCCAGGTTGCTAACAGCTGTTTGTCAGACATCTGTTCTGGGTAATCAGCAATTGCAAAGACACAGCCCAGCAGGAAATATTCTTCTGGAACTAGAATAGTTTGGCACATAAAAGAACAGAAAATTAAACACTTAAAGGTCTGAAGAGTTCATCTCAAAACATGTTCATTACACTAATATTTCCCATTACACCAAGTTATAAACTACATTCAATTTTGAAGTAAATTTTTCTTGGAGAAAGTAGGATCCAAAATCTTAAATCTGACACCCATGTCTAAAGGCACAGTTTGGCCCAGCATTCATGGGGGGTTCTTTTTCGTTCGTTTTGTTTTTTTTTTGTGCTGGAGGAAGGGGTGGGTAAAGGGGTTGGAGAAAGGAACACCGCACGGAAAACATAGGACAACGGCTCCTTTACACAGATCATCTACGAATAATCAAAACAATCAAAAAGCTTTCAGTTCTACTAGCATTAGCAGAATTCAAAGCAAGCTATAACAATTTTCTGATACTGAATCCTCATTAATTTACTAGCACTTCCAAATTTATCTTTCCAGTTGCTATCCTCTTTGAAAGCCTCCCCTTTCCCTTCTTTCAAAGGAAAAAACCTACACTATGCAGAGATTAATGCTGTCCTCATAGCATAATTTATATGCTACTGGCATAAAATATATATTTGAAAAGAAAAAGTTTTCACTACTCTCATGCTTTTCAGAGTTCTGGACATCCTTAGTTATAATTTACAACTGTTAGCATAAAAATTACTAAAACACGTCCTGAACCTTGAAGGGAGTTTCTAAGTCTTACAATCCCATACTGTAAACACAGTGCTATCTTTTGATATTCTAACTCAAACTCTGTCATGTCATTAGCGATTTTTTTCCAGGATCAGAAGGCAGTATTACTAACTCTCTACTGCTGGATCATGTCCAAAAACCGGCTGCTGTTGCAGTTGTGTCTGTTGCTGCTGGTGGTGTTGCTGCTGCTGGGTTGCAACTTGATGTTGTAGTGCTTGAGATGCCTGAGTTAAGTGTTGTGCTGCCTGATTCTGCATTTGCTGTTGCTGATGCTGTTGGTGTAACCTCTGTAAGTGCTGCTGCTGTAATTGCTGCTGCTGAATTTGTTGCTGCTGATGTTGCAGCTGTTGTTGCTGAAGGTTCTGTTGCTGTAGCTGCTGCAACTGTTGCTGCTGTAGCTGCTGCTGCTGCAACTGATGAAGCTGCTGTTGCAAAGCATGCTGCTGTTGGAATTGGAGCTGCTGCTGAGGACGGTGTAGCTGTTGCTGAGCATGTAACTGCTGCTGTGGAAACTGAAGCTGCTGTTGCGTGAACTGGTGCTGCTGATGAACTTGCTGTTGCTGTTGTGAAAACTGATGAGTCTGTTGCTGCTGGAAAGACTGCTGGGAAATCTGGGGTTGTTGCTGCTGCTGCTGTTGTAGTTGCATAAGTTGTTGAGGTTGAAGATGTAAAAGAGGATGGTGCTGTTGCTGCTGTGCTTGATGTGTCTGCTGTAATAAATGTGTCTCTGGTGTTAGTTTCACTTGACTAAACAGCACCGCATTTGGATGTCCCTGTTGGCTATGATTTACTTGTTGTTCTAAACTTTTTGTAGGTGCTGAAAGTGATTGTAATATCTAGAAAACAAAGATTAGTTTTGTGACCTTTTTGTTGTCATTCAGTTTTTAAAATATTTAAAGAACTACTGGGAAAATATCTCTCTTAAAAGAAAAGAACCTTATGCTTAAATACATGCTGAGCTCAACAAAAATGCTTAAGTGCTAATAGCTTTCTCAAAGTGAAAAAGACAGGACCTGCACATAGAAAAGTGTAGAGCTACACACGACTCCTAATAAAATGCAATATAACAAAATTTAAGATTGAAACCCATCCCTGTATTCTTGGTAATATGTTCATAAATAGCATTATGACTGTAAACACTGTATCAGTAATCATATTGATCAACTCAATCAACTGTAATACTCATTTTACAATCTTGTTCGTCCACTAAGTTCAAAGCTTAGTTCCATAGTCTTATTTTCTTTCACTTAAAAACTGCTAATAATGCCTCTGTTAATTAGTGCTGTCTGAAACACAGAAGTTTAATAAAAGCTTTTGTTCTCTTTACCCAATCCGGGGATATTCAGCTCCATTTTTAAAACTGAATCCCAAAATACAAAGAAAAACATTGATCTGCTCACCACTAATAGTTTTTTTTTTAAGAAAAAAATCATATATTTTCAGTTTATACAGAGTGCTGAAGTGATCTGGAATCTAATTTCATTTTTAGTTGTATAATTCACAGAGAAGACACAAGTTAGCAAAAAGATTTTTAAAGCATCAGAAGAGGGAAAACTGGATGAACTCCTAACAAAGCCATCTATTAAAAATAAAAAGGAGCAAAAGGAAACTATAGACTTGCCATTCATAAAGTCTTTTAAACACACGGTGAATCATGCAAAGCATGTTTCCTTCACCCACAGTTTCATCACATACAGTTTAAACGTCAGTGATGCATGTGTGCACGAGACAGAAGAACCAAACAACATCACTAAGATATAAAGCCAATTAGCTGTATCCTCGCAATATCAGATGTCCATCAGCTCCTCATCAGACATGACTCAAGTGTTTTTTACAATGCACTTCCAAACATCTCAGGTTTCGTATGTGCAATGTTGATGTTGTTGGTATAGCATACATTACAATCATCATTACCAACATCACTCGTCACTAATCTCTAGACGGCACCACAGTATAAACATTCGATAACTAAAAATTAACAGACACAGAAAGAATGTCTCCGTGGCTCAGTATTAGAAGAGATTCTTATGTTGCTCTCCACAAGAAGTCCCAAAAGTGAAAATTACAGAAGCTTCAGGACAGATATTTCAAAATAAAGGGATAAAACTTTCAAAAGTATCCTAGGGCTATATTCACAAAGTAACTTTGTATCTGCAAAATGCCTTATTACTATGGTCTTGCTACTCTGTAGAAATCTCTGGTTCAACTTTCAAAGACTGTGCACCAAGGCATGGGACCCACCCAGGACTGGTACCCAAGCAGGATCCAAAATACAGCATAACCTAGCCAGAGGGAAGATAAAAGAAGAACTGTGGAATTGGTATTTCTCCCTCTAGGAGGCAGATCCACAATTCTGAGACGCAAAGCTTTTCTCGAAGTGCTGGAGCTAACACTGCAACTTATACAGCAGCCGGATAGGGTACCTGAAAACAGTCCTTGTACACCACGGTCAGTCCCTAGCCCAACAAACTTCTGGAGAACAAAGTCTAGCCAAAGCACAATACCATCAACTGCCTTGTATCTCTGTAAATATTATTATGTAAAAATACTTCCATACGAGGCCACTAAAGAATATTTTATAGTACAATGACTGGGATGTAGATGTGATGTTTAGACAAGATAGCATCGGCCAACCTACCAGGATTTTGGCCATTCTGCTCATTCCTTACCCAGAATTCTGAGTCCTCAAACAGTTGAAGGCACTGAGAAGAGGAATCTAAGACTCAGTTTTAAAAGGAAGCCAGTATTTCCTTTTCATATAAGCAACAAAGAACCAACAATTCCGAGTGACTCTACTTTTTGTTTTTCTCCTGAGTACTAGCTGTAAGCTTGTATATTATTCAGGCACCTTTGAAAGTTTTACCTTCGGATGAACATCCAAATAAATGCACTAGTACAATGATTTAAGTAAAAGTTATGTCTGACATTTACCAGTACCTACTTTTCTCACATTCCCGTCCCACAAACATCCTAGGATTTCAATGCTAGAAGTTATTTCAGTGCATGCTCACTTGATTTTTATTCTCTTCTAAAAATAAATTCAATACAAAAGCTACAATTATTTCAACTATGAGTGGCAAAAGAAGTTGTAAGTTAGGACTTCTGCATCATAATCCTGACTATGCTGTATAACAACTTAATGATTCCCAGCAGAACAGAACAGTACAGAACTGAATGTACTGTGAGAACAATCAATTTTACAGTTTTGTGTGTTTATACCACTAATAATTCCTTGCACTGAGTAAAAAGCTTGAAGGGTATGAAATCAGGTTTTCTGAACTAGCCAAATAATTTTAAATTAATGAATTTTTTTCTTTCCCCCTCTTACAAAGAAATCAATGCTAAAATACCATGAAACTCTAAACAAAGCTATAGTTAAACACAGCTTTACTCTTCTTAACATTTCTTCCACATGCATTCTTACTGCTGTGAACCTGCTAGGAATGAAGTTACTTATTATGGGGAGGTTACTAATTCGGCTACAACTTCAAAGTAGCACAGGGAACTTCTAAGCTTTTGTACCTTCAGAGAACAATAAAAGGAAACTTAAGTTCTTGTACACGTTAGTTCCTGACAAAAAGTCCCATATCTTATAAATGAAAAATCCAACACTTACATGTGCTACATTTGATGGTCTATTAATCTGCTGAATATCAGCACTATTAGTAATATTCCTTAACGTCCGCACTGCTGGACTCCACGCAGCCATCATTTCCTGTCGATCAGAACTTTGGGCACCTTGCACTGAAGCCATTAAATTGCCTCTCATATCTGGAGGCAAGATATTACCTGGCACTGGTGGGACATTGGCACATAAATTAATTAACCCAGAGTCTTTCCCTTGAGGCAACCTACGCTTTGCTGTGGATGCCTGTGGAACTTCAGCTGGTGTCCAATTCAAATTCCTCTCTTGTTTTTCTGGAGAGGAATCTGAAGAATCATCAAACATCAGTTCCCCTTTTGCCTTATCAGCAGTAGTAGATTTTGGTGAAAAAACTTGATCACCCAAAGGTGATCCTTCTCGAGAAGATGCTGGGCTTGATAATTTTTCATCAGTACTAGCTTCATTTTGAGAATCTTGCTCTTCATTTTCTGCTTCTTCCTCCTCTTCCTCCTCCTCCTCTTCTTCCTCCTCGTATATAATTAAACGAGGATGATATGGAGTCTCTTCTTTTCTCGTCTTGTCAGCTATAGAATCCAGTACCCAGTCTGGTGTCACAATTTTAATGCTGTCATGTTTACAAGCACATTCGTATTTCTCCTGGGGGAGGAAAAAAAAAAAAAAAAGAAAAAAACATTAAATTTAAAGACAACAAAAAAAAAAGAAAGGAAGAAAAAACAGTAACTTTTGGACGGGCTGGGCTAGAGTACGGACAGGCGGATCACAAGAGACTATTCAATGACAGAAACTGCTCTCTCCCAGAACCAACCGGACAAACTACGCTACTGTGCTTAACCAGTAGTGAACCAGGTTGAAACTGATTTAAACAGAAATGTCCACATTTACAATACAGCAGATTCAGAAGGCACAAATGCAGAAGACAAAGTCTTCTTGCAAAACACCACTACTCAAATTCTTCTAAAACCCAATCATCAAAAGATTCAAAAAGATATTTTGTTCTGGAAAAGTTTACAGAACACCATCAGCTAGGAATGTCACAATAAAAACTCTGATGCAGCTGATTTCAAGGTGGACATTAAGGTGAGCCTAAATACAGCTTGTACTTGTATTTGCTACATTAAAATAAGTAAAACACCATGAAAAAGCATATACAGAAAAGGAGAATTTCACAATTAAGCACAGACAAATACTTAAGAGTTGATCATTGAAAGAATGAATTTCAGCAGGAATACATGTCAGAAAATGGTAGGATACTTTCCATGCACCTTCTCAGAAGTTGCAAACCACAATACTGCCCTCAACTTGAAAGTTACATTTCTGCCCACATATTAGCTAAATCTATTTCAATGAGAGGTTATGATACTGACTAGGTAGAAAATTTTACCCCTTCCTCCTTCCTTATCATTTCACCATTTAATGATGTACAGAAATAGTAAAACTTCACTATTTCCTTTCCTAACTATGCAGAGGTACACACAGGTTGAGTGTTCTATTTATTCAAACATCTTCTTTGATAGAAACTCCTCACAAATATCAAAATAGTGAAAAAACTTTCAGTATAACATTTGAAACTAATTTCAGGATCTAATATTTCGAAGTGATTGAACTGGGATTTTCTTTGTATGTCGGACAACATAAATTAACAACCAGCGCATTCAAAGGAAATTAATTTCATTTAATGATTCTCCAGAGTTATTTCCTACAATGAAATTGTCATTCATACACAATAAAGAGATTACAGATGAAACAAGTTTATTTGCAGATATGACTTTTCGTTCGTTCTTTGTGGTGAGAATTATTAAGAATCTTATTTTATCATCTTGTGTCTAGTCAAAGTAATCATTCAAGTTTTCACTAGCATCAAAACTATTCTCATTACAAACTGTTGCAGATTCCCGCATAGTAGTACCTCAGAGCAGCAGGCGTAGATGCATTTTAAGTAATCATCCTATAAATTTGTCCCCATTCAATGATCATGGAAATTAAACAAGATACTTATTTCTTCCTAAAGATATGAAAAGCTAGTGTGTTTTCTTCCATTCAAGTGGCAAACTTAAGACAGTAACCTTTGTTCTAAAAAGCTTATGATTTAAGGCAATACTTCTTAAATGTATACCATTGCCTATTAAAAACTCCATTTTCGTTAGCAATGCTCTTCAATCAAGCACTACATTTTGTTGTTACGGAGAAGACAACTAGGATGGTGTTCAATACATCCTTCTAGCTTCCACAGAAGAAAAATCATGGACTTAAACAAAAAAACTGATGTTCTTATTTAAAATTTTAAATGAAATGGAGAAGAAAAACCAAGCATTTCCCATGCCCACACTGTAAAAGCAACTTCCTCTTCTCCCAGTGCCAGCCCATGATTAATTCTAAAGCGCTTTCCTACGTATTGCACACAGAAGTTTAATGTCATCCCACTAGCCATATGTCCTTCTCTATCTTAATATTAGACAGTTTACGTTAACTTAGAAATACCAGAAGGGTTGTTGGTGGAACAATAATATATTAAATTTGTTGTTAAATTAAATTAAATAACATTGGAAACTGGACAAAGTTTTACATATTAATGTAAGGAGGTATCATATAGATCTTAGAGTTACTCACAGTCAAATAATTAACACACGTGACCCCTCTCATTGATTTCAATTAAAGAAGCGGTGATGAAAATGCCCTCGCGTTATTAAAGGACAAAAAATAAAACAGAAAACAAAACCCAAAATTTGCTCCATCCACTGCACTAACCAGAAAAATCCAAGCAAACATTTTTGTTAGGTAAGCTTCAATTTGCTTTTAAGTATTTTTAGTCTCTGAACAAATACACAATCAATTACAAAGGTATTTCTTCAGGAAGATGATTACCTGAGCACTTCAGGAAGTTTCAGTGGAACTATTACAACCAAAGCCACTACAGTACAGAAGACTATTCTTATGGGCTCAGTGCTGCCTTTAGCCAGTTACCTAATTGTTCTGATTCAGTTTCTCCATTTGCATAAAGACAGCAACATTTGATTTCCTAAAAGGGACTGATTTGAAGCATGACTATCAATCAGAACTTGTACAGGAATGTGGTGTACTGTTATCCTACCATCTCTCTTTAAGAAGAAAGAGTTGAGGGACTTTGAGACTAATCTTTAAAAAAGAAAAAAAATCTGCTCCTCCTCTCACACACTATTCCTTTCCCCGCGTAACATAAAAGGGCATTTTATTCAATTTTTCGATTTTGCAGCTTTCATTTTTCTTCACTGATTCTAATATACAAACCACAATCACTAATGACTATGTCAAATTAGGTTAAGACAAACAGAATAAAGAACAATACATTTTATTCAACAAGAGATACAAATAACAATATGAAATTGGACATACTTTGAATTAATGAGGCTTAAAGCCATGCAGAAAATAAACACCAACTGATTAACTGCAATGCATAATTGTGTTGAATTTAGCTGGTCTAAAGTCTATCGAGCAAGCTTAAAGATCTTAACTTCAGGGAGAAGGAAAATTTTTGATTATTCAAAAGCAAATGGGAGCTACAACAGGAAGAACTGTACATGCAACAAACTCTTACCCCCTTTGGCTCAGGCACAATCAAATGAGTACACTTCTTATTGAGGCTCAGCTGGCAATTCCCTCCATAAAAAGTAACCAAAGCCCAAAGCGTACTTCGGTCTTCAGATGAAACCTAAAAGGAAGGTAAATAAGCCTTTTAGTTCTATGCAAACAGCTGCCTCCTGCTTGAAGAATTTTAGTACAATTCCTGACATACCATTTACAATCTGGCTAATGTATTACCTATCACTTCTAAATACCAAATTAGCATGAAAGTTACAGAGAAAAAAGGGTGACAGAAAGAGACACAACGAGAAAAGACATTAAACAATCACTTTAACCCGTACAGAGAAGAGAACATTCTTCACTTCTGTAAAACTCAACACTAATACATCATCTTCCAAAAGAAGTAAAAGTTAGTGATCAAGCAACAAGATTTATTTATTATCTTAGGCTACCTGTTTAAATTTATTNTGTGTTAATGCAGAAACAGGAAAATAGGAATAAAGATTTTCTACTCTATTGTACTCTTCATTGTAGAACCGCCATACTGCTGAATTCAAGGTAAACTACTATTGAGTGTTCAAACGCTAGTCTTCATTTTCAGTGAAAAACTACTTTCCAGTGAAAAACTGTTTTAGTAGCTAATTCATCCAACATACAGGACAAAA
>VXAL01015091.1:274764-295048 GCA_013399475.1 Chauna torquata
CCGGCGCCCCCCTCCCGAGCCACCACCCCCGCTGCCGCAGGACGACGTCCTCTCCTGTTCCGCGGGCGCTACCTCCGCTCCTCCCCTTCTCTCCGAACCGAACAGGGAGCCAGCACCCGGGCCCGATTCTCCCCCCGTACGGAACGCAATGAACTCGCCCGAAACGACAGAGGCGGGCAGCGGGGATACCCGGACCCGCCCATTAGCGAACAGGCGAGGGAAGGGGGGAGGGGAGCGCGCAGCCCTCTAGCCCCGCCCCTCAGCCTCGCCCAGGCCCGGCCCATCCGCCCCGGCCCCGCCCCCCGCGGGAGNGGCAGCGCCGCGTCCCCTCGCTGCCCCGCGGGCGGCAGTGGGTGGCGGCCGGCGTCCCTCTCCAGCTTCAGTCCCCCCGGCGAAGGCTGGCTGGCACGGGCTGACGGGGCTTGGCCGGCGGGCCGAGAGCCACTTCGGCCTTTCCTCGCCTTCTGCTTCGTCACGAGCCAGGCGCGGGGTCGGGCAGGCCTCGGCAGCCCCTCGAGCAGTGCCCCTGGCCCGGTCCCCGGGCTGGGCTTTGCCCGGCTCTGAGGGCCCAGGCGAGGCTGCAGCCCACTGCTCGTGCCCAGAGCCCGGCGAACGCGCGGAGCTGCGTTCCTCCCGTTGTGTGCCCTGAGCGCCATCTCTGTGCACCGGGCGAGTCGGGCAACCGGCAGTGGCCTGGTGCTGCGAGCTGTGGCGGGCAGCAGCCTGCGCACAGAAGTTAACAGCATTTTGCACTTTCCAGACATGATTTTTCAATGTGTCAAGAACTTTCCAAAATTCAATCCTTTTCCCAAATGCACTTGTTAGCCCTTCCAGCTGGGAGTCTGTGCAAATCCAGTATGCGCAATGTGTATTCCAACAGCCAACTCATTAATGAACATATCGAATACTACCTAAATCAGACTTCTTCCCTCAAAAGCCTGCCTAGAGTATCCTTCTATGTTGAGGGTAAACCATTCAAACCAAGAGGGAGTGCATCTTACCTGACATTAGATAACTGATCAGAAAATTGAAATTACCACCTTAAATTCCGTTTATAGTTAACAGAGAGAAGTAAGCACTTTCAGACCCTGATTCATCTCACGTATTTTAAACATCCGTGTATTGTCAGATAAATCCCCCCCCCCCCCCCCCCCCCGTATGCTTTTCAAAGGAGTTTTGGACCCCTTGTATTAGTTAATAAGGACACTATTTCCCTCCCATACTTAAGAACAATGTTATGAGATTGTATCAAAAGGCTTATCGAAATAAAAATATTGGGATATCTATTGTTTGTGTCCTATCCACAAAGCCTTTCCCAGGAGAAAATCAGATTTATTTAACCTGATTTATTCTGGAAACATACCTGGTAGAAACTAATAATCTGTTTACAAGTAATGTATTATTTATCCATTATTTTTGTGAGACTTGAAGTGAAATTTATAGTGTACAAGTTCCTGACTTCCTTTTTGTCCTTCTTCAAGGATGGCAGTTTGTTTGCCTTTCTGCTGGTCCCCTGGATCTTCACATGACATCTACCCCTTTCAACTCCAGCTCAGTATGTAATACCCAACCTATCCAAGTCTGCTCGAACCATGTATTTTCCTGTTGAGAAAGAGATCTTTCCCTTTGGTTGTAGGTTTTATTGTATTAGCCCACTGATTACAATTTACTTCTTTTAGTGAAAACTGAGGTAAAAAGACATTAAACTTCTATATGATACACTTTTTTCCTAGTACGGAGCAAAGTAGAAATATCCATATGCTCTTAAATCTCAGTCTGTCCCCTTCATCCAGTAATTCATATTCTCATCTCACTTTTTATCTTTCCTAATAAGTGACTCTTGTTTAGGCTCATTTTCTTCTGCCCCAAGTCTTTTTGCGACTGTCTTTGAAAAACACTCCCCTGAACGTTGCTTTCCTTTATATAAAGACACCATCCAGGCCCACCAAGTCCAGCCCTTGCTTTCTTTGTTACGTAATTTCCACTCTTTCCAACTCCATTTTTTATCCATTTTAACTTCTTCCCACTAAATTAGAACTACTTTGACCAAAATCTTCATTCACCTAGAGGGAAATATTTTTTTCTTACTCTTCTTGATCTATCAGTTATCATTAACACCGTTGCTTCCTGAATTTTCTTTCCTTTCGGATTTCAGTGCCTCTGTAATCATCTTCATCTTCCAGCACTGGTAATTCTCACCTCTCTTCTTTCATAAATATCACTGTCTTTCAGGTTTCTGTTTCACATTTTTCTCTGAATTCTCTTCTCTTTATGATATCGTTCATTACTTGGCTTCATCTTCTTTCTTCATGTGATTCCTAAATTGCCCCTTCTCACATGAGTACTTCCTTTATATCTAATCTCATATGCCATTGCGTATTCCCACTTCACACAAAGAAAACCAAAATGATTTCTCCTCTTGATTTCTCTCTTCAGCCTATTTTATTTGTTACTATAATGAGCTCCCCTGGTCTTCCTATCCTTCGGATTCGCCATATCCACAGTATTTTTAGTTCTTCATACAACTCAAAGATTGCAAATATTTCAAATCAGGCACTGCACTAAGACTGACAAAGAAGCATCATGCAAACAACCAGTACTTTGAATGTGATTTTTAATAATAATGCCCTTTCCCAAACCTTGCTCAAACTGTCGAAGCAGCAAGTTGGGCCACTTTGGATCTGCTGTTTGTTCAGCTAATCAGATCAGAAGAATATGAAATAAATGTGGTATTTTAAGTCCTAGCAATTTGAAAATCCTCTACAAAGTATGGAATATTAGCGATAAAAAGTCAGAGTACTGTGTTAAAACACTGAAATTCATTGCAAAAGCAGTTTTCTGCAAAAAGATACCCATTAATATGGTGCCAGTCTTAACCAGAATTGTTCTTTTTGACCAACTATAACAAAAAAAAAAGCATGAATGCAGTTTAATTCCATTTACAGGAATAGGGGTTAAGAATTGACTAAAATAGCTTTACCAAAACAAATCTGTTCTATAAATTCAGTCCCAGAAAGCAAAGATGAAGTTGAAGCCCAGATCCGGGATGTGGGAGATGGACATTTAGGTTTCTCCTGCTCTTCCTGAATGGAGTAAAAGGAACTCCTCTGAGGCACAGGTAGGTATGGACACTGGATGTCAACATTCTCTGCATGTTCTGTATGGTAGCAGTCTAGACACCTAAAAGTTTTAGTGGCCACTGAGAAGTAGTTCAGTAAATCTCAGTTTTGGGCTTTTGGTCACGTAGGGTGGCTGTTGTATTATCAGCAGTGCCACTAATATTACACGTAAGTATCTTCTTTTTATCCACCATTTTGCTGGCTTCGGGTTGACCACTCACAGGAGAAATGACTACTTATGTGAATAGAAATGTACAAATTCTCTAATTGTCATCTAAAAATCATAGAATCATAGAATCGCAGCATGGTTTGGGTAGGAAGGGACCTTAAGGACCCCCCAGCCCCAGCCCCCTGCCATGGCCAGGGACACCTCCCACCAGCCCAGGCTGCCCAAAGCCCCATCCAGCCTGGCCTTGGGCACCTCCAGGGATGGGGCACCCACAGCTTCCCTGGGCAGCCTGTGCCAGCGCCTCACCACCCTCACAGTGAAGAATTTCTTCCTTATATCTAGCCTGAATCTGCCCTCTTTTGGTTTAAAGCCATCACCCCTTGTCCTGTAGCTACACTCCCTGATAAAGAGTCCCTCCCCATGTTTCTTTTAGGCCCCCTTTAGGTACTGGAAGGCTGCTATAAGGTCTCCCTGGAGAATTAAATTAATGAACATATTTTTTACTTCTTTATATATTTAATGAGTCATCTGCCAACAAGTTATTTAATTTCTAGTAATTACACTACTTCTAACAAAAATGAATAACTCCGTTTTCTGCATCATGTGTGTCATCTAGTTTACAGTCCATCAGAACAGAAAAGTAGTTTGCAAAAGTATGTTACTGGACATGGAAAATATCCCCTGTATTTGCCAAAAATAAATTTTGGATTCTGCTTACAGGTCAGCACACTGAACGAAGTCAAATCAGTGGGCTGGCCTGCTTATTTATAGCAAGGTGTAGCACGCGGTGCTCGCCTGTTTGTCGTGCTAGTAGACGTCTGCTAGGTTATGAGATGAAGCTCACGTGCACAGCGCAGAGAGCCAACGGGAGGAACTGCTGCCTGCCAGGCTGCTCCCAGGCCCATCCCTGGGGCCAGCAGCCCATCCACGGCCCACCCGCAGGAGCTGGAGGAGCACAAGAGCGCGGTGGCAGGCGGGAACCCAAGCCAAGGAACCACCGCCTTGCCCAGGGCTGTCCCAGCACAGCTGTCAGCCCCTTGTCCAGGCGTGACACCGCCACCGTGAGTCGTGGGGGACAGCTCTCCAGACCACCCTTTGGACCAAGGCAGGTTTGCTCCCCAGGGCTGGGACACGCGATGGGATGCGCTTGCCTGGCAGTGCCCTGCGCCTCACCGGCACAGCCCGTCCTGTCTTCTTACCGAATTCCTTCCTAACGCTGCTCTGCGTGCGCAGGGTGCGTGGAGTGCAGTGGGGTCGGACCGCAGCGTGCGGGCCCGCGTATCCCCAGCACAGCAACTGAGGGCGGGCGTGCATCAAGCGTGGGATCGCTAGCAGAGGTCAGGCTGGACCAGCCAGGGGATCGGTGAAGTGGCCTGGGAGCAAGGGGTGAGTGGGTCCCCGCAGGCCAGCTGTGGCTGCACGAGCACCTCCGTACGTCCAGGGGCGAGAGCACGAGGGGGGCTAGCTGTGGGACCCGGCATTCCTGGCCAGCTGTGTGACGGTCTTTACCTGCAGCTGGAGCAGTGCTGTNGGGGCTGTCCCAGCACGGCTGTCAGCCCCTTGTCCAGGCGTGACACCGCCACCGTGAGTCGTGGGGGGCAGCTCTCCAGACCACCCTTTGGACCAAGGCAGGTTTGCTCCCCAGGGCTGGGACACGCGATGGGATGCGCTTGCCTGGCAGTGCCCTGCGCCTCACCGGCACAGCCTGTCCTGTCTTCTTACCGAATTCCTTCCTAACGCTGCTCTGCGTGCGCAGGGTGCGTGGAGTGCAGTGGGGTCGGACCGCAGCGTGCGGGCCCGCGTATCCCCAGCACAGCAACTGAGGGCGGGCGTGCATCAAGCGTGGGATCGCTAGCAGAGGTCAGGCTGGACCAGCCAGGGGATCGGTGAAGTGGCCTGGGAGCAAGGGGTGAGCGGGTCCCCGCAGGCCAGCTGTGGCTGCACGAGCACCTCCGTACGTCCAGGGGCGAGAGCACGAGGGGGGCTAGCTGTGGGACCCGGCATTCCTGGCCAGCTGTGTGACGGTCTTTACCTGCATCTGGAGCAGTGCTGTGGTCTCAGGGACTTGTATGTCTAGATGCCAACAACTGGGGAGACTGGGGTCAAGTGGCTGGCTACCGGGCAGACCCAGTATCTGAGACCAGCTGCTGGAGGGAGCCGCCTTGTACACGTAGATACAGATACAGATACATGCATACTTACTTCTTTTTCTCACCAGTGGACTTGTTTGTGTGAGTGCTCTGTGTCTGTGGCTTACTACGTATATATGTACATGTGCACTACACACGTGCTTCTCTGTGTGTGCCTGCTGGGAACACATCTTCAGTATTTTAAGTAGAGTCCTTGCCCTGATGCAGCCACAACACTGTAATTCCACGAAAGCAACCACTCACAGAGATCAGTTATGCCTTAATACGAGTTCATCTCTGGGCTTAGCTACTCTAGTGGATAGACTGAACAGAGATTGTGCACATCGCCATAGTCCGCAATGATCTCAGCAGCACATTATCTGTACTATAAAAACACCACGCACAGTATCTAATATGTCTTAACTATGAGAGGTCTGTACGTAGAAGTTTATGATCATGTTTTCACAAAAGCTATAAAGTGATGTTTCCTTTGCAACGGGCATTGCTTGCACATAGCGAAAGCCCACTAAGTTGACGAGATTTATGCAGAAAATTAGTCTTTGCTTACACAAATGCCTTATTTGTGTGCACAAATGACTCTATGAAAAATTCATATGCACCTACAGTATCATATTTAGGCATAATTGCTTGTGAAAAAAACAACATTTTGAATTTTTTCTTGCAGCTAATTAAATTCAGAGCTTAGATTAAATTGTATATTTGTTTTACTCCAGTGAGCAGACGCTTTTTGCCAGCCCTGTGTTAATAATACATACTCATGTGGTAGCAGCTGGCTCTCTAGATGTTACTTTTCCAATAAGATATATCTTCACAAAATGCCCATTTTTTTTTACAGAAAGCTGATGTTAGTTTCAGTGTGTCTGGAAAGTTTTTGAGAAATCACAGACAGCAGGCTTCCTGCCTTATCACCATACCAATTTCTTAACATGAATAAGAATCAGGTTTTATAATCTGAACCAAAATATGCAAGACAGATAGAGGGCTCTACTTCAGCTTGAAATGTTCATATTTCCTCTTTCCTTCAGTGGAACTACTTGCAAAGGCAAACAGGATTTATAATTAAAAACTTTCTTTTTATCCGTACTGCAACACTGAATCCTAAAATGCTCATTTGGAACTGATCGTTTCATTTTTGATTCTCTTCTAGTTCCAGAGCTGCACTGGGAATGCCTTGTCACTTGCTCGACAGTTTTCTGTGTTAATGTAATAGTTACCAAATGTTTTGCAAATGCCAAGTAATAAGGTATACTTTTACTGTAACTCCGCATAAATGGGCAGGGGAGGAGAAAGCTCTCGTTAACACATCTAACATAAGGGCGTTTTTGTAATCAGAGGTGAGGCTTGGTACGAAAGGAGGAGATATACTCCTTTCTATTGCCTGGCAAGGGATGTATCTGGCATATTAGTCCACAGGGAAAGGTGAGTGAGATGTAGTATGTCACATTGCAAAGATAAAAAAATAGCCCTAAGCTGCAGCTGGGTATGCCTTTATCAAAATATAGCAATGCTAGCAGGATGGTACGCGGTGTAATTGCGCGAGTTACACTTGTCTAAAGTCACTCCTGGTCTCAGCTCAAAACTAGCTGTGGGGATTTTTGTCTCTCCTCCACGTATAAGACAGCTTCACACTGTTGTAGGGCTTGCTTGAAGCCGGTCTACTGGGAGGGTTGCATAGTAGTTTTTAGGTAATAAAGGAATTAAGTATGCAGACAGTGCAAGGCTCTTCAAAACTTCAGAGTATCCAAACATAAAGCTAAAAGGAGCTGCCGGCATGGGCGCGGGGGAGCAGGAGAAACCCTTGGTTAACCCCTCTCCGTTACAACTTACAGTGATAACATCTACACAGCTTTCCTGATACCTTGTTCTAGTGTTGTAAAATTTCCTAATGGTTAGAAAGTATTCCCTATATCTAATCTAAATCTTCTGTAAATGAGGCTGATTCTTTCTGTCTTACCTTCAGACCTTCAGACTACCAATAACCTTCTCCATATAAATTTTTTAGATACATACATAATTTTATATATACGTGTATATAACATAATGTATAACATTATGTTCAATACTTTCTTAATTAGTTCTGCACCTGACTGCGATGCACCACGAAAGAAGAGTGCAAGTCCTCCCAGTGCTCTGGGTAAGAACAGATATTGCTGACCTGACCAACATGGAGCCAATATGACTGAAAAGTAATCATCTGCTCTTTTAGTTCCTTGAGCCAGTTCAGCTTGGATTTATGTGAGGCTTTAAGCTGCATGAAGAGGCCCATGCTGCTGAGGTGAGAGCGGAAATTGTCCGCTGCTAACTTCGGCTAGGCTCCCACCTGCAATATCACTTCAGTTGATTTAAACTGCCCCGAAACATCCCTGGTCCTGGTTGCTTATTTCTACCTCTGCACTTTTTTCTGCATTATGCTCTCACAAAAGTTTCAGTGCCCCAAGGATGACCCATCCTGATCTTGCTGAGAACAGCAAGAGAACAGAAAAATGGTTGTTTTTTCAGTAGGTCATTTTCCTGACTCAGTTACCGTCCTGGTGCTGGCACGGCACAGGCAGCGAGTCAGGGTGCGTGGAGCAGGAGACTGAGGGCAGCAGCTACACCAGCGTGTCTGGCTGCCTGTGCTGCCAGAGAAAATCACAGTAGCCGTGGGGTCCATCCTAAAACCAATGAAAAATATTTCTGCAACGGAAACTTTCCCTGGCTGATGTAAATTCACAGCAACTCCGGCTTCTTCAGAGCAGTCCCTCAAACTTAAAGCACGTAAGGCCAGGAGGTCACTCAGATTAACCTCCCAGTGCAGCACAGGGAGCAGAATTGATCACTCCATTGTTTTTCTCTAAAAACAGACCCGCTCTGGCAGCATATTTCTGCTTCGTGGCCTTCCACACGCTGAAATTTAGAGCGGCATTTTCTGAGTGGCAGAAAGGCGTGCCTGCACCTGCTTAAACACAGACACAGACGTACACATACTTACCTGCCTGTGATACGTTGCGAACAGAGAAGCTGATTGCATTTGTCGTGCATTTGTGGCTGCAGCTTTGGGAGCGCCCAGAGCTTACACGTGGATGTTAGTGTAGTATGCAGACATGTAGTTATCGCTGCATGGTTGGACTATCACTTTCTTTTTCTGTGGAAGGAACCTGACTTTCATTTCTCAAATATTTTCAAATGAGGTGAAGTATGTTCTGATGGCATTCTGGTAGCATTTAGGGTTGGAATTGAATTATGCATTCACAGAGCCCTGCGGTTAGAAGAGACCAGCAGATCTTCTGGTCAGCCCTTCTTATAAATTGCCCTTCAATTTTATCCAAAATAGTCTCGCTCTGAGCTGAGTATCTTGAGTGAATGCTTAGCTGAAGTGGAACTTCCTGAAAGAGATTGAATCTTGATATGAAGACATCAAGAGATGAAGAATCCACTGCTGCTCTTAGATGATCAATAATTTTAACATGACCTCGGAGCCAGCTTAATTAATTAGAGATTGATATCTAGAACCCTCTGCGTTTTTAGTATGCCAAGCAGAAAACATTAGGAAGTAACACATTTGCTACTTAGGTCCCTAATTGTCTACCACTCTTCAGTGCAAAAAAAAATTAGAATTATTGACTGGGTGTCTAGAGTAAGTCTCTTTTAATGATCTCAACTACTTAGTGCTAACCAGGAGTTGGGATCCAAGGAAACAAGTCTCACTGTCAAGACCTCTCACTAGAGCTAAGTTCAGCACAAACGCAGCCGTACCGCTTGTATGAAGGCCAGTCCTGGCTCTAACTCTCTTTTTTGCTTCCCGGAGGCTTTCAGGACAATAAAGGCTCTATAAATCCCAAAATGTTCTGGCTACTTGAAAGATACGCTCTGTGATATGCTGCAGCTCCCTCAGTATGAACAAGAAGTTCTCTGAACCAAGAAAGCCTACAATCGATTGGTGTCTAAAGGTCCAATTCCTCTGTGAACTGGCAAGGATTAAGCGCACAGTATGGCTCCTTCAGTGTCTAGTAAGGTCTTTCGTTTCTGTAGTATCCCTGATGCCTCTACAGGCCAGTCAGATATGGTTGAAAATGCCCAGAAACTGGGAAAAAGGGACAACTGCCATACCGCCCACAGGAGAGCATGATCACGCTGAACCTCCCCAGGACACCAGGCTAAGAAGAATCTGCTTCTTTTGATTTTGGCCTACTGGAGCCTGAACTCATTAGGTCTCAAATGTGCTTAACGGACCATCTTCCTCCTTCGTCACTGAGGTTTCTGACACATTCTTGTCAATACTGGTCATTTTTAATCTATGACACTGCAGTAGACACAGCTACAGGTTTAATGTTTAAAGAAGCCACTGAAAACTTCTTTGGGTTTATTTAGGGCTTGCTGAGTTCTCTGGATAAATTAGAGCAGCCTCAGGGTCCCAGGACTTGCCAAGTCTGAATTCTCAGTGTTGCAAATGGAAGAAACTGTGGTGTGAGGCAGAAGGCACCAAAGCTGTAATGATCTTCCTTCGGGGTGTCAATTACATTTGCTGTTTGCCTTACAGCACACGTAGGTGATTACAGTGTGAAGGCCAGGATACATTTGTTTAATGTATCCTTGAACTCTATTACATTTTCCACTCATCTTGCTAGAGCCTTATCTTCAATTACACTCCTTTCCATATGCCCCAAGCTGTTATTTGTTACAAGACCAACCTGACCCTGTTGTATCCAAAATGTCAGTGAATTAAATCAAATTTTTATACTTTTCAACTTGAACAGTTATCTCATGATGCACATAACAAACAGATAATGAGATCTGCATTTTATTAGACACACTGGCACTTACTGATGTTTAACTATTAGGCAGAACCATTTTGCTGCTCACAGTTACAATTACATTATTTTTCTCTGTGGCTGGATAGCTGTCAATTGATTTAACTTATTCACAACGTGTAGTATAGTATTTTCCTTAGTGTTACTTGCACTCATTGCACTCAGGGAATTGGATACATTTCTATGGTTTTTTTCCTAAAAGGGAAGGAACATTTCCATAGTTACATTTCTCTACAGTGTAAGCTTTTTGCCTCCTGTATTTTGTGATGGTTTTCCCAAGCTTTG
The DNA here is from genome assembly GCA_013399475.1 of Chauna torquata. NCBI lineage: Eukaryota > Metazoa > Chordata > Aves > Anseriformes > Anhimidae > Chauna > Chauna torquata. The sequence continues at coordinate 285,278 of VXAL01015091.1, forward strand.
TCTCAGAGTCAAATTCAAAAATCACCTTCTCAGCTTTAAGCATATCCTTACATCCTCCTTTTTTTTGACTAACGCACATATTTAAAATTAAACACAGTTTTGAATGAGGATGTGTTCCTGAAGTAAGTCCATGTAAAAAGTGACCCACTGGACACGTTCCAGGGGCTAATGTACACACCATCTGGTTGTAGCACCCTACACATTTCATGGTTTATATGTATGTGCTTAGAATTTTTGATTCATACAGTGCTCACAACAATCAAGTGACAGAATCACCAAACTGGGATCTAATAAATGCAAATATTTAGATACATCACAGAATACACGAAGATCCGCCCTCCCCAGAAGAGCCTAGCGACCACGTGGACCTCCTACATGCCGGGAGTCAAGTCACGTACTCATAAAGAATCCCGCTGGTAAATATCAAAAGGTTACATATCCTCACTGGTTTTGTGTGCATATTCCTGTTCTGCTTCAGTGCAAAGAAAGGAAGAGAGCAATACAGGGAAGTGAATCTGACTTGCTTTACACTAAGCTGACACGAACAGAAGCGTATATGTCATCATTTGCGGCATCGCAATTTACAGAGGGCGATTTCTCCTAGTAGGCTAACTTGATTGCTTATTGAACATACCTCAGAGACTGTTTGGTCTTGCTTTTGTACAGCAAAAGCTCACCCACATCTCTCTTGATTCTGAAAGGGTAAAGGATAGAAAAGCTACTGTAGGAATATTATTATTCAGATTAAAAAAAAAAAAGTGATTCAGATAGGGATGTCTTTTTCAGACTTCCTAAGTAGTCCAGAGGATTTAGATATCTGTGATTTATACATTTTAGCTTTATAAAAAAAAAATACATTTTAAAATAATAATCCTCCCTGAAATCAATGGGAAAGACGCAGCCAGACCCATAGATTACTTAAGGAAATCTATTTCCTCACTTATTTTGCTCATACTCACAGAAAACAGCCGCCATAAATTTTTAGAATAAATGCTAGACATCTTGATGGCTAACTCTGTTTACACATCCCAAACCTTTGCACTAACCCTCGCCTGTCCAGCTGGATATTTATCAGTCATTGTTTGCAAGAAGCATCTTAATGAACTCCTCGTGGTTCTCCACAACCCGTGATGTTTTGTAACACTTGTCATTAATCTGATGCTGTAATGCAGTGCTTAATAAGGCATGCCTCGCACTGGGCAGGAGGGATTATCTAGGGCAAGGACATCGGGATTTATGGTTCCTTAGAATCACAGCTGTCATAAAAACAGAAAAGCTGCAAGAAAGCCTCATAGAAATGGAGAACATGAACTGTGGCAGACCATTTGTCTTTGTGCCTCTCCCACACAATGTATAAAGGCCTGGACTCCACTTACAGACTCCCGTTGAGGTGTGGCTTGTGCTGCAGAAGGGACAACGGCAGGAGAAGGACAGAGCACCAACCCAAGCAGGAGCGACAGGGACTACATGCGTGCGTGGGCAGCTCTGCAAGACTCTCTGCAACAGAACAGTGCTAGGAGTCAAAGCTGAGGGATAGGAGGTTATATGTGTAAATGTTGCATGAAGGGCTTTAAAACATCAAAACATGAAGTGGTTTTTTTTTTTCCATTTTTCTATTAAATTATTGGTTGTGATTACAAAATGACATTTATAACCTTACTTCCAAGTCAGTTGCTAGTGGTGATGTTTCAAAGCTGACCATGTTAACTATTCTAGTGCTCGATAAGGAATAGAATAAAGGAGAGGCTTTAACATACAGTGAAGTGAAGACAGTGAAGTGTGTGGAGGAGGAAACACACTGGCGGTCTCTCCAGAAAGCTCTGAAGATGTATCAGGTCAGATGAGGATTTCTTTTAAAAAACCTAGCAAGATTTATTTGTTTCCAAAATGAGGCTCATCTTTTAAAGTAATTCATGAGCCATCTTTCGTGCAGATGGATAATACTTTCTTTGATGAAGATGCCCCACGAAGTACGTTCACATGAGACCCTGAAAGAACTTAACGGCATAACAATGGAAGATTTAGACGAAATTTACTCTGAAATTCTGTAGGGAAGTCACCTTTTTGGTTCCTTTAGTAGATGAGTTCAGACCCACTGTGCTGCAGTTGAAACCTGAAAGTAGAAAGAAACCACAGAAGAGGGCCTGTGGTACTTGCAGGCAGAAGAAGGACCTATGGAAAATGGACTTATTGAAGCCACCAGCTTAATAAGACCAGCCAGGTCCCTTGCCTTTCACGTCACATACTGAAACCTCTGCAGGGACAAGAATTACAAGGCAGGCTGCATCCACCTGGAGGCACCTGAAGAAAGGTGGAAGGGAGGGCTCTGAAAAAGTAAGAGAAACTCGCTGGTGGCAGATGCCAGCAGCTCCCTCGGAGCCTGGTGGCTTCACCGCAGGACTGGACAAAGGTGAGCACATGGCTATGTCAGGGTGACTCAGAGATGCGGGCTTCAGCCGCTCTTGCTGCATTGGTTATCCCACCACCAGCTCTTGCTTGAGAATATTGCCACTGTCACACGACACGTCCCCAGCGTTGCAGCTGAACATGAACCGCTGGTGAACTGCTGCAGCTCACAGACGGCTGGTTCACCACCTCTGAGTTACAGTATACCAACCTTGACTATCAGACCAGCAGACAGAAAAAAAAAAATCAGTTATTTTATGATAAAATGCATTGCTAGACAATTAGGAAAGGTCTGGCAACATTTTGCTGTCAAAGCAATGAATACTGGCTGTCAAAAATGATGATGCTACTAATAAAAATCCTTGCAAAAAACAGAGACACATTTATACAACTGCTTTCATCCCATAGGTTCAGAGAACTTTACAGCTGTAACAAGAATACACTGCTTGATCAGGTGCCTGCTGAAGTAGAAGGAACCAAAATAAAATATTTTTAACATGATACTGCCAAATTCTATGAGAGAAAGGACGTTTTGGGTCCTTTAAAAACTGCTGTCTGTTCAAATAGCTGGAAAGGTTTGCCATCTTTTGCCTGTGTTCAAGAGGCGAGCTTTTTGTCAGTCTACAGGAGACGTCTGCAAACACTTTTCTTGCACAGGCATGTGAGCAGGCTTGTTTTAGCTGCAGAAAGAAAACGTGGTCATATCCTACCATTTTTTTTCTAAACTTCTAAATAATTCCTCTCGTTTGTATGAGCCTCTCACTTTCTCAAATGGCAACATGGATATGAAATATAAATAACATTCCACAGCTTTCCCGTATTCTCTGACGAGCTTTACACAGGTGGAAGACCTGCCTTGTTGCACGCCTTGAAGATACTGCGAATTTTCCTTACCTGAATTACCAGCCGTTTTGCTGATCTGTGTGACCTGGGCAGGCAGGAGCAGGGAAACATATAGGTATGGCGAATAATCAGGGGGAGGAAGATATTCCACAGCTGGAAGGAAACAGCATGTGAATATGAATCTGAGAAACTCGTCAGCAGTACCCAAGCTGAGAAAGCTGTACAACCGTGCCAATGCTTTCACTGGCAGGTAAACGGTAGAGATGTGGCTGTGGCTGCAGCTGCTCAGAAATCTCCAGGGAAGAAGGCAGCAACCAATGACATAAATAAATTAGGCTATTGGGGTGGAAGAGGAGAAAAGAATCTCCCGCTGAAGACACCAATTGATGGCTGACATTGGTGGTTTCGTTTTTGCGCACACTGCCAATTTGTTACAATAACAAAACCAGTCTTGAATGCTAAAGACAATGGTGGCTTGGAGATAAGGCACTCAAATGAAGGAAGACCTTGCTGCATGGAACATGCTGCCAAGCAGCCAAAGGGAGCAGAATGGGGGAGGAAGGAGGTATTAGAAAAAAAATAGTTGAAAAAGTGCTGGCCTGGAAAACTATTTAGAGTGATTTCCGTCCTTATCATGGTAAATGGATCTTAAAACATTTTGTCTCTGCAGTTCTGAAAGAACGTTTCCAGACTATGGATGGATTTATCTAAATAAATGTTCAGAAACTTACCACCTGCAAGGAAGCAGAAAGGTAACCCGGAAAACAACACACAACGGGAAAACCCTTGATCAGCCTAACACTATCACAGTCTTTCCTATAGCTTCACACCTATGTAAATTATCTGCCAAAATGCATAAAGCTCAAAATAAACAAATCTCTTCCACAACTTGGCATAAGGAAAATAGGCCTGAACTGAAATGATAATTGAGTTTTAGAGACCCATCCATTTCCTGTCATCGTGCCATCTGTCTCCCTGGCAGAGTCCTGATAGTTTGCATTGGCAGCTTTGATTGCCAAAGCTCATGCATTAAGTTAGAGTTACCTAGTCTTCACACATGGTTTCTTATTATTTTTCTGTAGGCCTGCTATTCTAGAAGATTGACGGAGCCGCAGGATACTATGTACTCCCAGAAGCATAATATACTTTGACATTTTTAAACTTTTTTTTTTTTTTTAAATCAGAAATATGGATAGTTTTCTATTGTGATTTGTAAGCAACCAGCAGAGACTAACTCCATCAGAGACAGGCGAAAGGCGTGCTTCTCAGGGACTGACCACAGATGCAGAGGATTACAGATGCAGATATATATATGTGTTAAGTATTTGCTATCAACAGAGAAATAAATGAAAACTGTGGATGCCTTATGAGGGCAGTACCCCCTGAGGCAGGCTCCAAGTTATTGCATTACTGTCATGGATACTCACTGCAAAGTACCTTTGACTAAAAGCCAATATGACACCTAGCAACTCTGCTGATTCTCCTGAAATTACACAAATGATTCATGTTGTCCCTTAAGGTATGAAAAAAGGGATAAAATTATTTATATTGCATTTATTTACACAGAGTGCAACTTCAGCTGTGGCAGCGGATGATGCAGGAGGTGCCTGTAAGACTTTATGAAGGTACACTTGTCCTTTGACTGTGAATATGGCTTTTTTTTGCTAAGCAAAAACTAAGGGTTAATTCCAGCAGGAGTTAATTCACATTAGGCAGAAGATAGGTAAACGCTCCTGACAGACCATTTACTGAGAAATACATGGTATTTCAAGGTGCTGGAGTCCATCCTCCCTTTAGGCTGTCTGTGTAATAGATTGTGGACGAATTCAGGAGACACAAGAATTGCGAGGAAAGACACCAGGGAGTCTGCGTAAGAGAGGACTTTGCTCTAGGCAAGACAGATACGCAAAGAGGCTGCTCTGTTAAACAGCTTTTATTCTTGTTCTGCTTTGTTCTTACTGCAGAAATTCAACTTTAGCTATGTCACTGAATTCATACAAATGGTGATAATTCCTAAAGGAAGGCTTGCATGCCCTAAACTGCATTAGGCCTGCCAATTAGAGGCTGAACAAGGAATAGTTTTCCAGCCATGCAAAGAAAAACATGAAAGGACTTCAATTTATTGTTTTCATTTCGGCGCCAGGACAGAGTGACTTTTTGAAGTTCCTCGTAAGCATCTGGAGCAAGACAGCCCAGCTGGGCAAACAGGTCAGGTCAGTCACTGGGGCTCCCCGGGGATGTGGGGCACTCAGCTCCTCCTTGTTCCTGCTCTGCGGTACTTCCACAGTCCTGCTGACTGTCCTGCTAACACACAGCAGGATTAACCTCTGCTTCTCAGTCAGGAATTGCTCCACCTCGCCGTAGGTAATTACACGTAACTGGCAGAGAAAGACTGACTTCATCTTTCAGTTGCCGTGGCATTTGTCTGTTAGAAACCCTTGGCTAAGTCTGTGCTTCCATAAATACGCAATTACTAAACAGCTTCAACAGAACAGATAACTACCCAGAACAGCCAGCCTTTTGGCCACTAAAATACTCATATAGGACAGAAGGCATCAGGATTCAAGCTCATAGCCTGAGCTGGGATGCTTTGACCCTTTGAACCATTCCTGTGGCCCAAGTAAATGCTCTCACTCGTGGACCACTGCAGATGGAGGGACTGTCTCAGTGTTCTTCCCAACTAGAGCTAATACTCTGGACTGGAGAAAGATTTTATGAAATGAATTAGATGAAGAGAGGAAAGTTTCATGAAAACTGGTGCGTGTCCATGAAAAGCCCTGGTCCAGCATTCCTCCTCCCCACTCCCAGAACTACACTCCTAACACCACACGACACTGAAATTCAAACCAAGCCAGAAGTGGGGCATCATGAGAGTCCGTCGCAATGCATATTGCCCATCATATTGCCCATCTCTGAAGATCTTGGTTTTGGAAAGACTAGAGTGAGAATCAGAAGTGTGGATGGGCTGTAAGGGTGTGAGAACAACCTCACAATTTCTGTATTTTATGCGTGTTTGTATTTGAGAGTTTTGCTGTTACAAGAAAGGAGTGGGTGGTGTGCAAGTGTGTTCAGAAATCATGCCTGGATGTAAAATGTGTGAGCTAAAGTTGATGAACGTTAAGTGAAATTTAATTGGTGACTACCTGAGTTTTAAAAATTGCATTGACAGGATACACACTTACTGAGCAGTCTGGCTGGCAAGTGAGCAGCGCTTTCAGTGCTGGTGTATATATACAGTGAGCATACATGTTCCTTTACTGCTTGTTTAACCCAGTGGACTGAAGTTCTCATTTATTCATCAGGTGTGCTCAGCAGAAACACCTCTTGGGCCATTACCTTTCACTTTTCTGCCAATTTTAAGTGCAGAGGTTCAAAAGATCTGTATACAGATTGATAGTAAAAGTCTACTTGCCCTGTCCCCAAGAGCAGGCACTGCTTGGACATGCATGTAGGAAGTGGCACTGCAGTGACTGTGTCTGGAATTCCCTCCCAGCCTCCAGCTATCAGCTACATTGGGGTATTTTGAATTGGAAAGTACCTCCAGTAAATGGTAGTTAGTTACAAGCAGCATTTAATGGCCTCTACTGCAGGGACCCTGCTAAATCTAGGAAAGTAGTGTCACTTTCCCACCATCAATGAAGATGTGAGATAATCCTGACTTTGTAGTCTAGACCCTTTTCTCAGAGTTTCATGGATAAGATCATTCCACAAACATTACCAAATTGCTACAGATCCCATTGCTTTCACTTACTTTATTAATATCAACGCTTCTGAGGAAATCAGTGGGCTTACTAATATGTGTAAAGTAAACAGCATTTTGTCTTTACAAATGACAAGATTCAGTCACTTCCAGAATCTGGTGCATCCAGCCACCTTGCTTAAAGATTACAGAATCAGAATTGTGGAATGATCTATGGTGGAAAGGAACTCTGGACATCACGTAGTCCAACCCCCATTAAAAAAGGGCCAGCTTCAAAGTTAGATCAGATCTTCACAGCCTTGTCCAGCTGAATTTTGAATATAACCAGGGATGGAGATTTCACGGCTTCTCTGGCCCTGTTTCAATGCTTGACCACTCTCCAGGTGAACATTTCTTTCCTAATTTCTTATTGGAATATCTGATGTTACAACTTGCATCCAGTGCTTCTTGTCCCATCTCCACGCACCTCTAAGTAGAGTCTGCCTCCACTTTCTCTACACCCTCACATGAGGCAGCTGGCAACAGCAGTACGATTCTCCCTTTAACCTTCTCTTTTTTGGGTTGAAAAATTCGGTTGTCCCTCTCCTTATATATCATATACCAGTCCGCTCGCCATCTTGATGACCTTCCACTGGACTTCCTCCAGTACGTCAGTGTTGTTTACTGAGGAAACCCAAACTGGACATGATATTCCAAGAAGTGTTGGACAGAGGGGAATAATTACATCCCTTGACCTGTGGGCTATACGCTTGCTAATGTAGGCCAGGATGCAGACTGCAGCTTCTTGCCCAAGAGCCTACCCAGGTCCTGTCCTGCAAAATGCTTGCTACCCAGTTAGTCCCCAGCCTGTAAGGTTGTGTAGGGTTCTACTTTCCCAGGTGAAGAACTTTGCATTTCCATATATATTCTATACATACATATATACATGTGTTCATATTTGTCCACAATTTCCATTTCCAATTAGTACGCAACTGACCCATTCAACTCCAGAATCTGCTAATATATATTTTTAAAAGTCCAGTAAGATAATGAAATATAAAAAAAATTTTCATTAGAACATAATCTAATTTTACTTCTTCAGATTTAATACATTTTATTTCCATTTCCCTTTAAATGTAATTTTTGTGGATTTGTTCCTGAAGCAAAGAATAACAATATCTTTTCAGGAGCACATATTCCATAATTCGTAGCTAATTCTGTTAATTCTGGGCTTCACAGGATTCTCTGGGAAGGGCCCACGCAACAAAAACCTCTCAGTGCCAGCAGTTGCTAAGTGTTTTGATCAGTTGAATGATAGTCAAGGACGTTTGGCACCTTGCAAACCAGGAATTTTAAATCAGGAGGCTTTTATGAAGGCATGCAAACCTCATTTGTCCTTTGAATTGTAAGTAAAAAAAACTAGCCATTCCAAAATTGTCAGTATTCATGTGCACAAAAGATGAAATAACAATCTCTCCCCCAAAAAGATGGCAGTATGCTTCCAGAATTGTTACAGTCTCTAACTGTACATCTGTTCTAGCAACTAAACCAGACCAGGTCCCATTCTCTGGCCCTACGACAAGTGTCACAACACAGCCATGAGTCCCATACGGGTAAACTCCCCTCCCAGCAAAAGAAGGTGGCCGTCTTCTTATTGTTCACTGGGCACGGGTCTTTGCCCACACGGTCTCCCCAGCCTTGTTTAGGGGCTGTGTGTGAGGCTGCTTGTGCACAACCGCCGCACGTGCGCCAGGGAGCAGCTAAGCGGCGGGCAGCTACGGAACACAGCCTGTGCCCTGGCTCTGCTCAGTTCACGGCTGCACACACAGCCAAAACGTGACAGTGTGGAGCCAAATCCCACGCACACACCTGATGAAAATTCCTGAGCCTGATTTGGGTATGCTGCCTTGTGTTTCACATGGTAGCATGGAGAAACAAGTAGCAGCATTGGAAAACATCTCATTTACTTAGCCCTTGCTATTGTTACTTTGCTGTTTTTCATCAGAAAGCCCAGAGAGGTTCAGAAGACAGAGCAGTAAGCCCCCATTTGGGTTTAACCCAGAATACCACGAGCACGGTATGCACCTCATACTCCTGAGAACATCGGCTTCGTTTGAGTTTTCTCCCCCAACTCTCTAAAAGTCCAGTTCACCAGCAAGCGTCATCGTCACCATTTCTTAATAGCGATGCACTTCCTTCCTCTCTGCCCCGCGCTGCCCTGCCGATGCAGGCTGTGAGCACCGTGTCTGCACCTGCCTGCCTGTCATGACCATGTGCCCGCTCCCGGTGACAGGCAGCTCCTACCCAAAAGCTCGTGGGACTCGTTAGCCTGGGACTGTCCGGAGAAGCAGGGTGCCAGCGTGGGCACAGCCCTACCTGCACGCTGCCCAAGGCTCGCAGGTGGAGCTGGCTGGCATCCCTGCATGGAGCTAGTGCACGGGGAAACCTGCTCGGTGCGTTTAAATCCTGCCTTCCGCTACGAGGCCCAGCAACCCACTTCTCATCACAGGCAGCATGATAAAAAACAGGTGAAATACTCAAACAGCAGTTAATAATAATAGCTAAGAGAGAAATTATTGCTCGTAAAAGGTCTGCCAATTGCTAACAAGTTAGGAAATGTCAGAGTACAAGTTCTCAAAGAAATAATCCCCTGCCACTTCCCCCCCAGCCAGATAACCAGGGTCGCCAGCTGGTTTGCTAGCTCCAGACTGCTACATGGGAGCTGTAATATTCTCCTGACCTCCACCAACACGTTTTTAGAAGAACCCAGGTACAATTTTGCACGGATGCTAACTTTGTGCGTTTGTTACAGCATATGCCCCGCGGGGGAGAATTCGACCCCG
>VXAL01015091.1:305727-355984 GCA_013399475.1 Chauna torquata
GGGAGGAGGTAGAAGAGGGTGGATAGGGGGGGAAGGTGTTTGTAGTTTGCTTTTGGTTTCTCACTGCTCTAGTCTGCTAGTGATAGTAATAAATTACATTAATCTCCCTATGCTGAGTCTGTTTTCCTGTGATGGTAACTGGTGAGTGATCTCCCTGTCCTTATCTCAACCCATGAGCTTTCTTTTCATCATATTTTCTCCCCCTGTCCTGCTGAGGAGAGGGAGCGCGAGAGCAGCGTGGTGGAGCGGAGCTACCCGCTGGAGTGAAACCACCACAGCACCGCTGCCCCGAGCCTGCTGCACGGGAACGCAGCAGCCGCGCTCCGGCTGCCCCAGCACCGCAGGGCTCCGCCAGCGTGCCCAGCCGGGGAGGAGGGCACGGGCACCATCTGCCCGCTCGCCTCTGGGCCGACAGAAGAGTCTGTTCGGTGTCTGCTCAGTGTCTGTTCGGCGTGTCTGTTCGGCGAGACGCGAGGTCAAAGGCTGAGTGCGCTCGTATCTGCTGGAGGGTGGCAGCGCAGGGCAGGGAGAGACTGATTAGTTTTCATTTCCTCCCATCAGCTGCCATGCAGGGGAAAAAGGAGCAATATCCCTTTTATTGGTCCCAGATGTAGTTCTCAGAGATGGCAAGATACTTAGATTATTTTTTTATCTGGATGGTCATGAAACACCCCAATAACCTGGATGACCCAGACGTCAGTGCAGAGGATGGAAGGAAAGTGCACTCTGCCGCTCAGCAAGAATGGACCACTGGTGCCAGATGCCCAGATGCTGCACGAAGTGAGCAGTGAGTACGGGGAGCTTAGCACTTGGATACTTGGCTTTGAGCAGCCCTGTATAAATAGCAAGTTTCTTTCTTCCCCTCTTATAACAGCCCTCTGAACCAGATCAAACCCACCGTCCGCCTCCGTCTTACCCTCTGAGTGCTCCGACCTTTGAGATGCTTCAGAGCAGGACGAGCACTGTGCGCTTCCAGGCCCCTCTATCCAGCTGCACGCCCACTAACGTCGCTATGCCAGGCAAAGGCAGCGCACCCAGCACAGCCCCTGCCTGCTGGAGCCCCACGTGGCCGTGTTACAGGGACAGCTCTGTGTTCAGCCAAGCCTCGCTGCTCCGGAACCTGACCAAAACACTACAGAGACGTCCCACAGCACCGACCAGGCAAGAAAAACAGAACTGCCCAGATTGCACTATCATTTCTGATTTATTTCATGGAGCCAGGATGTATTTTTTTATGCACCTTCTAGCAAATGTCCTCGGAAGGCTTTAAGGACGGCAATGAGTGCAGGAGCCTCTGTTGCCCTTTGCTCTCTGTACCCAGCAGCACGGGTGACAGGTGAATGCACGCACACATCAGCTTCCAAGAGTCATTGCTCTAAGCGCTCCCGCCAAGCAAATGTCACTGCATGCCTAAACATACCCAGGAAAGCGTGTCCTTCTTGGGCACAATGATCAGCCCTCACGCACTGGAAAATGTCACCAAAGGTTTTCCTGCAAAACATCCATGCGCACAAACACACACACACTTCTTTTTTTTTTTTTTTTTTCCCTTGGAAGACTCTTTGTGCAAATGTATGAAGGACAAACATCTGTCTGAGCAAAAACTTGATTACTAAGGCTTCTCTCTGATTAAGGACAAAAGGAAAGGCAAACCAAAGGTAAACTGATTTTCACCCAGAAAAAAATCTGTTAGCTTGTTGCATTTTTCTATTGCATAAATTATATGTGATTTAAGGAGATAAAACATTTCGTGAACCCTTGCTGGAGGACATTAGCAAAAAGTTTTGGCAATCACTGTGATCACTCAGGATGGAGTGCTATTTTATTCATCATTATGTGCGAAGGGCTGATGCTATAGACAGAGGCTGCTGTAGACAGCTGAGAAATGGGACCAAGAGGTGAAGACCATGACCATCACCGAGCGGTATTTTCTGGAGCATCTTGTCGCCTAACTTCCCATTCTAAAGAAGTGAGGTATTGTTAAAAATAGACGTTTTTCCACTGGGTGTGAAAGGAGCCCACAGAGACTAGCTCACACTTAAACATTAAATTTGAAGACTTTTATAGGTAGGTGAGATGAATTTCACCTGGGGTAAAAATTAATTTAAAACGTGGAGAAATACAGAAAATTAATTTGCATTTTTTTCCTCTTTGATGACTGGATAAATCTAGGAGGCTGGCAGAGATTTTTTTCCCTCTTCTCTCTTTTGGTTCTCTTCTCACACATTAAAAAAGGACAGATGCAGAGGGTCAGTTTCAGCCTGTGGGCCTAGGGCATCTGGGCTGTGAAAAACAATTTTTACCACTGTATCATGCTTGCTGCCCATGTGCCAAGCTTGCTTTGCTTTCTGTAGGCCTCTCAGACTCCAGCTAGCCTAAAGGAACCTGTCGTCTTCAAACTGTGCCACGTCTCCAAATTGCTGCAGCTGGCAACACCTGTTATTACAGTCGCGTCGTGGAAGAAATAGGATGGCAGCGACTACAGAAGCTTGTGGTACCCAGGGTTATCCTCTGCCATTACAGGCATCCATCCTTTAACCCTTTTTGCTTCCATGCATGGTTATGCTCTAGGAAAATATTTTGACTCCTGTGTTTCAAGTCTTAAGCTCTCTGGTCACACCTTGGACAGGTCTTACTGGAATATTTAATGAAGATTCAGAAATTCAGACACTTTCCTCTGCAGCAACGCTGCTGAGCTGAACCTATGAGCTCATGACCTTCCAGCTGTTTTAGTAGCTTGCTTTTTATTATAACATCAATCATTTCGCAGAGTTAAGGTGTAAGACCTGCTAGACCATAATTTCCGGCGTTACGCCCAAGCCCTTTAAAATTTGGATGCGATATTTGTCACTGTCCTATCCACTGAGGCCTGAGCTGCTCTTTAAGGAGCGCTTGTATATGTACGTACACAATGATATACATATGTCACAAATATATATGACTTGGCCAGGAGAACCGCTAAGACAGGAGCCAAGGCAGCAGCCAAACTCCAGCCCCTCTGCGCCACCTTAGCTCCACGATTCAGGGTGACCACGGAGGACCTAGAAAGCTCCATCAGTCCCCTTTCAGCAGACACCCCAGTGAAGGTCCCTGCTTATTGTCTGCAGTCTCACAGCTTCTTACAACCAGCCTTGTAGTCCGTACGTTCTCAGATATCATAGAATCATAGAATCACAGCAGGGTTGGGGTTGGCAGGCCCCTCAAGGACCACCCAGCCCCAGCCCCCTGCCATGGGCAGGGGCACCTCCCACCAGCCCAGGCTGCCCAAAGCCCCATCCAGCCTGGCCTTGGGCACCTCCAGGGATGGGGCACCCACAGCTTCTCTGGGCAGCCTGTGCCAGGGCCTCACCGCCCTCACAGCGAAGAATTTCTTCCTTATATTCAGGTGCTCCTTCAGCCTCAACACAGCAATTGCAAAGAAAAAGCAGCCCCTCTGAGAGATGCACGGTCACAGAGCTGGCAAACAGGAACATGCCTGGGGGTTCAGAGCCCTGCAGAACAGGCATCGATTTCACAAGTTTTCTCCAATCTCCAGACTATGATTTATTCTGTAAAAAGCAAGTTATGCAAAATTTGGGTGTTCCTATTTGGAAGTTATTATACCTCATTTTGAAGGTAGCTATTTGGTTGCCAGGTCCTCCAAGAGGACTATTGGCAATTAATGTGGCCAGGTGGTAAACGCGGGATTTTCCCACCACCACCTCCCCCAGCTCCTTACCAAGCATTCATGGTGCTCTTGTTTGAGCAACTGGCTAAAAAGCAAACCATCTTTGGTGTTTCAAATTCTATTTTGAGCTTAGACACCTCTCTTAGCAAAAACGTGACGTTTGCAAAGCTGAATTCTTTATCCCCTGTTCTATAACTTGTGGAATTCACTTATTTTCAGTGGGTCAGCTATTCAGAGCTACAGTTGGATGGTTTTAGTCTAATGCTATTGAAAAGACCTGAGTGAAGGTTTTGTTTGTGGTTTTTTTTTTTTTTGAAGTCTTTAGTGTTAGACTAACACGACAGAAAAACTTGCAGAGACTAGCATGTCATTTTGACTGCAATATGACAGATAACTTTATTTAATCACATTCATACCCTCTACCGCAATTAAATCTATTGTTCCAGCATCTTATTGCATGTGGGAGCCAGGGATATATCTTGTACTCTGACTTACAGTGTTCTAGGAATTAATCACAACTATTTTTTTTTTTTAATACAGAAAAAATGTTTATTGTCTCCTTTTTGTTATTGCCTTCAGGGATCATCTGGAGAATACTTGTAGCTACATGTCTCATAAGTATTTAAAGCAGAAAAAGATACAATAGTCTCTTTTTTTCCTTCTTTTTCTTCCTTAAGAAAAATATAGCACGAGTTGCATGGAAGTTGTTTGGTGGTGTATGAGTGCATTATGTGTACGTCAAACTCACCATGGGGAAGCTAACGAGGAGAGGGGAGTTTTGTCTGCAACTTAAACATCTCTTCCAGTCATTCGTTTGACTGGCATTTCTGGGAAAAACCAGTGGTTTGAGGATTAAAGAAAAACCAGAAATGTGTAGGTGACAGACAGAAATGTTCAGCTGCAGCTGATGCCGCAGCGCAGCTCTGCAATTTCTGCTGTGAGGCTGAACTGCCTTGCAAGGTGACAAGCTGCCATTTTGCCATTGGCTCGATCCTTGTGTTGGGTCTTCGTGGTGGACATGCCTTGTGGCTCTCAGAGGTGCTCAGCTGCCCCCTGCACCACCAAGGATGCTCTCACGTAGCTCCCACGTGCCCGGGAGCTTTGTGGCCTCTTTGCCAACAGTTGCCTGGGTGTTGTGGCACCTCAGTGCTGGCTGCTGGAAAGGGAGGTTAACCCAGTCGGCAGGAAGAGTCCCAGGCGTGAGAAAGACTCCGTAAATCTGTTAGCATGAGGATCTGGGAAATGCAAGCGTCTCTTCACCCAAGATGAGCTTTAGGTGGTACAAACCATTTCTTTGGAAACAGCTCAGGCGTTAATGGTGGTTTTCTTACTTGGCTGGGTGGGAGCACAGCAGGACTTTCTCATTTAGCCCAAGATCCTGGTAGTCAAACGCCTCCTTGGAGTGAGTTTGCAAAATCCATGTAGAATGGGAGATTTACTAGAACTACATCACCGGACAATGGGAAAGCAAATGGTTTTTACTAGGTGACTGGTTCTCTGGCTACTGGCCATTTTTAATAAATGAGAATATGAATGTCTAAAGGCGAAAATGTTGATGCTTTTTCAAGTGATGGCTCCTGTGGTCTCAGCAGGAAATCACTCTTTTGCACTGGAGTTTTACAGTCAATACAAGAAACTTTACAACAGGCAGCTGCGGGTGTTACACACATATTTGAGCCTGGAGACAACACAGCAGGCTGAACTTCCAACAAGAACCTACAGTTTCCTGTCAAAACTGCCCACACTAAAAAAACGCAAGAACTCTTTGCCCTTCAGTAGGCAGTGCAATCCTTCCTGCAGAAGGGCTGTGATCCCTGCTGGGCCTTCTTGGTGCTCCTATGCTGCAGGTACCAAAAGGATTTACAAGATGTGCAAGCTGAATTTTCTTCTCTTGACCTGCTTAACAGACAACCCTTAATATTTTTTAAGACAGTTTTTGAATGTGTGAGGCGTACTGCTGAGCTGCATGGTAGGTGCTGCTTGATTTAAAAACCATCCAAAAAAAAAAAAAGAGCTCTGAGCACAGCTGGTTTCTACCTACTCCACAGACCATTCTGGGGTCATTACTCTACATGCTGTTCTATTCATTTTTTTAAAACCTGTTTACCTGGAATGCCTTTACAAGAGAAAAACAAAAAGCAAACAAAAACAAGGGGTGGGTAGGGACAGAAAGGGAAGCTGTGAAGGTTTCTAAGGACTTGCTCTGGAGGCAGGATTCAACAAAAACCCTTGGGGAGTTAGTCTGCACCCTTCCAAGCAGAGAAAAGGAGAGCAGACCCAGGGGGGTTGTGGGATGGAAAAAAACCACCAGCAGGTGACTCAGCTTGGGCCCTCACCCACCCACCGACAGGCGGACCTGCAACACAGTCACAGCAAACAGTGGAAGAGAAGTGAGAGAGAGCATTGGTCAGGAGCTGTGCTGGTCTTCCCTGGAATCAGCTCTTGGCTGCAAACCCCAAAAGACCTGAGAAGATGAAGAGAAAACGTAAACAGAGCTGCCTGAATGGTCCACTGGTTTCTGAGGCTAAATCAGCAGAAAGAAAAACGTAAGCAGCGGTAATGGGAGCACAAGTGAATTGCTGCAAGTCCAGTTATTAGATTTTCAAAAAGGATGAGGCAGCAGATACAGAATTTGGATGGATTTGAACAGTTATGCTTGTATTTTCAAAACACCCTAACAAGGAAACACCTAGTTGAATTTCTTGAATTTCTCCAAAATCTCAAATCTTCTACAGACTTTCTCTGTCATGGAGAGTCTGACAACAGGGCCCTCCCCAGCAGGGACTGAGACGAAGCAGCATCACATAAGAAAGACAAGCTTTGCCAGGGCGGTTAACTGTGGGGAGAGCTAACCAAGCATTTTACTCTTACTCGAGGGCGAATATCTTTTTTTCTAAGATTCAGACCAAGACAGGCAGAGAGGCTGAGAGTGGTGAAGGAAAGGCAAGGTTGAATCCTATAAGAATTATAATAAAAGGAGGTATTCTGAGATGATTTCAGTAGTCACTCAGAGATCTAGGATTGTTTCTCCAGCTTCAGCTTGAGTTTGTATTTGAGTTCCTCAAATACCACTGGCTTTGATGATCTCTTTTCCTCATGTTTAAAAATTCCAGCCCCAAAGACTGAATCTGAGAGATGCTCACATTAACATTAATGCACCTTTGGACTCCTAGCTTGCTAATCAAAATAAACCCGCAGTAAACCACTTGCTTGATCCCAATGGCTGATGATAACGTGCGAGAATACTGCACTGAGACATCACAGGGTGAACAAGCGCCCACAGACTTCTTAATGGCAGGAGGAGAAGCCTGCGTTGCACTGATGTTTGGATTTGGGCAGTGCCTGGGACTGTTACAGAGAATTGGGGTATTGAAGACCTGCAGATGCCAGGGCCTTACCTGCCCCCAGAGACATAGCTTTGGGGCCCAGAGCAGACCCTCAAGGATCTACGAACTGTTCATTGACCGAGTGTGAAAGCTACAGAGGTTATCCTAACCTAAAGCCCCAATGGCAGAATTTAGACTGCTGCTATGATTTAGCTCTAGTTAAGAAAATGATCTTAAAAAAAAAAAAAAAAAAAAAAAAACTAAAAAATTTGGGACTGCTCATTGTTAAGCAGGAGCCAAGGAAACTTGTTTACAGCTCTCTCCACTTAGACCAATTAATCACTAAACCTTGGCTGCACTTCCCACAAATCACCCGAAAGGATGCCTGTCGGGCTGTGTTAAGCCAAAGCTCTGTGATAGAGTCAGCCACTGCTCAGGCTATGGATGAAAATTGGCATGTTAGCTCGCTGCTAATAGTTGAGTTAGAAAAATAGAAACTATCCACTGACATAACAGGGACCACTTTTTCGCCCTTTAATTGCTTCCTGATACTTGGACTGAATCCATGAACGAGGAAATCTGAGATGCTCCTGGAGCTCCACAGTCCTGGGCTCTGCTCGGACCATGCCTGCTCTCCTGTGCCGATGGCTGTGCCCGATGTGATGGAGACCAGCCATCCCACTCAGAGATTCACCAGTTTGAACCAGTAAGGGGTCAAGCTCACCCTTACGCCCTTCAGGTAAATGGAACCATGAAGAAATAAATGCCCTGAGAAGGGAGCTAAAGATAAAACTGAGGAGAGGGAAAGAGAAGTTTGGAACAAAGGAACAATTTCCAAACGTCACTCCTGGGGGGCCAGGCGAGGGGGCTTGCCTCCAGCCATGGGTACCCTCCACTGCTGGCGCTCACCTTCCCAGCTTGGCCACTGGGGACGTGCTGGAGGCCTGGCTGGCGGCCGTCACCTTATCTGCGGGGAGAGTCTGGATGGCTGGTTTAGATTGTCAGAAGTTGTTGCCCCAGTCAGAAAAGGGATAAAGATGATAAATATCTCCCTTTCATCAGCATATTAGATAAACCACATATGTTGTAAAAGAACCAGAAGCCAAGCTTAGAATTTTATGTGAGACCAAGGGAGTATCTTGATCCGAGATAATTAGTTTTGTTTAAAGGAGAAATAAAGTCAAGACGAATGTGTGCTATGTTCCCAAACCTTCCCTGAAGAAGCACGAACTTTACAGATGTATAGGCCTGCTTGGAAATATTCAGCAGCATTCACTTAGGTCATTATCACACAAAAACTGGTCCAGGTACAGACTTCTAATTACCTGTAAAAATAATTAAGTGCCTAGAAAATGATTTCATGGCATTTTCCATTGCATTTTTCCCTATAGTGCAGACATAAAATGATCGCTGCGGCTCTCATCTGGCACCTAAGAAGCACCAATGAAAACAGAGACGTCAGGTATTGAAAAGTCTCTTATTTTTACATCATCTCTGCAAAAGAATCGCTTATTTCTGCTAAGCAATGAGTTGCTGTTTTAATCTTCCGAACGGTGTTTCCGTGACTGTGCTGTTCCGGTGTAAACTCCCCAGCAAGGAAGGGGTTTTCCCTTTAGGAGAGCCACCAGCCGGAGAGCCCTGCCTGCGCTACCCCTCTGAGAACAGTGACAGCTGAGGGCTGTACTTTTCCTCCAAATTAATGCATTTGCTTTTGGAATGCATTCTGATTTCAAAACCCATTTCAGAAAAACTGCAGTCTAAATAGACATTCCAGAGTGCACTTTTCCTTAAAGTAATAGTTATTAATGAAAAATGTTTCCTCTTTCTTGAATAGCATTGTCTAAAATCAACAGCAATAAGCGACAACTTAAGGCACAGAATTTTGCTAATTGGACTGAAATTAAAACAGCAAGTCATTTAATTAACTACTCGGGTAAGTCACCTTAGGTAGACTGTCAGCCTGGGCCACCCGAAGACGGCTGGTTGGGTTGACACCAGCTACAGACCTGCTCCCCAGCACATAGCTAGGCTCAGTGGCACTTGGCAACGATATTGGAGTTAAGAAACATTTCAAAACCTCACTTTTTTCTGTTTTTAATCTGACCTTTCCGACTACCACTGAAATGCTTTAGATAAATTGCAAGGCCCTGTGAAGAAACCAGCATCCTTGCTGCTATGCAAGTACATTAATTAGGGCTGGCTGTCCCCGGAGGGAAAGGTCTGCGGAGGACGGAGAGGAGCAAGGGGCAGAGAGCAGATGCAGGAGAAGGGACATGGGCTGAATGAAATGTAGGAGTGTTTGCGCTGGATACTAAGCGCAGTGCATTGAAAGAATTTATGCACCCCTGCTCATCCGTGGAGGTGCAGCACGGGGAAAAGCGCACAGTGACCTTGGTACTGTCTTTGGGACTGGCGCGGTCATTGAGAAAGGAACAGAACAAATCTCAGGCTCTTGCTCTAGGTCTCCTCCTCCCTCCGGCTCCTCCTGGCTTCTCTCTGCATCCCCTGACCCGCTTTGCCCACCTTGCCTGTGGCCGCGGACGTGTCTGCTGGGGCTGTGGCTGGTGGGTGGGGTGCGGCAAAGTACAGCACGTGTCCGTTATCCATCACACAGCAGCAATTCCAGGGCTGTAACATTAGATATTTTATCAGGTTTATGTAAAAAAAATAAAATAAAATGGTAAACAAGTCAATTTTAACAGAAGCATGCCCAAGCACTCCAAACCAGAGCAGTGTGCTTGCCGGTGCTGGGGTCTCCAGTCCAAATCCCAGCGCTGGCAGAGGCAGGAAGGGCCCTTCAGAGAAATCTGCTCCCTTTCAAGTTGCTTGATGTTTCTCAGCTGCACTCTGCTTTTACAAAGCAGGCATTTTCACATCAGCAATCAAATTTGTCATCTGAGGAGGGAGAGAAGCAATTCCCACTTCCCATTCTCCTAAACGCTCATCTGTTTTTAAACAGGTTTATTACGTCTCCGTTCACGATGAGGAATGTGCAGAGTAAGAACAGCACGAAGAAATTCACAGCGCATTGGCTGAGCTCTTTTCCCAGACCAAGGCACCAGCATCTTCCCCCTGCCTCCCTTCCAGGAGGGAAACCAGCTCTTCGCTGGCTGCAGGAGGGGGCTGACCTCACACGAGGTTGCACGACATGCACTGTGTCTTAAGAACAAGATGAGGCCGTCGAGGTGCAGCTCGTGTGTGTCCAGATGTGGCAGGTAGGCTTGTTTCTGCGTGGTGGTTGTCCGTGGGGAGTACCAGGATGCGGCGGCTCTGGCTGCACCAGCAGCAAGGTAGAAGGATGGCCAGTTCGGCTGGGGACAGCCTCACAGGCAAGGGTTGTGGTCCTCCATGCTTGTTGCCTGGCTCCAAGGGCTAGGAAGTCTGCACGCTTTGGCAGTTTCTGACTTTTCATCCTGGCTTGCTCATGTATCTTCAGTCTTTTGTACACAAGCCCTGGTCTGGTGGAACGTATGAATGTTTACTTGGGTGACACTATCACTTTCCTTAAGTGCTTTTTTTTTTTGTATTTATGTACATGATGTATTTATGTACATTACATTTATGTAAGTATGTATTTATTTATGTAATTACAGGAGGAGACTGCCCAAGACCATCTCCCCCAGCCACGTTTCGTGCTGACAACACGAAATAGCCCACAACATCTGTGGCAACCCCTCAAACAAGTTCCATCAGTCCGCACAAACTATTTTGGAGAAGTCAGACAAATATCACAAAGTGAAATCACTCTACACGTTTCACTCAGCCTGTCCTCAAATCCCACTACTTGCTTGAGGGCTGTGATTTCTTGTCCAGCACTGCTCATAGTAGCAGCTGTCTTTCGACAGAAAAGGATTGAAATCCTCTATAGTAAGGAGTGTGTGGGTTTTCACATGCTCTATCCACTTTGTTCACAGTCTGCAGGCAATTTAAAATAAGCTGTTGAAGATACTAAGGCAGGCTCTGCCTATCGTGAAAAGCTTTTTTTAAAAAAAAAAAACAACACAACCTTGGATCAAATTTGCTGGGGGGTGTTGCACAGTACTGAATATCTGTAATTTTGACCAAGTACATTTTAAATAATACTTTTTAAGCCTGTCATATGAAGTACTGCCTCAGAATAATCCCACCAGTTTGGAAATTCATCTCTTCTAAATTGCTCTTTTAGCACATACTTATTCCCCAAATCCTTTTTTAACAGGAGGGCTGCCTTGATAGCCGTGGAAAGTACATAAGCCTCAGAACAAGATATATAGTAATGCCCATTACTGCTTCTATACAGCGTTGTCCAACTGAAGTAGAAGCTCTTCATGGCAAATAGAAAGCATTCCCATGCTACTGATGTGTATAAATAATATAAACAGCCATATGTATGCATGCCTGGTGATGTGCAGATGGATGTTTGTCGGAAACCAGGGATTCCAAATTCAACTGTCTTCGCAAAAGTGAAGGATTCATTTAAAAGGAGCAGAATTTAATTTTGGAAAGCAAGCCAAATTTCATACTTATAGCCCATGAAGAGGAGGAGGATGCTTTCAAATGTGAACATTTGCGTGTGTCCAGTTGCAAGAAACAAGCCCAAGTGAGGAGAACAGGTACACGTGGTCTTTCAAGACCTAGGGACAGAATACATGGATTGAAAAGGATGGAAAATGCTCATTACAGCTGAAATCAGTCAGGGGGATAAGAGCCTTATTTGTTAAACCAAGCAGACAGTGGTCTTTTACGCTCAAAACTCCACTTTTGGAAATGCTTTTGGATTTACCCACTGTATCTGTGACTCTTCTGGTGTCACTGTTACCTCTCTATCAGAATTTCTGTCTGCATTGCCTCTCGGCTCATTCAGTCAGGTGTATCTGTGCTGCTTTTGCATGTTGCAACACACGCAATCCCCTCCGAAGCATTCAAATCCTACCCAACAAAGCATCCAAGAGGCAAATATGGTTACTTCCAACTAGCATTTATGCTACCAGAATTTGCACGGGGTTCAATATGCCGAAAATGTAGAAGATATTTTCAAGGAACAAATTGAGAGGGATCTAGGTGCTTTACATTTATTTGAAATTCAATAGGCGTGCCACATAATGCTTTCTCCATGAGCTTCCCAAACATGCCGGGAACAATGCACAGACTGAAAGCCATCACCTCAAACTGCCACAGGCTTCGTTCTGCTCCGAAGGCAGATTTCCCCCTGTCCTCCAGACTCACTTCTATTTGCAGTGTTTAAGTCCTAACATAGAGAACCAAAAAGGAACCTGCTACAGACCCCAGGGAGCTACGTGTCTGTGCTAGTGGATAAGATCCTTAAAAGTGACTTAATTTTGTTTGCTGCCGTCTGTTTCTCCCCAGTACCGTTTTTTGGCTGAACCAGTGTGGTACAACTTGTATTGAACGAAGTTGTATCTGTGTTGGGGCAGGAGAGCGTCTCCCAGTTCCCGGCCAAAATGCCTCTTGGACCATCTACTGAGGATCCTTGATCCGTGATTTTGCCCGCTGGCCCACACCCAGGGCTCACGGTCTCTGCCCTGCCTCACGTACGGGCAGACGCAAGCACACCTTGCTTTTCCTGGTACAGTCATGCCACCTCTCGAGGTGGAAGTGTCCGTGACGAACCTGCGGGGCACCTCTTGGACCCCCCGTGTCTGCCTGAACACAACCCCCCCAGCCGTTCAGCACAGCCAGGCTCTTCGTTTGGATTGCCACAGCCCCGTTCCCACCACGTTTGTGGCAGTGGCCCCGGTCCCCTCAACACAGCCACGGACACACAGAGGTGACCGCACATCGGGTCCATCCGCTGACCTCCGCAGCGCGGCTGATCCCAGAAATGGCATGTCTGGGTCAGGAGCACCATTCCTGCCACACATCTGATAAAGAAAGGAAGGTTTTCCTCCCAGATTCCTGGTAAGCTGCCCAGATGGAAACCAGACATGGAGAGGTGATGTTTCTCCCTCCAACATTAGTTTCTTCAGTTTATTGTCCCTGTTTCTCGGAATGGAGGACTAATTTTAATTTTGAACTAATTTATCCTTGGCAGCCTTATATTTACAGTGACCTTTTTTCTTGCCAGTTTTTCCACTGTGCCTGCAGTTAACTGAACTGCCTCCCTTATTTTTTTCCATAATCGCTAATTTCCCTGGTATTGCAGATTGAATTTATGACTTTTTCTAAGCACTCAGTAATGTCATGAGCCAGCTGAGGATCACTTTTGTCCTCATGCATATTAAACCCAGCTGTACAGGGAGCTCCTGCTCTACCAACTATTTGCTTTCTAAAAAAGTCAGAATAAGAAAATGGAAAGAAGCTCCTCTTGCTGTGTTTCCGCCAAACTCTATGAGATCCTCTGTTGTCTGAAGGAAAATGGGGAGAGGCTGTAGGAAACCTGACCTAAGTTCCAATTGCCAGAGGTCCTTCCCAACCCACAGTCTTCCCCAGCTCCTCTGAACTGCTGTAAATGTCACATCTGTACCAGTTGCACCAACTGGCCCAAGTGCGTTGCCAAACCTCTGGTTCACACTGAGTCCTTTCTGGTGAGGAATTTTCGCCTTTTGTGCTGCCTTTCACATCTGTCAGCAGACTCCAGGTCAGCCAATATTTCTCTGCTTTCCCCTGTTTCATGGGAAAATTTCTATAGAAGGCTGTGGGTCATTCTTTCAAGCTGGTCCACTGTTCCAAAAAGGGGGATTTGCAGATGGGCTCCAACACATGCAAATGTTCGGCAGTTGCTGTTCACAAAGAGATGCTGTGTGACTGCTCAGTGTTTGCAGGAAAACTGACACTTCTTGACATAGATCTGGTTTTATCTTCTTTGGCACAGTTTCTAGGCTTTAAATCCTTTTGCCATGTCCAGGTCTGTGACCCCTTTCATTTCGTGCTCTGCCTTGGCTAACTCACAATTCTCCTTAAAAAGCTAGCTACCTCTGCTGTCTTACCCATCACCTCTCTTTATTTTAGCGATACATAAATTAGGGGTCGTGCAAGGTATTCCAGTTACACAGCAAAAGGAGAGGCACAGCCACCCATCCCTGGTGTCACTGTGGCTATGCACAGCGATACCCAGAGCGCTGCTTTGCTGAGCATCGAAGCAAACCGGCAGCCACAAAGAATTTCATTGCTTCCTGTTCAGCCAGCACTTGGCTCCGAACCCCAACCTCAAAGGCCGATTGGGCTGCAGGGCGCTTTAAAGCTTTCTCTGCTACCTGCATTGCTTCTCATCAGCCGCTCATGCTCCTTCCAATACCACGCTCTGCAAATCTCCTCCCAGACCGCTGGCACTCCTGAGTAATTTCACATTTGCTTTTACGAGTACAAGCTCCTGCTTAATCGCCTGTAACACTGCTTCACATTAAAGGTGCTGATTAAACCTCTCAGTCCCAGTAAGGTTTATTCCTTCTTAGAAAAAAATCACTCCAAGCAGGTGGGGTACCACTGCCACGGCCAGTGCACAGCGCAGCCAAGGACCTTGACCTTCCTCCACTGAGAAGCCATCTTCAGTAACCTTCCTGGGTCTGTTCCTTCACTCAGCAGCCTCCCTGCACTGAACCCCTTCAGCTACTCTGTCACGGGGGAAAAACAGCAATTGCACGAGCAGAAATGGGAAAAGGACAGATTTAGGGTGAAGTTGCTTTATTTTGTGGGGTAACGTATATAACTGTTGTAGAAAGACTAACTTCTCAGGGCAATTCTTTTGATGTTAGACAGTCCTACAAGGCAATATCTGAGGACAAAAAAAAAACCCTTAAACTAGTTCTGATTGCTTTCCTTCTGAGAAAAAATCATGAATGTGTGAGTAAATTTCCCAACCCAACCTGCAGTGACTCCTCTCAACATACATCTATGGCAAAAGAGGGAAATGTTTGCCATGTTCTGCTGTCTTTACACAGCTCACAGGATGTCTAAGTTCGATTTCATGCCCACCTACAACCCAGTTCTCCAGCAGCTGGATCGCTCATGCACTAAGTTTTCTTTTCCATAACCTGCCTGCCCTGGCCTAGGCTGAAAGCACTATTGCAACATGAACTACTGAGTTAGGGAGTCTCAGAGGCACTGTATGATGCTGTCTTTCTGCCATGGCTACTCATTTCATTGAATCCCACTTCGCTGGCAGAAAGCCCCAAAACTAAGGGTCAACCTGCGCCACTTAAAGCCGTGAACGAGTTGATGAGGTAGAACTCGTTAGTCTTTGTTTTCCCCCAGCTGGTCTTCATGTTAGCATCAACTCTTGCTGAAGAAGTTGACCTCCCACACAGTTGCGATGAAGAAGAGCCCGTCCCCTCCTGGTGGCAAGGTGGCAGGCACCGTGCAGCTCCTGCTCACGCTGGCTATCCCCAAGATGTGCTTTTCGTGCACGGGCTGTTTTTAAAGGGCTTGCTTCCTCTCTGTTTTAGGTTGGAAAGCATCTCCACTCACACAGACTGCAGCAATGAGGGATGCAGGGTATGGGCAGTCAACAGAGAAAAGAAATTTCTGGAGGAAAGAGCTGGAGGATTTGACTGGCCTTTTTATGCAGTACAACCTCAAACATACCCTGAGCCCGTAAATATTCCTTGTGAAGTGCTGGTTGGTGGCGGCAGGATGCTCACCAGAACTGCTGTCACCGCTGCAGCGGGCACCTGGCCAAGTCTCCTCTTGCTCACCCACACAGGAGGTGGCTTTTGTACATGATGGGAAGAAGGGGAAGGTCAGAAATGTGCAGGTTTTCTGTTTCAGGTGGCCACACTGAGGCTCCCAGCGTGCAGAGCTGTTACTCATCATCCTGCAACGATAGGACTGGCCACGACAGCCTGGTTCGGAACATCAGGGCTGGGGGTGGCAGCGCGTCGTGAGCAATGGATGAAGCTGGAGAGTGGATTGATTGGGAAAACCCCTGCAGAGCTATTTTTTTTAAATGAATGAGTACAAATGCTTAGTTTTGCCATGTTCAGAATGCCACATTTCTATTTTTTAGTTTCAAATGGCATTTTTATATTTTACTTCACCTTCACTACAGAAATCTGAAGAAATTCAGGAAACTACTATTTCTTTCTTATCTCCAGACATTTTTCAGTGTTTTTATTCATCTTGAAATGATTTTTCCTTCAAATCCTTGGTGCATCTAATGAACTAGAGCACCGAACACACGCACAAAGCTGCTCACAGCCTGGTGTCTGGGCTGCTGTCACGGCAGACCTCTGCATGAGGTCATGGGGTACCAAGCTTGTGACTCGCAGGTGTCAGCAGCAGCTCTGGTGTGGGAAGTCGGTGTCCTTCCACCACGCAGACACGTACACATTTCAGGGGATGCAGCATGAAGGATCTGTGTCAGCACTGCTGGGTTCCACCGCAGATACAAGCATTGCCATTCATAACTACCTCGAGTAGTCAAAAATCATAGTTCTGACTTAAAAATAATGAGATTTAAGGACCATCATTTTATTTGGCACGTGGCTCATGGTGGGCCGCTTAGCCCAGTGCTGTGCTGTACACATGTACAGCAGTTTATAAAACTGCAATATATATATATCAAGTAATTTTTATCAACTTTGATTGTAGATGGTTCCTCTTTTTTAATTTTAGTCTGTATTCAGGCCTGTGAAGCTTTTATTAACATCTGTTAAGTTGATTTTTTTCCATAAGGGAGAGAGGAGTAGTCATTCGTACACTCCCACTACCCCAAGCTCTGGGACTTTAGGAACTCTGAATGTTATGGGAATTGCAAAAAAAGGGCAGATCTGGATGCTGGCTGTGGTCTCCTCAAACAAACAGCAAACGCTGCATCTGCATCTTTTTTAGAGGTGTTGACTAAGAGCCAAACATTTTGTAGCTCTGTCAGAAAGTACACAATGTGTTCAGTTGTGCAGGAAATTCATTCAGCTGAAATATGCAGCTATTAGTACAAATTTCATCGAGATGGATTTTTTTTAACCACTAAAATTCCTTCTGATATGTTTTAGTAAACTGAAAAACATTGCAATAATAAGCTGTCTGCGTGGAGGTAAAGCCTTGGAAAAACCACCACCACTAACACCTCAAATATCTAAACATTGTAAGACAGCACTGCTGGCGTAGGTGGTGAGCAAGTCAAGAAGAGATATGTGAAATGTTAGGTGCGAGAAGTGCCCTAGAAGAGCTCCATTCCACACAGGAGGACACCCACCACTTCTGTCTGGAACAGGAAGTTATCAGCTTCCAAATGAACAGACCATCTAGAGACTAGCTGCAACGAATAACCACTTCCCATAGCTTTCGTAAACATGTAAATCCTGTGTTGTTTCGTCACATAAAGGAAGGACACATCTCCACTATCAAGACAACCTCTGGAAGAGCAAATACAAGGTCTCACTGAAACTCATCAAGAAGTACAGTTCCTGCATCCGCTGGTGGAGATCCAACTCTAGACAATATTGACAACTGGGAAATTCAGGATAACCCAAGTCAGCCTCCCCTGCTATAACCATGGAAGCCAAACCGTGTTTATGATCACAACATCCTGGGGATGCTCTCAGTACCCTGACTACATGCATCGCATACATTTGGTGATATGAACCACAACCCTGCAGCCAATGCTGTGGGCAGTCAGCTAGTATAACAACTCTCAGGGCTGAAGAATTTCCCTGGATTACAGCACCAAAGCACGTAACAGGGAAAAAAAAGTGTGCAAAAGGACTCACCAGGTCCAAAATCTCCCAGGACTGGGAAGAAGTGGTAATCAAATGCCAGAACTATAAGCTAAAAAAGCAGTAATTTGGTTTCCTGCTGTAGAAACCAGGAAATGAGCAATGACTACTTTGGCTGTTCTTGCCACAGAAATTTATGTCTCTGTTACTGAACACTGTTCCCCTTGAGCTAAAGAAGAATAAAGTGGGTAGATGGAAGATGCTCAGTGACATAATAAAAGTCTCTGAGAAAGAGAGGGTAATGCCTCTGTATGGGAAGGTACCTGGGAGGAGCAAGCTTGCCAGTGGCAGGGAGCTGGTGCAGAAAGCTTGGGTGGAAGGAAGGCTTGGCACGACCTTGCTTTGGCTGAGCAGGCTGTGATGAAGGAACGAAAATGCCCAGGCAGCTGGTGGTGGTCACAGAGTCACATTATTGCTGGAGAAGACAGTCCGTCAGAACGGTAGCTCGCATCCTCCTCCCTTTTGGCCAACAACAACATGGACAGTGTGCGCGAGGTTCGTCACCCCACGTCCCCTGACCATGGGACTCACTCAGCTGAGAGTGCTGCCTTTGCCACTGCTGCTCCTTCCACCTAGCTCCCTGTGGGAGCTCATATGAAGCTGGGGCTGATCCATCCCAGCTCCTGAGATTTCTGTGCAGCCACCGAGTGGAATGAGGGGTCTCAATGGCCCTGAGGCTTCCTGTAGAGAGAACAAAATAAGTTGCAAATTTTGCAAAATGAAACGCCTCTATTTCAATCTTTATTCATGTTTTAGAAAAAAAACACACGGGAGTTTTGCCTTTGAGTCGAAGGACTCCTCCTGCACATTGGCAGACCCCAATTTCACCTCTTGCAAAACTGTAAGCACCCTGCGAAGCACCCGCAGCAGACCCCAGGCTTGGACAGAGAGAGCCTGGCAGGTCAGAGGAACAGGCTGTGTATTGAAGGTGAAAAAGCTGCACAAGCCTTGGAAGTCATTAGTACTTAATTCTCCTGTTAATCAACACCCGCTGTTCTACCAGCACATAAAATGCAAGTGGAAATAGCATCAGCTACACCTCACAAAAAGCACCCCGTGCTATTCACTGAACCATGGTCTGTGCCATGCTGGCTTGTGCTAGATGTGCAAATACAACCCCGACAACCTAGGCAAGCCACAAAAATACATCCAGTCTCCAGGTAAGCGCACAAGGCGAATCCAACATTTACATGTGCATCTCTCGGTGTCCTGCAAATCTCTGATCTTCCTGCCCTTGCTCCCACACAACAGAAGGCAGATTTTGTGCAGGTGCTGTGCAGAACTCCGTACAGCTGTGGCCAGAGAAGGGCACTGCTCGGCAGCATCAGGCCTTGCAGTGACCATCAGCGTCCTGAGGGCACCCTCTGCTCTGGTCCTTCAGCCTCCTGCACAGCCCTGAGTCACATCCTCTCCCTGACCCAAAGACCTGGTGAAAGGTTATCACGGTAGAAGAAGACATAAGAAAAGAGCCTTCCAGACTAAGAAGTCTCTTTCTTCATTTGGAAAAGCAGGTGAGAGGCCGTAACATTTTTATGACTGAACTCCAGTGCATAAGAGGAGATCTAATATTAGAAGCATGGTTCTATCAACTGTACCACTGCAAAGCCAAGCCTTCAGCAACCTGACAGACTGGCCAAGGCTGGCCAGCTGTGTTACACTGGCAGTGTGTCAGAAGAGCAGATCGTGCATCCTTCACAGAGCCCTGCTTGGGACCATGAGTCTCCAGACAACAGTAGCACATGTGCACTGACCAGGAAAGACTTCTCCTCCGGAGGTGCAGCCCCTTCAGCTCCAGAGATAGCTCTGCATGGATCTTCGTGCAAAAGCCACCTTGTTTTTTTTCTGGAGTTCACCTACAAATTGTCCCAAATACACAGTATGACTCCTTCCTGCTCCCACCAGTGGCTTGAGTTCAGAAATGCAGCTGTGGTCAGTGACACTCTTTTGTCAACAGCTCTTCTTCTGAAAGCTGCTTCTCAGTCTTGCACCCTTCTTGTTCCTCGTAGCATCCCCATCTGGGAGAGTTACAGGTCCAGAGAGCGAAGCTACAGCTTCTGCTTCTAAAATGGCAGACTACACTGCATGCCATCGGACGTCACGGGGATGTGAGTATGTCATTATGCTTATCCATTGCTAGCTCTGCACGAGGAAAACCCTGTGAAAAGGCTTTGTTACTCTAAACTGGAAGAAACGAGGAATCTCATCACAGAGTAAATCCTTTGGTCCCCTTCTGAATTTAACTACTTAATGATGCGGATGGTACTAGATCTATTCCCAGGACATAGGTCCTAAATAAAAACTTTAAAAAAGGACCCAAAAAAAGCCCCAGTCATCTGCACACCATTCTGTTAATCCCAGCCCACGTGTTGCTCCAAATACGGAAGGGTAGAAGGTGCTCAGAAAACCAGCTCCTGTTACTAAATTTGCACTGACATCTAATGGCTGCCATAAACAAGTATACCTGGCAGTACCCACCTGACTTCGGACGCAGGGTTAGGATTTGCATTACAATTTTTTTTCAGTTGTCTCAGAGACTGGTTCATTCATTAACTGATGCTTTTGCTTGATAATTATTGCCTAGCAGTACCTTGGAAACTGTGAACCTATTTGGTGGATGACTTAATGCAGAAACCTCAGTGCCTAAAGAAAACAGAAGAGGCGTCATGTTTATGAATGTTCAGTGGCTGTACAGTAAGTGCTTTTGCAGACAATACCCACACTTGCTCTGCAAGAATGTATAACTAATGCCCTCCTGGAAACGGTCTCATGAAGCAGAAACCATGAAGCCAAGAACAGATGGGAAACAACCTTTCACTCACTGCTGCGTTTTGAAATTGGAAAGAATTTCTAAGTAAGAACTCAAATGAACAAAGAAACTGCAGAAGCGGAAATACTTCTGATAGGGTACTTCCGCTCTTCACATGGGAACATTCAAGTCTTCCCAGAAATGAATTTACTTTAAGTGATTATCTGCTTTTTCTTTCTTTTCTTCTTTTTTTTTTTAATATTTAATTGTGAGAAAATAATTACAGAGGAGCTGATGTGATGGGCTCAGTGAACGCATCTATGTATCACTAAATATCTTCAAGGAAATCCTGCATATGTATAAACTTGAAACTGGGGTTTTTATACCTACAGCACACCACCACAGACAGCACAAGGAGTGAGAGGAAGAAGTTCACTGCTAGGAAGCAGAGGATGTATTCTCTGTCCCACATCTTATGGGGCTCAATCTGAAAAGAAAAAGATGAAATTCATCACAGGCAGGACAGGAGGTTCAAATGGGGGTGGAAGGACTGACAAGCAAAGGAGAAGCGATTCTGGAGAAATGATGAATAAGGAATAAACATGGTGAGTGGACCGAGGGAAACAGTTGTGATTTTGATGAATTTGTAGAAAGCAGGCATGTTTTGATGTGTCATTTTTCCACCAAGGGACACAGCTTTTGAGGTCAGATTAGTTCCTCTCCCACCTTGTGGCTTTTTTTGTTTGTAGAAAAAGGAGCAAAATAAAAAAATTGAGATTCATGGCTTGAATTTCCCCCTACAGACATGAAATGAGCATGCTCAGCTACCACAGTGACTCGCTCAGGTGATGCCCAACCACAAATTCCAGGGCTGGAATTTTTTTCTTTCCTTTACACCAGTCCCTCCCCAAGCACCACTTGAGCAGCACAAAAACACCCCGGAGGAGAGGTAAAGCCCATGGACACAGGGCTGGAGTTGGGTGGAGTGATCACCCTGACGATGAGAATTGGACGTTAAATTGCAATTTCTAACAGCTTAAAAAAAGAGCTGTTGAGAAGTGTTAGTTCTGCCCGGCGTGCAACGAATCCCCAAGGCAGCTTTTGCAGTTCCTGAGCTGCGAGCAACCCCATGGAGCCACCTGGACCTCAGCACGGCCCATACCATCAGTCACTCTGGCTTCTGCGCCGATAGCGATGAGCTGCTGCTAAAGCCATGAGGAGCTAGGAAGAGTGGGAGTGGAAATGCTGGAGACCGTCACACTGGTGGAAAATCACTGCCTGAGCGAGCAGGAGCCCCTGCTCGTGTAAACCAGGAGATGAAAAGCCCGTTTCAGTCCATCTCATTTGCACTACAGAGGACTACAGCCGCCTGGACTTTAAGAAGAGATTAGGGCTCATCTTCTGGCTTGTCACTGAATTATTTTAGACTAATAGGGGGAAAATAACAGTAAATGAATCGAAGAGAATGCGAGTTAAGTAATCAGGTAACACATCTAATAGAGATAAAAATGATGGAGACTGAAAGGGTTGTTTTTTTTTTTTCATTCATTCTTTGTTAAAAATACAAAGATGAAAGACATGCAATACCTTTGAGAAATAAGCGTGGTGGAATTGTAGGAGTGACACAAATTACCCAGCATTTACCCCCTAAAGAAAAGAGACTTCTACAAAGAGCAGCATCTGTGCTTTGTCTTCCTGATTCCTCTGAGCACCTGCCCGCACCTTGCAAACAGCCCTGTCGGAGACACTGAAAGAGCACCCTGACACAGGACTCCTGCCTGCCGTTAACCCTTTTAAACCGAGTAAGAAGTCCAAGGTGCTGGGCCTTGGGTCTGTACCTGTAGCTCTACAGAAAAACCAGGCAGAAGCCAGCATTATCCTTTTTTATATCCCTGGTCCGTAATTCTTTTCACTTTATTTGCTGGGTATTTGAAGTCCCTGGCTGCAGATCCCAGGAGCAAGTCAGTTCTGCTGCATGAGAAGGTTTTATTCTTTCACAGACAGTGACCAAAACGCCACTTCACTGAGAAAGAAAGAAGAACCTGGCAGCTGAGAGGCTCAGCTCTGGCGCTCTTTGGATCCAAACATTTGTTGTCCAAATATTTGACTAATGATCTCACTCTGGCATGAACTTCCCCCAACATCCAAGTCTTTCAGTCTACAACATCAGATATCTGTTGGGGACCCCAGGGATGCAAGGTGTTACCGGATGAACTGTATGCCACCACTTCTCTTTCTAGTCAGAAGTAGAAACTGCGAAGATACTTCTGATTAAAAAATAAATAAATAAACTGAGCAAAATCCATACACTGGAGAAGCTGACTTGCTTAAACAAGAGGTTCAGAATGTCTGCATCCTCAGGGTGTAGATCCCAGGGGGTCTAGCTTATCTACTTCAAAGCCTACGTCCCTTAATAGAACTGATAGGAAGTCCTGACTGGCTCACAGTATGTCACTATATGTTATAATCTCTTTTCCTTAAATGCTCCCCTGGAGGTGTTGAGCCAGGAGCTTCTTCCCTCCCATATGTCCTTGGTCCTGCGCAGAACCGATGCCTGAGGCTGCTGTCGTGGAATTCCTGCTCTGATTTAAATCCTGGAGGGCTCTGGTAGAAGAAATGCCATCCTCACTCAGAGAAGCTGTGAGGGGCACAGAAAGCACAGGACTGCAGGGTCCAGAGAGGCACCTGTCCTCCGTCATGGGTATGTGTGTGTAGCCGGCCTCGTTACGGTGTCTTACCGAAACGAATAAGCAGTTCTCAGAGTCCTGTTTGCAGAAAGAAGCTGCCTCATCTAATTCACTTACCCTCACTTGGTCTCCTTCCACCACGGGCACAGCTGGATGTGCTCCAAGCCCAAAACTCGTTTCAAAAACAGAATACGCAGTAATACCTCTGTGGATATTATGCTGTACAGCAGCTTATAAATTTGAATTGCGTAACCACTCAAATCTTCGCATTTCTTTGGGAGCGTCAGCTGCTTTCCCGGCACGGGTATCTATCATTTAGCCCGCAACGCACGACGTGGAGCAGTGGCGCAGAGTCTTCAAACACACACAAGCGCCTCATTCCTCTTCATGAAATGGTTCCCTTTTTGCTGCCAGGCAGGCATGCCGAGAGCTGCCTTTCACTTAAAGGTTTCATTTTATTAAGCGAGTTGGGCTAGCTAGGGAACGTGAAGCGGTAGCTGAGAGCCATTCCTCCGTCTCTCCACCCCTATCCAGATCTTCCTCCTTTCCCCATCCCTCCTCACCTGTTGCGTCTTCCCAAAGTAACACTGCACCTTTGTCCACATCACACCACGTGCAGAGCCGCTTCCCAGAGAAGGAGTCCTGCCCGGGCTGTCCTTCCCTGGGGCATCGCTTTGCCCAGGAGGCCTCAGAGAAGCCGATGTTGTCATGCAAACCCTTCTCCATTTTCTTCTCAGTACAACCACGGCACTGGAAGGATCTCCCTTTGTGCATGAGGACCAGTAACAGTCAGACGGATTTTATAGTCTTATAGTTAACCTCCAGCTGAAAACTATTTTTGTTTTTTGATCCCTGCTACTCTCCTGGACCTCAACACTCTGGCAACCTACTCTAGGTGGCCCTGCTTGAGCAAGGGGTTGGACCAGATGACCTCCAGAGGTCCCTTCCAACCTCAACCAGTCTGTGTTCCCATGAATGTCTGTATACAACCTTCCCTTGTGTGCTTTAGCCTGCATGCTCCTTATGCAATGATATGGTGCCTAGGTGCTATCACAGCCAAAAACCACCACTGTGCAAGGCGCTGTACAAACACAGACCAAGCAGGCAGTGCTATCTCCTGGTCTAAAACGCACAAATAGTTGAGAAACAGTGAGAAAGGGGCACCAGGGGAAGGGAGAGCAGCAGAGGTTCTGCACCAGCGGTGGAGGGACATGCCGATGGGTAGAGGTGACCAAAGCCATGGGCCAGACTGAGAGAGGGCAGAGCACAACTGCGTATGTTTGACCAGAGACAAGACAGCAGCAGTGAAGAAGGATGCTCTGAGAGTATGACATGTGCTGAGCCGCCAAATGGACTTGCTAGAGGCAATGGCTAAATCCCATTCGACTTCAGCAGAAGATTTATTAGGGTCCAAAGCTACAGGTCATTCTGCATGTCTCCAAACAAAACGTGCCCCAGATGCAATATGTTTTTCCTTACTATTTTCTCTGCTGCACTTCATGTTCTCTCTCCCTTTTCTTCCACCTAGTTTCCAGACAGGGGAGAACTGTTCACATAAAAGTTGATTTCTTTTAGGAATGTTTGAGAGCAATAAAGGGAGGCAGTGGCTTTGTTCATGCTGCTGTGAGCACATCATGTACCAAGGAATGACTTTTTTTCTATATTTACTGTGGAGCATCACTTCTTGTTTTGCCAATTTTTTTGGCATGCTGAGCAGCAAAAAAAAAAAAAAAATAGGAAGTTCAAGATAACTTTCCTAAGATCTTAAATTATGACTTTCAGGAACACCTTGAAATGATACATTTGAAAATCTGAAAACTTAATATGTTTTTGCTCATAAGAAGCAAATCATGAATACCTGAGAGTGCTTAGTAGCAGGGGAAATCATACCTTTGATATGGGATGGTACCCACAAAAGGAGGAGAGGCAAAATACAACCTGTTACTTGAATAAATGGATTTGATTGCTCATTGTTTTGCATTGATTTTATATGGTGTGAAGTCACTGACTTTAACATAGTAACTATTGATTTGTACTAGTGAAAGAGAATGGAGAAGCTAGCCCCACCTGTTACAAGCAAACAAGGCTCTTCTGGGTTTTATGGCAAAGATTTTGATTCCATGTAATTACAAATGAAATGATCGGTTCAAATTGAAATACGATTTTTTCCAGATTAAAGGTACAGAATCTCCAGCCAGGGCTTGGCAGGGGTTGTTCAGCCAAAGGGCAGCGATGCTTCTAGCACTGAGGGAACTGGAAAACCTCTTCCGAGCTGCACAGGAGTCATCTGTGGCACAGCTCCATCTTATATTCCTTGCATTTTTTTGCAGCAGTCATAAGACAATGTCCAACCAAGGCTCCTGAGCAATGTTTTTGCCTCGAGCCCCCAGCTCAGCTGGCAGCTCTCAGGCCCTGGCTGCACCTCAGCCTCCATTGCGCTGTCCCTGCCGCGCTGCCGAGTCCTCCCGGCCCGAATGCTGCCTCCGGCATGTCCTCCCTATCTCCAGAGCCCAAACTGGCCAGCACCGCTGTACATGCAGGTGAAGGGAAGGCAGGGATGTGCACCTGGCCGGGAGACAACTGCACCCTGCTCTGCCAGATCATCACCTGCAACTAGCATCTGACCTTCTCCGTCTAATCCTAGCTAAAGTGCATTGCCCTGACTCACTGTCAGTCCATCAGTAACTGGGTTTTTGGCAATCATAAAGGCAGAAATGTTTATCTCCATGCCTCGACCACCATGTCTAATCATTCCTTCCTCCTGGCCGCTTTTATTTTTGGTTTGCTCTTGTGCAATCTGGAGCTGGTAAAACATTCTCTGGATAATAAGACCTGGTAGTATCGCCATTAAAAACTAACCAATAACCCCCCAGCCTGCCAGGGCTGAGTCATTTGGAGGTTTGAGGTTGTGGGTGACCCAGCCAGTCCATCCTCGTTTGATGTCACTTCATGAGCTTCTCAATGAACAGCAAAGCCGCAGCAGCACTCAGGAGAGCCCGTTAGCTTTCTCTGATCCTTGATTCACTCAAAAATTAGTCAGACCTGGGGAGCCTGGCTGTGAGCAGGACATCTCTGAGGATCTCCAGCTAGAGCTGCGTTCTCCTAAACAGCTGCAATACCCAGACTAATTCCCAGGTAAAGTGCAAGATCACAGCATGCCTCTTGGCTCTGCGGAGAGGAGTCTGAGCAAGCAGCAGCTGCCTCCAGACCTGTGCTACTGGAACTGCGCTGAAGTTGCCGGGCATAACACCAAAAATAAAACCTGGCCGTACCTTCATACCAGTCCCTGCTGGCAGCTGTGTCAGCCCACAGCTGCACCTCTCTGCAACCCCATCAGCAACTCTGCCAGGAACACATGGAAGTGAATGCAGCATCCTGGCAGAACTGGTCTCCCAGGGAGGTGCCTTGTTTCCCTGGTGAAGGAAGGTTTTCCTAAGCCTGCATAAGATACAGCTCTGTCAAAATGTTATGTTCACAGTAAATGCACTTTGCAGGTATAATACTCCATGAGCCCAGCCTAAGGAGGGTGTGGGGAGCAGGCATAGCCTTGGTGTTAAGCAGCAGGAGGGACATTTTAGATAATTCATCATATTAGAAGTGCCACGTAACATGGAGCAAATTAGATAGCTTGTTCAGCTGCTAATGGAATGAAGAAACTTTTCCAACCAGAGCAGCCATGAACTATTCCAGTCCCCAGCAAGCTCCAGAAAGTTTACTGGTGGACATGAATAGCACTGTAAACGATGAGTGGTGCACAGTTGCTGTGATGGGGAAGAGTACAGACTTCTTGCAAAACAAGATCTGAAGATGATCCTGAGCACAGTGGCTAAGTACAAGGAATGATTTGGAGACTTGCAGCAAAGTGGGAATGATGGACTGCTCCTCTCTTCTGCGTTCTCAATTGGATGGTGCAAAAGAGTTCAACTGCTTGCACATCCACAAAGGCAAAGCCAATGTTACAGGACAGGTCACTGTTTGTCTGTCAACAGGTGATGATGTTATAGGGATATAACAATACAGTTAAATAAATAAGAAAGAAGAAAATGGGCTTATCTTCAGTGTAGGATGGCTGAAAAGTGCTTTAATAAGGGATTGATTCAGCTGCGTTCAGGAGCACATCTCACAGCCCAAAACACTGGGTGCTTGTGCTAGCTACTGACCAGGAGTGACCTTCTGTACAGATGTCGGGAAAAAGATTAGTCTGGTTATGTCCTATGGTGCTGGCAGACTTCTGATTGATTGAGTAGGTGAAAGCTGAATGAATAATTCATCAAAGAAATAATTTATATGAAGAATTTCTGTCCTGTTTTGTTTGCAGATTGGAACGTGGCACAAACAGTATCGTACTGATCTGACATTTTTTCTCAGCTACTTCTTACCTATAATTGAAGCTCAGTCCGCTACGCTGACAGCATGTTTCCAGCTCGATAGCTGCGGTGCTGTCAGAGCAGTTCTGGCTGGTTATTGATGGTCTCAGCCCTGAAGGAAGCTGGGCAGTGGTTTTACACAAGCTAAAGTCAATACAATGCCATAAGAGCAGAGCAGAGGGCTGAGGATAATGATGAGCAGGTTCCCCTATCATCTGAAAGGTGAAGAAGCCTAGTAACAGCTTTGTCCTTTGGAGCCAGGTTTTTCAGGGTTTTAGTTATACTGTAGAGAGCAACCCTGGGCTTCTAAACCCAAATATGTTGTTCTTGAAGAGGACAACCTGCAAAGCACTGATATAGCCCTCTTGTCATGTGCCCACAGACCAACTTCATGGGACACTGCCTGGAGAGCTCAAGCCTAGAGCCAGTCCCCATCCGCTGCCCTCCTGCCCCATCTCACTGGCGAGTGGAGAACCATCCTCCTCCCTCTCATCCTTGGGTGGCAGTGAAGCCAGTCTGGTCATGGCCAAGTAGAAACTGGATTTCCCATGGAAATTGTTACACTTTCTCATTTAAGCCAACTATTTCCAAATATTTTCATGTTTATTCTGAAATGCTCTGTGCCTATGAACATTCCTGTGAGTTATGTCACCACCTGTATTTCAAATACCAAAAAATATCCATGAAAATCTAGTAACAAAAAAGCAATAACATCACCCTCTTTATAACCATGCACAGATGTTCATGTCACTGCCTCTGCAGCATTTTTCTAGCTTTGGAATTATCATGAGAAGGGAATAAGCCAGATGGAAATGGGAAAAGAAAACCCACCTCTAAATTCAGGACGTTCCCTGACTTCTGGTCCCTCAGAAAAAAAAGAGCTGTTCCTTTGCTCCTGTGTAAAAAGACTAGAAAGCAAAAATAAATATGCAATTGTTTAATGTTTCTTTGGCCTTTCTACCTGAAATGGACCGTGATTTTTAAACTGTGTGATGCATATTAAGTGTACGATCATTAGTGTACCGTCTCTTAGAGATTATATGTGTTTGGAATGTCCAAACTGCAGTGAAATAAAGGTCAGGGTCCTATCAGTGCCATGTTCCAGAAAGCACACAGCAAAACCTTCAGCTCATCTTTCTTTGTGTACTTAATGTTGTATCTTGTTATTCTAATAGGGAAAAAATCCACTTTTAAAACAAGTTTTCAGTATTGATGGCAGTGCAAGCACAGCGTTGTTCAGCTGGCTCCTGCCTGGGAATATTCAGTGCCCTTTTTAAGATTAGCTTGATGGATATTTTTCCTCCCTTGCCTTAACAGCCTTTAAATTAATGGAATCACAAAGGTGGAAGGCAAAACTTCAAGATAATACAGAATCTTTCAGCATCTTTATTGTGAGCAAAGATATTCTGGCCACAAAGGACTCATTCTGAAATTCAGAGCATTTGGGTCGGCTAAGTAGCAACATAAGGAATATTGAATGTTTTTACTTATCTGTGAAAATCATCTGCACTGAAAGTTGCAGTGGGGAAAAAAAAAAAAAAAACACAGAAGACAGGATGGGATTTAGTACCCAAAACTACCTGGGTTCTTTTGAAAATCATAGTTAGGACTCTCACACTAGCTTTCCTACAGAGTTACTCAGGATGGGACTGAATTTTGACCAGTAAGATCACATGAAGGCTAAAATATAATCCTATGATGCTCTGGGGGAAAAAAATATTGAACTGAGTATAGATAAGAAAGAGATGAAAGCCCATCCAAAGCCTGGTGTGTGCTAACAAATAAAACAGGGTCTAAGTGTGTTATTTTCCACTTGCCATGGGCCAGGAGCTGGGGTGCACCAGGAACCTCTCCCAGTAGGTGTGAGGACAATGTTGGGTTCCCTGCTCCCTACACGATGACCCCTCTGTTTTATTTAACACTGTTGTTTACCGATCTCTCCGTGTACATTTTTACGCCATTTCCCACCGTGTGCATTACTATCTGCCTAGTGATGCTGAATTTCACCAGCCCGGGCACTCAGGAGGACATGGTGAAATACCACATAATGCCAGCAGTTTAGCATCAGCCATCATCGTTACTTCACCCTTTGTTCCCTTTTTCCAGATCACTTTTGCTATTTTGAACAGCACAAGGCCTAGCATAGATCTCGCAGATCTCTAGCGTGAGATCCCAGAGGTGGTGTCCATCTACTGTGAAAATTGAGCATTTATTCCTACCTTTTCTTTACCATTGCTAAGAATTATCATGACCAAGGACATATTGACAAGGTCCAAGGTTGTGCGGGTGACCAGAGAGACCTTACACACAGCGTAAAGTCTGGTTTTACTGTGCTTGCCCATAAAATCAAAACCTTGTGGTGTCAAAGTGGTACCAGATCCACTAGGTTCATCTAACAGCCCTCTCCAGAAGACCTTCCCTTTTCACTAGTGCACTTTCCTTAAAAACCTTAGGGGAAAGTCCTGCTAAAAGCTTCCTGAAATCCAGATACTGAGTCTTATCCATCTTGCCCTTAGCCCTACACTCCTTCACTCTTTTTGGAGAACTAAACCAGATTCCTCTAAAAATATGAAGTGAGCATTCCAAAGAATCTAACTAAGCACTAATCAATCCTTCAGTGGGAAAGATGTGTTTTCTAGTAATAATAGTAATTATCTCTAAAAGCCCTTGGAAGTTTGACTGCTGTTTACCAGGAATAAATAGAAATAGAAGAGGAGCTATTTCAAGCCATAAAGCCAAGATGTTGCTGTGCTCAAAAAAAAAAAAAAACCAAAAAACCCAAAACCACAGTTCTCTTCTGCAAAGATCTTTTAGTGATCAAAGCTTCCAACAAGATTACTTTATTAGGGATATTTCTACAAGAAAGGAAAGGAGAAGGATTTCAGGTGTAGAAGTATAATCCAGCCTTAGAAAAATGGGGCAATTGGTAATGAATCACTACTAAATATCTCATGGCTATTTAGATTTTGTCATTTGAACAGAGAAATGACTGTCAAACATACTGACATTCCTGATGGTTTCAGGGAATATATGACTAATGTGTCCACACATTACCCCCAGATCAAGTAAACCACCAGCAGCATAACTATATGTCCCCCTCTCACTTGGGCGCACATGCACACGAATGCAGTCCCACACATCCACTCTTATTGACCAGCCTGTGACAGATAAATACAGAAAACAAGGGCTCCAAAGCACAGTGGAAAACCAATCTAAAACCTAATACTCATCTAAAAATATGCACAAAGCTTTCATCAATTCAAAGAAAGTAAAGGAGTCTTCTTCAAACGAGCTGTAGATATGACACGATAGGTCTTTCCATGTAGATAGTCAGACTGAAATCTCAGTGTAACACAGAATTTGTAACCGAAATGATATTAAAGCTCTAGGCTCACAAAAATATGTGTTGAAAAAAGCCAGCCTTTGGTTGTTTTTTTTTTTGTTTGTTTGTTTGGTTTTTTCCTGATTCTTCCTCATTTCCTCTTCATAGGATTCTAAGAGCAAGATAAACCTGTAACACTGTGGCCCTGTAAGGTAACCAGCACAGAAGGTGCTCACCATGAAACCAAGCCCTGTTCCTACACAGAGGAGGCAGCCTGTGCTACTGAGCTCCCCATCCCATCACATGAGGAGCATCCCCAAACCTTAAATCCCAAACCCACTCTTCTTGGACTTCACTTTCACCCTTATCCAACCTGTTTTTCGGTCACTGAAGTCCCTCCAAACAGCATTATCATCTCTCCCAGGAAACATCAGACCAAGTGCTTTATGCACACAGAGAGGAATGAGGGAAAGAAATGTCATCTCGGATTAAATAAATAAATAAATAAATAACACAATTGTTAAGAACAACAAAGTTAAATTAGCAGACATTGTAGACATTGCTAAGACCTACAGTATAAAAACCTACATTCTAACCCAGGTCACGTCAAAATCAGTGGAACTTTTATTCATTGGAATGCACTGGACCCAGAACTCCTGTTTCTTGGCTTAGTTTTGCTGCTCTTGAAGTCAATGGTAAACTTTTCATTAAACTCTGGTGGAAGCCAAGTTGGGTCATAGTGACTGCTGTAAATAATTCCTCTCGTGGATGCTAAAAAAAAGAGATCTAAAACCTTGTTGTGCAAGTCTTATGGATGTCTGAAAAATATAATCATTGTTTACAGTTTCCTGCAATTGGTGGCAGAATGAAAATAAATACAAGCCTCAGTAACGACGTTCTGCTTTACTGCTCTGCCGCTTGGACTAATTCCAGTCCCCAAAAGAAGAGGAGAAAACAGAAGAGAAAATGAAGGCTCCAGACTGGAGCCCTGCAGCGCCTAGAGCTCGCTTCTGCTTGAAAATTTGCCTTCATTTGTTTTGCGAAATTTCCGCCTACTCCCCAATTATTTTTCATTTTATTCACAGCTGCACGCAATTTCAGTAATTCCTTCTGTGAGGAGAAAAATGAAAGACGCGAATTTGAAAAACGCAGCCCTGATGCCTTGACTTTGTGTCCAAATTTCTCTGACTGCATCCTTTGGCAATGCTGAACGGCTTAGTGCCTCTTCTGCTAGGGACAGACTTTGTCTGGGAAACCTAGCGCTGTCAGCTGAGTGGATGTGAAGGGGAGATTTGCACGTTCCTGTGAATTTACACATTTCTCAGCTGGCAGGTGCCTTTCAGACACTTTCAGATGGCCGCAGGGAGGAATTTTTCCAACACGAAGGTGTTGGCCTCTCCAGGAGGCAGAAAGCAGTTAAGGCTGGAGCTAATTACAGCGAGGCTGACAGAGGCTGGCACATCTATTATTCTCATGAAGGGGCCACCAGTATTTCTGCAGTGCAAGAGGGAGGGATGCCTTTCTCCATCTCTCTATAGGCCCTTGACACCAGGGAACAAGAAGAACAGGGTGCCAGACCTTCTAATTGTACACCAGGAACCTGCAAAACCAGAGCTTTAGAGGTGTTGGTTAAAAATAATGCCCTGAGGTCATGAAGCCAAGCAGCATAAAAAAGAAGAGTAAAATGGTGGGAGTGAGAAGGTGGGAGAGGAGGTCTTCTGCTCAGTCTCTTGTGGATGGGGTCCAGCAGAGCTCCTTGCCAGTGATTCACAAAGCACATGTACAATTTTGTATCTTCTAAAGCTTTGTCTGCATTTTTATGAGAGGTGTATTTCCCGAAGCAATTTTACACTCAGTTTAAAGTCACTTCTGTCAAAAATAGTCCCGATGTGGTCTAGCCAGCCAGTTGTCCTCCAGCCCTTAGGCCAGCTGCTTCTCTTCACAGGGAGACAATCCCTGTGAAGAGAAGCAGCGACATTTACTGCTTAGCCTTGGGCTTTGAAGACCTGTGCGCGGCTCTGCAGCAGATGGACCAAGGTAAGGTAAGTAGGGAATCTCTGGAGTTGGCATTTATTGCAGATAAACTTGAGATCTTCTGCAGGAACTTCTGTGCATTGAGATTTTGTCTGAAAATCATCTGTTGTGCTCATATAGGTTGCTAAAACCACCTTGCAGAAGTGTTCACTGAAAACCTGCCTGCATCCGCGCTAAGGGATGGTCCACGAAGCGGGATGCAGCAATGACAGATGCTGAGGTGCTCCGTGTCGCTGGAGCACGACTAGCAGGTAGAACAACACAGGGGGAAATATCAGCCAGGACCCGCTGTTCCTGCAGCACAGCAAGACCTAGGGAAGAATTCACACAGTGCTGAGATGCTTTGAAGAGCTGGGCTATAGCACACACAGCTGCTTTTTGTGGATTCCCTCATTCATCCTCAGATTCAAATTTTCATTTATCTGGTGGCCTCTGAGGCATGCGCTGTATAAATTATTGGATATTAATTGGACAGAAGAGTTGCCTTCCAGAGGGATGACCTAACCAGCACACAGCAGACTCATTCTCATGTCTGGTTCAATACACAAAGTACTCCAACATTCAAAACAGCTACCAGAAATGGGAAGGACAGAGAAGCTCTCTTTACCCAAATGCTCAGAGGTCCTCAGGTGGGACCACATTCCCAGACATTGTCCATCTCCTGAGCGGCTCTGGATTCCTCTGAGCATCTCTGTGCATACCTCATACCCTGCCTCATGATCACTTCTGCCTCCCAAAGAAAGCGGTCCCTCAAGTTTATTTAATTGACCAGTTTGCGGGCTTAGTGCTGGTCTAGAGTGGGTTCAAAACCCCAGGAGTGGGTTTCTTATATTCTAGTGAGCTCCCTAAGCAGTTGGGTCTGGGGTGAAAGGATCCTCCTTTTCCTCTCTGGTTTGTGAACTGAGATCTTCAAGTGTCTTCAATGGGAGTACTGGAAAATGTGACTCAAATATGGAACAATTTGGCACTAAAATCACTTTTTCAAGGAATGATTATCTATCCAGCCTCTTCCATTAACCTACCCGTCTGTGAATGCAACAGAGTTAATCAGATGGGTTTCTTATACTCTAAGGATGAATATGTTAATGTTGCTTTCCCTCAGCTCCTGGATTTTTTAAGAACAGCTGCTCAGCCCACATCTTCCAGCCCAGCAGCTGCAGCTCAGACAATGTGGATTCTCAGACCCTTTAATTAAAGAAAGAGAAGAAAAGCCCGTAGTCACAGTGGTGGATCCATCCCTTGTCCCCATTACTTTCCACCTGGCATGGCTGACCACCTTGCAAACTGGTGGCATCACAGAGGTTAAAACTTGCCAGCCTACTCTCAGGAAAGGCACTTCTATTAGAGCGGCACATCCTGAAATGAGAAATTGCCGCCATCGTATATCTGGCTCCTGGTTCTATCAGTGCCCGCAGCTCCAAGCCAAAGTGAAGTATTAGGAGGTAAATCACCTCCATATGTTTCTCACAGGCACTTAGGATGAGAAAGCAATATTAGGGAGGACCACAAGGAATTCCTCTTCCTTGGCGAGGAAATTCTATTATCTCACCTTGTGCTCCACTGTTGCCCATCAGTATTAAACTAAATAAATAAGAGACAGGGAAAGAAAACCAGAGAGAAGTGGTGCTCCACCAGGGCCCTCAAATGGCAGAGGAACACAGCTTTCTGCCTTGGCCCTGGAGCTCATGACGCCTATTTTTATCTCTGCAGCAGTGTGTTTGATGCCCCCACTGGGACAACAGCACAACCCATATTCTCTGCTGGGCGTTGGAGTTTATGATAAGAA
This sequence comes from Chauna torquata, assembly GCA_013399475.1. Lineage (NCBI taxonomy): Eukaryota > Metazoa > Chordata > Aves > Anseriformes > Anhimidae > Chauna > Chauna torquata. The sequence goes on from VXAL01015091.1 coordinate 340,312, forward strand.
TTCACCACTGTTTAGCTTCTTCCAAGGGTACGTGTGCAGCCCGAGGTGCACAAACATACCAACCTACCACCCCCTGAAGAAATATACAGACAGCTGCTGATGCTCTCTTCCTCTTTGGTTTTGGGGTTGTTACACAACATCTGGGATCCTTCCAGCAGCCTGTCCACAGTCACCACTTCAAGAATCACAGACTTTGCCCATTTCTCCCACGAGTTTCCAGAGACAACTTCGAAAGTGCATGAAAGCTTCTGGCAAGCTGGGATGAAAGGAGAGGAAAGAAAGCTTTTTTTTGAGGCTGAGCCCCCAAATTGTGCAGGACAGGCAGCAGCTTGCAGAGTAGGAGCTTGTGGAAGATGAAAACATCCACCCAGAGCACTGAGTGCTGCCTTCAGTATTTCTGTGCCGTGAAGTGACCTGAAATACCTTGATCATGGCAAAACAACGCAGTGTGCACAACAGCCAGTGCCCATCACTTTATGGAGAGGCACTGGTAAGATAATTGGAAAACTGTACAAAACTGTTCAAAACTGTACAACTGTCCAAAACCAGCAAAAATCTTCAAGTGCAACTTGAAATGCCAAGAGGCATAATAATCAGCTCTGTGTGTCTCTGGCAGAACAAGCAAGTAGCAAGGGCAATGCTGGAGGGTGATGCATGCCTGAAGGCAGTGGAGCCTCTGCCTTTGGAGGGGTTTAGGGACAGATGCCAGGATTTTATATATAGCTGATGCATTTTCAGGGCAGTGGGAAAGATGTTGCACTCTCTTGAAGTCCCTTCATGCCTTGTGATCCACACCTCTACCTCATACACACACATGCAGCCCTTACGTGCGCTATGCCTCGAATATCTCTGTGTCTTTGTTCTTTCCAGTGAGGGATCACTCTTCCCCACCACAAAATGGCTTTGAGGATGCAAAATCAAGACTATTTTCAAAGGACTCAGCCACTGCTTAGCTGAGAAGTGTTGATAGTGCTGCATGGGTGACAGTCCAGATCCACTTCTCCTGGATTATTTTTGCTTGTTATAAGGGATTACATTCACTCTAGACATGTGTTGCCCAAGCTCTGCCCACACCCTGTGTCCATACAGAGTCACGACTAATCAGCAGGATGTGCCAGACTTCAGGTGAATGAGATACAGCGTGCTCTGACCATGCAGGATAAGGGAGCTGTCCCGGGGACCTCAGAACCGTGAGGGGAGTCACTGGAGCGAGCAGGGTGAAATAGAGCCTTGCAATAATACTGCCATTATGCATGGAAGGGAGGTGGATGAGAAATTATAATACCAATTGTCTCTTCAAATGAGAAAAAGGATGAATGGTGGCGAGCACAGGAAGGCATTTCAAAGAAAGCAAAATAATATCTTGCAGAAATTGCACAAGGCTGCGGCTGTTTGCTTAGAGGTAGCAGAGGCTAATACCTGACAGCTTCATCAGAGAAATTGTTTAGGAAATGACTGAGGGAACATACTTCATTGTCCAAAGGTCAAACTGCTCATATGTAGAGATGAGTGTGTATTTATCAGCAGCAGTAATACACACCCCACAAAGAAGAATAGCAGGGAAACCAAAAATTTTATCATAGATCTGCTGTCACTCAGGTATCCCTGGTGCTCAGGCTGAAGACACGACACAGGAGAGGAAAACTCATATCACATTTCCTAGAACAAGGAGTGATGGGCAAACACTAAGCATGATATAAGTCCTGACAGAAGAGAAAACAATGTTTTTCCCAACTATTAGGTAAAAAAAAAAAAAAAAAAGGCTGTGCATGATCTCAGTGCAGCAATAATCAAGAGAGATGCATCTGGAGTAACTGACAGCTATTGAATCGGGGCAGCCATGATTAGACAGGAGGATTCAATCTAAGAGGTCAGGGGAGTACTGCAAGAATAGTTTATGTTGTGGGCAGCAATAGATTAAGACAGATTTGCAAGAAAAAAGTCTACTGAAAGCAATTTTTCTTTAAAAGAAAAACTACAGGTTTTTTAGGCAGAAAATGAAACAATTTAAGGGAATAGAAGGAAGATATGTGCTTTGTCAAGAATAAAAATGTGTGTTGCGATATATCTAGAGAAAAGAGGGAAAGTCTGAATGTACCGTTTTTATTTGATCAGGAGTGGATCCAGCTCTGGTTAGGTGACTGTGGGAAAATCACCCATCCAGACTGACCAAGCTGGCTGCTCCATTAAAAAAAAAAAAATAGGGAGGGGAGGGGAGGAGGGGGCAAGGAGCGTGGACACGGCTTGGATTTGGCTTGTTTCTATTGATAGATTTCCAGTTTAGACACGTTCTCTTCAGAGGCCATGTGAACAGAAAGTTGCAGCTGTTTCTTGTTGTGTTTCCTTATAGATTCAGTGCGGGAGCTGATTTTGATATGTGCACCACAAAGACAATTCCCAGTTTGCAGGCAGGGAGAGCAGCCCACAGTTCAAAGTCAAGCTGGAAGGCAACTGCAGGGCTGTTAATGAAATTCTTTGTAATTCAGGTCCAATGACCTGACCTGGAAAATGTTATTCCTCTTACAAGTGGGCTGTTAGGTAGCTCCAGCAACCCACTAGTCAGGAAAGAAAAAGGTGACCCAAGGCTGTGGCTGCATTCCCCAATCACTTACACTACGCCTTATTTCTCTGACGGAGGCGAATTTGCACGCAGGTTTTGTTGGAACAATGTCAGTGTACGAGAAGATTTCTCACTTCTTTTCAAGCCTGAATTCTTTTCTTTTACTCCGTTCTCTAAAAGCCACATGTTGATCACAGATAGCTTGTTCACATCACAAGATGCTGAAGCTTAAGCACAAAACTAGAGTGTCAGAGGTGAGGTACAGGTCTTCGAGGTTGAGGTTTTCATTTTGCCTTTGGGTCAGTATAAGCGATGAATGGACCCGTCTGTGTTCTGCTTTCTCAGATCTGCCACATCCAGACTAATCTGTTCTGGATATGGGGGAATAAAATCTCAGAAAGGCAATCGAGGTCAATAATTAGGATGACAAATTCAGAATAGCGGATATGAGTTAACTGTGTAGAACTGCAAAAGCACCTTGTGCCGCTAGGTGTCTGAGCAATTAAATGACAGATGAAATTCTGTCTAGATAATGTGAAGTGATGTGAATGGAAAAATAATTCCAATTTTGCTTGTATAATGATGGACTGTGATATATTACCAGTCAGGAGCAAAATCTTCTGTTTATAATAGATGGTTATATGAAAATATCAGCTTGCTGCAAACAAAACATTGGGAATGCTTAAAAAAGGAATAGAGAAGACAAAGAAAACATCATTATACTGTGCTAGCATCTTGAATACAGACCTGATCCTCTAGCCAAAAATTAATGTCTTAGAAAACTAGTATAGTGGAAACAGTAGAGTTACTGAGAAGGGCGATCGGATGATCAAATATATAGAAAGGTTTCTGCATAAAGATCTGCTGAATAGACAAGGACTCTTCAGCCAGGAAGAGAAACAATCGAGAGGATCTGTGGCGGTTGCCTCAAAGATAATGAGTGATATCCATTAAATACAAAGGCATCATCTCTGCTCCAGCATCCCCACAAGCCAAGTGTAACTGGAGTCTGGGACAGGACAGCACCCTGGGGAAGCCGTACTGCATGGCTGGCTCTTTCGCCCTTCCTGCGGTGTCCACTCTTGGCCTCAGTTGGTGGCAGGTTGTTGGGCTGGATGGTCTAATCCGACTTGGCTTCTCTTACATTGTTTGGGTGCTTAGACCAAGAATCCAGCTGTTCACCTCTCACACAACGTAACACAGCATTAGTACTCCTTATCCCCTCTAACCACTCCTGCAGAAACCATACAAGCTCCTCTCCCTCTTAGAGCCAACTGTTTGACAGGGCTCTCAAAAGTGCTCATTTTTATGTTGCTTCCAGGTGGAAGTTACTGCCCGGGGTGTCCTTACGTTAGCCAACTCCAGCAAAGGCACATGTCACAGCACACCGCAAGCCGCCAGTCTCATTGCTCCTTCTCATATGCCACCACTCAACTTTCTTAAGAAGGTCCCTGCACACTGGGAAACACTGACATAGTTCAGCCAATTCTGTACGATATACATACGCATATATATACCATGGTACAGAAGAACTGGCTGAGCCTGTACAGCTCAGCACTGTGGTCTTGTTTGACCCAGGAACTGCAATAACAAGAGTTGTTCTGCTTGCAGATGGCAATTTTTTTAATTTTTTTTTTTATCCTGAAAACCAAGTCACGTGAAGAACTGGAGTTTACAATTCAGCCTGCTGTGAAAAGGCAGCCAGCCTCCTCCCGCTACCTTGAGAAGCTACTTTCTTATTCTACACACTACTCTGATTACTTATCTGCCTTTTTTACATGCATGCAGATATTCAGTCATCTCTTGGCTCTTAAAACTTCTAGGTCAGTGGGGAAAATGTCAATGGGTCAACAAATGAATTATAATTATGCGCCCCACAGACGAAGAATAGAGGAATACAGCAGGTCCTGAGCAGGAATGAAGATTCAGAGAGGAAAATGACAGCAATGCTTTTGAGATGTATACAGCTTTGTATTTATGGTCATTCAAGATGCAATCAGCTAAGCAATTTCTGAATAGGACTGCATCAGTTGGTGAAAACTGCCCCACGCATTTACTGGTAGGCTGATAATTCAGTAACATGGTTCACATTAGAAAATCTCTTATGTGTAAATTCCAGACACAGCCACTTCAACTGCCTAAACACAGGCTCCCTCTGGGACGCCCTCAGTGTCCTGCCTGCCCTCCGCTCTGGAAGGGCGCAGGGTTCCTGTAGGACCTGTGCTATACCTGCCACACCATGGAGCCGGTGATCTTCATTGGAAAGGTTCAGATGGCCAAGGCATTTCAACCCAGCTATGTCTAGGCCACTGAATCAAGCCACAGACTTCATATTCCCCTTTAAAATGAGCAAGCACTGCTAATGTCATTTTTTTCAAATAAACTAGGCACAGAGCGAGTGACAGTCAAGGCTTACATGGCCAATGAATGGTGAAGCTAGGAAGGGCTCTTAGCCTTCGCGTCATGCCTGCCCTTCCTTGCACACCAGCACCACCCGGCACGACATGCGACGATACTCTGAGTATACAGCAGCTGTGAAAAGGTTCTTCAGGTTGTAAGGACTCCGTAAATCTGTACCTTCAGGTTCAAAGCAAACTTAATTAGTGGCCTGTGTACTTGAAATAGGACTATGTGCCTGAATGCTCTTCTTCCCTTCAACTATGAGCAACAAAGTATTATTAAAAAGTTCTCAAGAATTTGAGACAACAATTAAAAGAAGATGAATGATCTTCACAACGTACAGCAAGGCTGCTTTCCAAATTAAAGTTGTGAAGCTCCTTGGCTGGGATGTTACTGTGATCGCAAGTTATCTTCTCTGAGGCTAAACACGCAGCAGGATTCCCACGCATCCCTCTCTCGCGCTGTTGTACCTTGCCACGCACACAGCACGCAGCCGCTACGTGGCAGACGTTGTACTTGGAGCCATGTGGAGGGGAAGGCAGCAAATTTGTGGTGAGTGTCTGGATACGAAGTGAAAAAAGGACCTGTCACACCATCCATGGTGGGAACGGAGTGCCTTTCATGAGTCCTTCCTGCAGATCCCACCAGTTAAATGCAAAATTCTGGTAAAACGGAGAAAATGTTTTCCTGAGGGAGAAAAGAGTTGTGGGGAGCAGCCAGGTATGTGCAGTTCCAGGAAACTGCACATTGGGAACAGTCAAGTTAACAAGAAAGGCCATTTTTAAGACACTGAAGAACTCTGCTTCTTCTTGAATGGAATTTGCTGTGTCCTTAGTCCGTCAGTGCAACCTAATCCCTTGGCTCATTTGTAAAGAAAATAGTGATATAAATGGATAAAGCTCTCAAGGTAGCTGCTAACAATCATGTTCCAAGCCAATTTTCTGCTTCACTAATACTCTAAAGCTAATCAGCATTTTTTTAAAATGATCTCTGTATAATACTTGATTTTTCTGCCCCCAAAATACTTACTTGGAAATATTTATGCTGGTCACACACTTTGCCGCTTATTTATCTTTACCAATTAAAATACATTTTGCAGAAGTATTTCTGCTAGCTGCAGCCCCCAAAACTGAGTGACCTTCTCCTGGCTCGCTGTTTCCCTGGCATCCAACGTGGAAAGCATCTGCGTGTGAGGCGAAGAACAGCGGGATGAAGGACGATGCCAGGGCGGATGCTGTCGCAGCACGGAGCAGAGGGGCAGCAGACGGCCGCGAGCCGGGCAGGTGGAGGCTTCATAGAGCCCCTGATACTGTAAACCGTTGAGAGACCTGAGCTCTGTTTGCCTGGAATCAAGACTAGGGTCTGCAGGTGGCACCGAAGGAGACACGCAGGTGACGTACTTGCCCTTCAGGGCACGTCCGGCATGGGGCTAACAGAAACTGCTTTTCTATTAAGCTTCACCATACAGATCTAAACATACTGTTGCATTGCCCTCCACAGCCACCTTTCTAAAAATTGGTATTAAATTAACCAGCTCTCAGTTTTCCGATAATGAGACATGTTTAAGGAGGAGACTGCACCGTTGGTGGCTGTTTGACTATTTCATCCTCGGCATTCCACCGAGGTCCTGGTTGAATATCACCTGGACCTGTGTGTTTGTTACTGCTCATTTTGCAGATTTCTTCCATAAACTCTTCTGCTAGCACTTCAGGTTGGGATGAAGCACCTGATGAGACACATGTAAAGGGGCTTTCCAAGATACTTGAAGATGAACACAAATGAAAAAAATAATTTAGTTTTTCTGCAATGGCCTTGTGTGAGTGCTCCTTTCATACCTCATTCTTCCATAGGCTTTACCACTCTGATAGGCCTCCTGTCCTAGTGTTTGAAAAAGGATTTACCACTAATTTTGATGCCTTTCACAAGCTGTTTCTCAATCACTTTTTATCCTGTCTTGTTTCATTTTTAAACTAGCACATTTTTATAGTCCTTTTATATTATTTCCCGTTCCAATTTGAGCTCCTTGCATGATGCCTCCTTGTTTCCAGTAGATTCAACCAGAACATCCACAGTGAGCTTTCACAAGTGAACTTTTTTAAAGGTTTTGCCCTTCCTGGTTTGCAGCCAGCTCCTGGGAGGGTCCGTGACATGTGCTGCCATATGGAGGATGCTGAATGAGGTCTTTGTGGGAAGCCTGACATAAGTTATTTCTGATGTACACCTGCTATAATTTCCAAAGGGGTCTTAGGTCTCAAGGAGAGTTAGACTGAGCCACAAAGACTACAGAAATAGGAGATGGTTTCTGGAGAGGGAAAAAAAAAGGGGGGGTGGGGGGGGGGGGAAGAGAAAGTTGGAGATATGGGGCCTCTGCTTTTTCCAAGATGTTGACAACCTTTAGCTGAGTTTGTAGGTTTCCTCGTAAACACAGAAACTGAACACCTTCATTTTTGTTCAGTATCTCCATATCAAAAAGTATTTAACCCATTTCTACACTGACTGCAGATTTATTCTTTATCTGGACTCTTGCTGAAGGCACTGACTCCATTAAACAACACCTTCTGCTACTAAATTTTAATGAGATGCCATGCATGGTACTACAAAAGAATCAGGGAGAATATTGCCAGCTACATCTTGAGAACTTTGCAAGGAGAAAGAGCTACTAACAGTTAACACTTTTTACATCTGTGGGTTACTCTGGTGTTGTGATGGCACGGGCTGTGATAAGTACCACAGGAACCAGGCAGGGATGGATTCACAAAGCTTTATAAGGAGCAAGATGTGAAAAGAATATTGAGTTAAATCCGTTTAAGAACAATCTTAGTGAAGACAACTGAAGCATTTGCTATTTATATCTTTACATTAGCAGTGGAATTCATAATTTCCTAGAATCAGTTCAACAACATAATTTCATTTTTTTCAGCTTTAATTCCATTCTCATCTGAATGAGATGTACTCTCAGATACTGAAATCAAAGAAAGCCCTGATAATCACTTGCAAATGGCATCCTTTGAAAGGTCCTTTCCACTGCACCCACTTCAGGCAAGTCCTTCTTAAGGCTTGCTGAGACACCATGGAAGATTCACAAGTTCTGTGAGCAGCAAAAGTAACTAATCCTAATTTATACATTTTTAATACATAGTAGCATATTTTACTCACTGGAGAAGTATCAAGTAGGTATGTAAGAACGAGTCAAACTACTGCTTTGTCAGCAAGATACACTCAATGCAGAGAAAGAACTGCAATACCACAAACTTTCCTAGTTTGTGGTTACAGCTAAATTGAATTGAATATTAGAATTTCTGTTCCATAGAACTGCTGTCACTTCTAATAAGTTGTTTTTTTTTTTTTCTTGTTTTGTTTTGTTTTGTTTATAAAGCAGGTAAATTTTCAAAATTTCTATCTCAGGAGAAATTGCTAAACAAAATTAATTTCAACAGAAAAATGAAACCAAGGAATGCCAAACCATTTTTTGCCATTCTGAAACAAAGGGAGGACAAAACTTTGACCCAAACTGCCCTGTAAAATGCAGACCCTAGAAACCTTGTGTATCCCACTTTGCAGAGACATTACAGAGGCTTCCCACATCATGAAGATCCTACCCCCAGTGCCATAGCAACCTTATTTTCAGGTCATCTTAATAAACTAATGTATCTCAAAAGCATTTGGCGCTGGTCCTGAGGGAATGTTGTGGGAACATTATGGTTGTGATAATTAGAAACTTCCTATTCATTTCCAGGTTAAATGCATTTGCGGTCATTTTATACCATGCTAACATTGTTCTCATGCTAACACTGCCTGCAACTGAGAGCTGGAAGCCCTGAGAGCCCCAGGATGCCTGGGGAGTAGCACTGCTGCTGCTTTCTCACTTGCGTTTCAGCCAAAGCACGTCAAAATCAACGCATGCCACCAGAAACCTCACAGCTCCAGTTGCAGTCAACTGCTGGTCCACCCATAATGCAAACCAAGGATCCCATTTGGGAGGTTTCAGGGGTGTTCAGCTGAACAAATGTACATAAGGATTTCAGCTGTCTAAATACAAGCATCTGGTGCCATTTCAGGCTTCTGTAAGGTCTGGATGGTGCAGATGGACGTGGCACAGGACCTGAAAGGGACTCACTGCTCTCTGGAGGCCAGGAAGGGTGTGTTAGGGCACCCCCAAAACCTCTAGACATCTCTGTTAGGGACCTGAATCCCACCTGGATGTTCACCATAGATGAAGGTGAATAGCTTTCAAAAGTCTGTTGACTCAATCACCATTGACTATGATGGATGCTTAGCCATGATGCTCACAAAGTGCCAACAAGTAGACACCTGAATATAGGTGCCTTAATTAGGGACCTGAATCCCACCTCATCTTGCTATATTAACTGAAGAACTACCATTTGTCTGGACAAATATCCTCTGCACCAGTGTAATCCAACGTCTCCATAACCCCCTCCACAAAAGAAAATGACACCAGTGGAATGATCTTACGTTAGATTTGGGTTAAGGATTCATTAAAGAAAAACTTGTGGCAGTTTTGGATGGCCATTGTGAATTACGCTGAGGTGTAGCCAGGACAGTTCCAGCTGAAGCAACAAGATGCTTGCACGGACAACGGAATCCACCTGATCAATTTAAGCCTATCTGAATTCACTCCCTTACCGAAGCAGTATCACGTATTTGGAACACCATTCAGATAATTCACCATATTAAAAAGAAAAGGGGGTTAAGAAAAATGTAGAGCGTAAACACCCATTTTCTTCCTGCATTCCTCCAAGGAAGGAGTCACAGAGATACAGGAGTATCCCTAAATTTATTGTGGACATATAGGGGATTTTTCAGCCTTGATTTCCAATATCAGATTTTAAGAAACAGATTTTAATAGCTGGATTTTATTCTCTCCCAAGGTGAAAGCATAAAAATTAAAAGAAGTCTGTTAGAAAACCTGGACTGTCCTGTTTCAATTATCCTTAGAAGACATTAGTTAGAAAAGATAAGACATTGTAAGAAAAATTTTATCCTCTAAAAGTGAGATTTCTTATGGCATTAGGTTGGTATTACCTGAGGCCATCACAGTAGAGTCTGAAGGTCCTTCAAGCATGATAGGAAAGTAGGTGAGAACATTACAATGGAGAAGAGAAGGAAGAATATAGCTGGTATTGATAAGATAGAAACTTAAACAACATGTTGGACACCTCTAAATATAGGTCAACAAAATTAAATGGAAGAATAAACCAAAAGAAGATCGCAACTGAATTTCATTATTTCAAGAAAATATCTTTGATATGTTGGAGGTAGAAGAAGTACCTGAAAGGGCTTGAATATGGTGAAGGCTTAGGCTGTCCTTGCCCAATGCGGCAGGACAAATGACAATCTGTCCCACCAGCCAGGAGAAATGCCTGTAGAAAAGAGCCCCAGACACCTCAAAAACAGTAATGAAAATGAGCAGAGAGATAGCAAGAGTGACATAAAGGAGCTGCCAGTGAAGAAAACTGTATATTCGGAGTCAAAGGCTGTAGTGGTTAAAGCAAAATTTACCAGTCATGCGCGGCGAGAGGCACAGAAGCAAAACCACAAAACAAACACTGGCCTCCAGCCCTGTTTTCAGTAGGGTAGTGCTGATGCCGTCCAAGGGCCAGAAGGAGGAGGGTGGAAACAAGAGCAGAAGCATGGCAGGGTCAGGCTGACATGAAACTCAAGAAATTTCACACCCAGAATCTGGAAGGACCCATTGCCCTTCCTGCATCCCATATGGGACATCTGTGCAGCAGCAAACATTTTAAGCTAATCTATCCAGCCAGGAATGGCATCACATGATGGGAGAACAGCAAATTTAAATGAGAGAGAGGAAAGGGAAGGAATAAAATGACAGGCTCTTACATCTGACCTTAAAAACAGGTGAGATTTCAGATCAGATTTCAAAGAAAAGTATAATGGCAATAAATGATATAACAAGCAGTATGGACTTATTAAAGGAAGATCAGGAGCATAATTGGCTTTATAGATGCAGAGAGTGCAGTAGAGCTCATCCATGCTGGCTTGAAGAAAGCATTTGATTAAATACCATCTGGGAGATTAGCTCAGACTGGGAGGGTGAAAGCTAGATTAACTGCAAAGTGGGTGTGCTGCTGGCTGAAGCAGAGATGAAAACATGTATTGCTGCAAAGGTGAGGATGAAGCTGGAGGGAAATTACTAATAGATTTCCTCAATACTCACTCTTGAGACCAATATTTTTATTAATTACTTGGGCGCAGAAAATGCTTGACAAAATCTGCTAACGACAAAATTTAGAGGCAGTGTCAAATGGAGGTGGTGTGAGATAACAGCAGAAGCAGCATGTGATCCTGAGGACTGAGGTAAGAGGAGAGAGAGAAAATTCATGGTACAAAATGTGAGATAACTTATCTGAGAACCAAATACACGTGCACCCTTCTGATATAAATGTGTAGCTCATCACCTGGAATTGACTGAGGAGTACTGGCTGATCAGAGAATGGCCAGTGTAATGCAACTGGGAAAGCGACAAACGCGGTCTTAGTGCCAGGATGGACTGGGTCTTAAATCCCTCAGATGGACTGGGAAAGGTTTCTGTGGTAGAGGTAGGAAACACAGCTGTCCTGGCAAAGAGCATTGGTGCCCCTCATCTGCAAGCTGTCTCAGATGTATTGATTCATGGTCAAGTGAAAGGTAGGTTCAGCCAGAAGGGGGGTAGATGAGGGCTACTAGGATAACTAGAGAAACTGGGAGGCATTCATACAAAAAGAGATGAAAGGAACTTGGTTTGATCAGCCTGGAAAAAGAGAGGCTGCTGGAGCAGCTGCCTATAAATGCACAAGGAGTAAATAGACGGGAAGGAGGAAAGGTGGGTAACTGGCAAGATAATGTTGGCAGAAGAATGAACTGGCACAAACTATCATGAATAATTACACCTTGGAGCATAGAAGAAAGTTTCTGGCTATTTTTTAAGAGGATTAGTTGAGAGAAGCCTACCTCCTTGCAAGAGGGAACTCAACCAACTTATGGAAAGAATGGCATGCCTTTGCTAATGACCAAGGTAGGCGAACTCCAAGACATTAACAGGTCCTTTCTGACTCTTTGCTGCTGAAAAAGGACCCCAGCAGCATCCAGGGAAACAGTCTGCTGCCATGAACAGGAGTTAGCAATCCTGTCATCTCAGTTCTCAGAGAGGCAAATGGGGACCTGCTGGGTAGCTGGATGTGGGCCATTCTGGGGTAGTGGGGTATGTTCTGCAATTACCGTGGGGCATGGGGCTTCACTTTGATTCCTGTCCTAAAACCCTTTGCACAGAAGGATACTGAATAGCTGACATGCTAAAATATAACTTTCCTCAGTGAATTTTTATTTAACCACCTCTAAAAGCAGAGCCCACCACGCCAGCCCAGAGCCAGAGATTGTCCCCTGCAGCTCAGTTCTGGGCAGGGCAGTGCAGAGGCACTCACAGCTGTCCCCAGCCCTGCTGCATGGGTAATTTGTCATTTACCAAGACCAGCCCTCTCCTACACTGGCCTTCCCAACAGTACTTGGATTTTGGCAAATGCAATATTGGGAAATTTATAGAAGTGCCGAGTGGGTCTCTGGTGAAGATGGGACAGCAGTGTGTCACATCCTTCGAGGCAGCAGTGGACTTGCAGGGAGAAGGGAAGAGGACTGGAGAGGGGAAAGGAACAAAGTCAGAGAATGAGGGAGAGAACGGAAAGGAAATAGGGACCCTGGAGGCTGCTGTCTTACTTATTAGGCCACGGTAGCTCACCTGGGAGCGTGGAGGCTCCCCAGGCATGCTGAGATAAGCAGCTGCTGCCTCCTTCCCAGAGGGAACATCGAAGTAATAGGGTGTTCAGGAAGATGCGCCTCTGTGCCAGAGGCAAGCAAAAGGAACAGTGTCATTACCGGGCCTACAGAGGCTGGTGTGACCCCAAGAGACAGTGACAGTAATGGTGTTTCAAAGTAACTCAATAACTACTCATGCCAGGAGGGTGAGTTACTCTGAGTGGCCTTATTTGCTAAGTTACCAGATGGTAAAAAATAGGAGGATTTTCACAGCTGGTGCAGAGAGGCCACTTTCTCTGTCTTTTAATACAGGCAAAAAACAAGCACTGGACTAAACAGGAAATTAACTGAACCCTTTGACATCATGCACACTCTCCAATCTCAGGAAGGTGGGTAGTGCTCTGCAGAGCACGCAGAGCCGGAGATGCTGAGCTGGAGCTGAGCATGCCAGGGCTGGGGAGGAACAGTGGCCATGGCTGAGCACTGGGAGCAAAGGCAGGAGATGCAGGAATCTGCAAGATATCTCCACCATCAACATATTTGCACAAGGAAATACATGTGGGAATGCATCCAGTCCTGCCCCCACCCCCTACCCCCTACCAGTACAGGAGAGACCTGGACAAACCGGAAGGAGTCCAATGGATGGCCAGCAAGATGACCAAGGGACCGGAGCACCTCTGCTACGAGGAGAGGCTGAGAAAGCTGGGGCTGCTCAGCCTGGAGAGGAGGAGGCTCGGGGGGACCTTATCAATGTCTGTAAATACCTGAAGGGAGGGAGCAATGAGGACAGCCAGGCTCTGGGGGGCAGCAAAGACGGTGAAGGGTCTGGAGGGCAAGACGTATGAGGAGCGTCTGAGGTCACTTGGTTTGTTCAGCCCAGAGAAGAGGAGATGAGGGGAGGCCTCATGGCGGCCTGCAGCTTCCTCACGAGGGGAGCGGAGGGGCAGGTGCTGATCTCTGTGGTGACAGTGACAGGACCTGAGGGAACGGCATGGAGCTGTGACAGGGGAGGGTCAGGCTGGATGGAGAACCTGGAAAAGGTTCTTCACCAAGACGGTGGTCAGGCACTGGAACAGGCTCCCCAGGGAAGTGGTCCCAGCACCGAGCCTGCTGGAGTTCAAGAAGCGTTTGGGCAACGCTCTCAGACATAGGGTCTGATTTTTGGGTGGTCCTGTGTGGAGCTGATCAATGATCCTCGTGGGTCCCTTCCAACTCAGAATACACAATGATTCTTTGATTCTCTTTTCGGTGGTGCCCAGTGCCAGGACAAGAGGCAGTGGGCACAGCCTGGCACACAGGAGGTTCCCCTGAGCACCAGGCAGCACTTCTGTGCTGTGCGGGTGACGGGGCACTGGCACAGGCTGCCCGGAGAGGCGGTGGGGTCTCCTCCCTGGAGATCTTCAAAAGCCGCCTGGACGTGGTCCTGGGCACCCTGCTGTGGGTGGCCCTGCTTGAGCAGGGGTTGGACCAGATGGACCCGGAGGTCCTGCCGACCTCACCCAGTTTGTGATTCTGTGATTGCATGACTGTCCAGCTGTGGTCCAGTGACTGTCTTCTTCTCCCCAAAAGCATTAAAATAGGGAGATAGATGACCACAAATCTTTCATCCTCTGCTTCAGGAAGCACAGCAGCTCCCTGACAGCATGCTCAGAAACACAACTATTCTGGAGAAACATGCACAGATGGCAGAAATGCATTGGCCGTGGTGTGATTAGCTGGAGGTGAGATGTAAAGGAGGCTATGAAGTTGTTTGCAATGAAACAGAGGAGTCCTGCATGGTTTGGGCTTAAATGAGATCTGAGGAGAAGGGGATGAGAAAGCACAAATACTGTCAAAAACTCTTTCTCGAGTCACTGAGGGTAGAGAGAATTCTTGGAAAAGCATGGTGGAAAAGGGACACCTTTTTGGCTTGAAGACTCAAATGTGAGAATTTTGTTTCCTACAAAATGGGTTTTGATCGGTGAGTAGTAACAGGTGACCCAAATACTGAGAGACTCCAGGATCCTGTCCTGGCTGGACACAGCACCAAGGTAAATAGGGTGCCTGGCTCCCTGTGCCAGAACCAGCCCCCTGCATGCCTCCTTGTCAGGCTTCTTTTGGGGACACCCTTCAAGGACAAGGTGTGTGGAGCAGATCGCAGGGACAGTGTCCCAGGTGCCACCTGATAACCCAGAGCCAGGTGCTAGGCATTGCAGTCCAAGGACCCATGCCTTGGTCTTGCCTGGAGCCCTATCCACTGTGAGCCTGGCCAGATCTGCAATGTTTCACCTCCTCCAGCTCCTGGTGAGCAGTTTCATCCACTGCTGGACCAGACAGGAGGTGTTCAAAAGAGTCCAAGTCTGCACATCTTCATCATCAGTTTTTTTCTTTTGACTTGAGAGAAGTCCTTGTTCTCCTGGCAATGAGGTCTTAGTAGAAGGCAGTCCCCTCCAAGTACCCAGTTGTTGTCTGGGGGGATTTTAATCTGCATGATCAGGCAAGAATCTCTTTTTGTCTCCTAGGTGGGAAGAAGAGAGCAAAGTTGCAAGGTCTGTGGAGAAGCCAGGAACCAAACCTAGCTCTCAAGAGAAGTACACAAACACTTCTGTCAGTCTCCTTCCTTGGGAAAAACAAGACCGAAAGCACACACAAAAATCACACTTACAAGCATTCTTCATCCAAACTTCCTGAAAGACATTCAAATTTATCAAAATGCAAACTGGGCAGGGATATATTAAGCAAGTGGAAAAATATACACACTGTTTGAATGTGCTGACACATACCCCTGTCAGATACAATCCAGGCTCCCATTCTTTGTCTTTCCTACACCTAGTTCTATATATTAAGTTGCATTCTCATTTAACTGCTCTTATTGTAGCATTTCTTCATTCAAAATGAGTAGCTCCTAGGAATGGTACTTTCAGGAGAATGCAGTGGGTATATATATTTTTTTTTTGGGGGGGG
>VXAL01015091.1:357137-369241 GCA_013399475.1 Chauna torquata
TGTTTTGCCTGTGATGGTAACTGGTGAGTGATCTCCTTGTCCTTATCTCAACCCTTGAGCCCTTGTCCATCGTATTTTCTCCCCCTCTTCCCTTAAAGAGCAGGAGTGAGAGAGTGGTTGTGGTGGAGTTCCGCTGCTCAGCTGGCTAAAACCACCACAAAATCATGAATGTGTTTTCTGTGCAAGAATACACACCAGGAATCTGATGCCTCTGGGACGTGTTGGAGCCGCTGCAGCCAGCCAGGAGCCTGTGCACACGCATGCAAAAACTCCCACGGACAGAGCTCCTGGGTACCCGGGTGTGTGCCCTTGCACTGAAAACACCAGGAGCAGCTAAGTCATGGTGCCAGAGATGACAAGGAAACCAAGAAACATCATCTAGCTGAAAGGTCAGCCTCTCTCTTTTTTTTGCTTCTATAAGAATAAAAGTTGTTGCAGATTCTGTATACACCATTAAATTTTGATCTGAAGAGGTACATGGATAAGATGAGCAAACTGGGACAAAAATTACTACAGACCATGTTCTCATGAGGCTCAAGCCCAAGCACTTTTCATTCTCAATCCTAAGATTTAGAGCCACCAATTATTTTGGGTGTTTCCTTTTTAGACACCCATGCAGCCTATTTGTCAGAAAATTGATGTTTGGCACTTCCCTTCTAACAACTTCTTCTATAAGTTTTTATCTTAGTTGCCAAAAATTAAGGCATGCAGATCTTCGGTTGCTTTTGGAAACGAAGTCCTTATGGATATAAAGAAGAAAAACACCCCACAAAGTCCATCATCTCCTTCCCACCTCTTTTTCAAAAGCAGGTGAGGTGGATGCTCTGTCTTGGTACAACTTTTTCAGTGTTTTTAATGCTTTTAATGCTTTGTGTTAACCAAGTAAGCTGCAGAAGCAAGCTGATGGCACGATCCCTCGTGTGTGCACCACCCGAACCATTCAGGTTGAGATTAGCTTGCACGAACACTTCCTGCATGGGGTTACAAAGGGAGGTGGCCAGAGCTGAGATCCCCAGCTCAGCTGCTTTCACCCATTGAAATGACTGCAGAGTGCAATGATCCATCCAGGGAGCAGCAGAAAGTCACTCTTGACCCTGTGCATTGCTTAGACCCCCAGCTCAGCATCACCCAGCCATGAACTTCGTCAGCATGCTGCTAAGCTGCGTTGCTGGCATTTGGAGTACAGTAGCACGAGTTGTTGATATTTCCTTGAATATTACACAACTGCTTGACAGTGTAATCCATCATGAAAGTGAAAGCAGATAATTTCCCAGGAGCACATTGAATTCCTGCATTCAGTTCCCTTTCTGGTTAAGCCCACTTGCTGGTCCCATTGTGTTGCTGCCTGCTCTTTGAATTGCCATTTATAAATTGCTCTGTGTACAACTAACTCTTGCGTAAAAGGCTTCAACAATAGCAATATACAGTCAAATGCACATAATTGCTTTGACAAAAGGAATAGAAATCACATCGAGGCACATAAACCCCAGTCCCTGTGTACTGCAGTTTAAAATAGATTATGCCCTATGGCTGATAATGTACTCCTGTTATAATCATTATGAGTCTACTAAATAAGAAGTCAATTATTGTTCTAACAAGGCATTCATTAGTAATCTGGACAGAGATCATATGGATGGTATATAACAGCTGGAAGCGGCAAAGAAAATCAGAGAAGTGACAGGATGAAGGCACAGGTACAATAAGTGGAGCTGCAGCCCTTTTCAAAGACCTGGCTTTAATTAGGAAGAACAGCAACCTGCCACTGCGAAGCAGGCTCCATCTCACTTGGTTTCGGGTGAGTGCTGTGCATTCCCAAGCCTTGAAGGCAGGAGGAAGCCAAAGAGCGTGGCTCCAGAGCAGACGCTGCTGCCGCCAGCGTGACCTGGGCTCTGCCTCCGGTCTGCACACACCGGTGTCAACGATGCATGTGCCCTGCGTCCTGCCAGGAAACCAGCACTGCACATGTATAGGACAGGCCATCTGAGAATCGTTTAAGCTCAGCAGAGCTACCATTTGTGCACTGCACGCAAGGCTGAGGAATAAACTTCTTGAGCTCGAAGCGGTACTTGAATGACAGCCCCGCAGAGCGACATGGTGGCCACCACGTGCGTCAGCTGATGAAATGATTGGTTCCCGCTGCTAAGGGATTTCAAGCTGATCCTAAAAACACCACGTCTGTAAGTCATTCTGACCTGCAAACAGCAAACTCCTGCCCTAAGGGTCTGGGTGCCACCGTTGCTGAGCTCCACCAAAGGCCCAGGTGAAGGAGGCAGCGAGTTTGGTGGCATGTGCCCCCTGCAGCACAAACACATCCAGGGAGCTTGAAGGAAGCACTTCTCTAATTAGGGATTTTATCTGTTGCTCCTACCCAGGTCAGGATCATACGGTCTGACCCTAGCAGCTCTGTGGGAGAAAAATCCTCTCTCTGAGGATGTTAGAATAGTGCAGTTCAACCAATGCAAGGCCATCATAGAGCAAGGGCGCAGATGTGGACGTTAAAACATGCAGCTCCACCAGCGCCGCAGCCTCGAGTGCAGTGCAGAGCTGAGACCTCGCAAGGAGCTGTGTAGTGCCAGTGCCAGCGGGGCAGGATCTGGCTAGATGGCTCATGTGCTGGAGATGGAGACCCACGTGAAACTGCCCATCTCCAGAGAGGCTTCTGGCAAGCAGGCGTTGCCTGGCAAGGAGGAGAGGCTGTGTGGCTGAGTCTCTTTTTTACCATCTTCACCACTTTAATCCTGCCCTCTTTTCTACCAGTAAAAGCGTAGGGACTTGCAGGAGCTCACAGAGGCGGGCATGGCTGTGGTTAACCTCTGTTGCACGCAAACCTCACTCCCTTCTTTCTGCTTTCAGCTCTTCAGGAAAAGCTTTGTAGGGCGTGAGAAAGTGAAGTCGGAGGGTGGGCGTGCAGAGATGCATTGCAGAAGCTGCTCAGCTAGGCGCGGGTAGGGCTCTGAGCCCTCCCGTTCCTCAGTTTCCCCACAGACGTGGCATGGAGCTCAGCATCCACCTTGCTCCCAGGCCAGTATTTGCAGCATCACCCGAGAGAGCAGAGGAAGGGTTCCACATCAGTGCAGAGTAAATCATTATTAAACTAAGAGCTAATGAGTGATCACATGAAACCCAAACTAGAAGGCATTCTTCCTGCTGCTACAGCTGCCTCTGGGTGGCTGATTTCTAAACAACTCTTTCCTCATCGCTTCAAGACATTGCCTTGGGAGCCAATCATGCGTCTTCTTCCAAGCATGCCCCAGTGCTCATTTACATCCGAGAGCCCTGCTCCTACTCCAGCTCAGGTGGGGCTGACCCCCCAGTCTGGATGTAATTTATTCCTGTTGAAAAGCTGATTTGCTTGAAGGGAGGATGAGTGCTGGGTGGTTACAAACACCTTTACACGCACACCTGCTTGTGGAGCTGTATACAGGACCGGTTCACAGCAGGCCAGGATGCATGGACAACCATTGCCTTTGTGCAGGGAAGTCTGCTTCACCGAAGCGAGAGCATGGCTCGCCACCAAGATTTCTGCAGGTACCACAGCACTGAGCAGGGACAGAAGTCGGTATCTCTGGCCAGGGAGTTTTTATTAACCCTGGGTGCAGGGAAACTGAGGCAAAACAGGCAAGAGAGTCTCCAAACTCCCTCAACAAGCAGCAATAGGAATGCTGGAGTTATGTCATGAGCTGTGCTCACAGCTACCAGCACTGACTTCTTCAAAATGCTAACAAAAAAAAAAAAAAACAGGCAACAAGTCTGGCTTGTGAAGAGATTCACTTGAAAAAGTCATAGTCTTAAAAATAGTGTTGTGAACCCTGATTGCTGGAAAGAGCCCCATTTCAGGAGGTTTTTGCACCATGGCCATGGATGCTGGCATTTCTGTCCCTAGACAAGCACAGCCCCAAGGACTGAGGTTTGCTTTGCTACAGGGTTTGGTTCCCTCCTGAAGGCATATCTCATAAATGTTTTTATGGCTCATGTAATTATTTCCCTCCCCCATTAATAACACCCTTGGGCTCCCCGTGAGATGGGCAAGCCACATGCAGCACCCAGGGTGCAGAGGGAGCAGCAACATCCCCACCACTACCAGCCACAGCAGCCAGCCCACATATACCTACTTGTCTTGATTAACCGCACCTGCTTAAGCACTTTTATTTTTTCCAAAGCACAGGATGCAGTGCCAGCATCTGTAGCCAGCCCCAACATTTTCTCTTTAGTTTATATCTAGTTCAGCTGAGCATGTCCGGCTATGTTTGTATTTCAGACACAAAAAAACAACTACATTGCTATAGAGACAGCTATGATTTGCATCTTAATTAAGCAATGACAGATGCCCTACAGATAAGGGCAGTCTTTAACTATGGATCCCCACTGGCTTTAAAGTTACAGCATTGCCACTTATTAGTAGGTGCTTCTGAAATCGGAATTTTAGCAGGTGATTGGCAGAGCATTACATCTTAATGTTCTTGCTGTGCTGATGCTCTGTTGCGAATATATATTTCTCACTGGTGAGACAGTCAGATACTCTGGGCTCAAAGCAGAGTGGGACTGGGGAAATACTGGCTGGTTCTGCATGGCATAGACCCTGCTGATGAAGGTGTGGGGCACCTGGGGCACAGGAAAGAGCTGCAGGAACCAGCGAGGCAAGGGTAATTTCTTGTGTCTCAGGCTGACTGCATGAGGACACCCACAGCAAGACCCTGCTGCACGCTGGCAGCACATGGCTGGGGTTTATCTCCAGACAAGGCTGA
Source organism: Chauna torquata (assembly GCA_013399475.1). Lineage (NCBI taxonomy): Eukaryota > Metazoa > Chordata > Aves > Anseriformes > Anhimidae > Chauna > Chauna torquata. Next base: position 361,883 of record VXAL01015091.1, read on the forward strand.
TCCGTACTGAGAGGTGCTTCACTGTGCACAGTCCTGAAGAAAAGTGATCAGGAAGAGAACGGCCTCAGACTTGGGTATGGTGCTGACAGGGCAACACCAAGCAACCCAAAAGCGCTCCAAAGGCTGGAGGGCTGAGCTGCTGCAGGTCAGGAGATGCCCACGCTGGGCTTCCAGCCCTGGCAGATCTTGCCCAGTCAACCTGTTCTCGTTCAGTGACCACGCACAGGTGTTGGAGGGTGCGTGGTTTGGGCGCTAAGCCAGGCAGAGCAGATCCTTAGAAATAAGGCTTGTAGTTCATCCCCTCAGGTAAGGTTCAACCTCACCTGGGAGGTACCACCAACAGAACACTTAGGAACACACAAACCTTCAAAACAGGAGGCAGCTTGGCCGTGAGGAGGGCAGAGTGTTGGTGCCTTCCCTCTAGGTAAGGGTGAGCTTTTCCATGAGAGCTGTGAAGAGGCAGTTTGCGAGCACCAGAGCTTCCAGAGCCTTGTTTCTTTTAGTTTTGTCCCACAACTGATTTGTTGGTCTAAGAGAAAATGTGAGCTTAAATCAGAGCTCTTCCCACTTCGGTGGGTTTTATTCACTTTTCATTCACACTTCAAGGGGCTTTTTGCCATGTGACTTTGCTGGCACTTGATATGACCTGAGCACACGTTGCACTCTCCCATTGACAGAGATCTACAACGCATCTTTCTCCTCTCTCTGGCCACTCATTTTCCCTAAAGCCAGAAGAAATTAGTTATCTTTGCAACACTTTTTCATATGCAGAACTTTCTGAAACTTGGCCGAAGGCTCAGGACGCATGCGGAAAGTGGAGACAGGCAGGCAGCAGAATGACACCTGTGCACGGTATATGAAACAAATATAGATCAGTGGCAACAAATTATTTATGGGAGTTCAGTCCAAATGGCTATGTCTCTGCAGGCACATTCTGGTAATATTGGATGCAGGGCTCTGTCCTACAAAAGATGGTGACTCCTACATCAGAGGCATGGATTAGGGCACACAGACAACGGGTCTGGGAAGAGATGCAGCTGTAGATGATAAGAGAAAATCCCCGTTAACCAAGAGAGCTGTTCCACTGCGGCACTTTCCCATCTTTATGGCAGAAAGTAGAGGATGTGTCTTGCTCTGCCAAGTGAAACTGGAGTTAGCAGTCAGGTCAGGTGCCTCCCGGGAGGATCATTTAGCCCTCGCGCTCCTTTGAGCTCTGTGGCATGCTGAGCAGCTCCTGCGCTTGAAGGGCAGGAGGACCGTGCTTGAGTACACCAAAAAGTTAATTGGAAAGAGCAGCAGTGAAAAAGGCCTGACCTTTTCCTGAATCGCAGCCTAATGCTGAGTAGCAGAGGTCACCGAATTAATGGGGAAAATGATGCTGGAAGAGAACTTTCTGCCTTGAAGGAGTGATTGTGAGAGTTGTTAGTGGGGCCCCAGCGCAGCGTACTCAGTTTCAGGGCGAGATGTTCCTTGCAATGAAAAAGTAGACACTTCACCCCGGGACATGGATGGTCACCACCAGACGGCTCCTGGAGTTCCATAAGCTTTGCCAGGGATTGGTTATGGTCCCCACAGCCTGCTGAAATGATGCTCCTGATTCCTGAGGCTTTTACTGCCAGCAAAGCTGAACTTTATTCCAAGGGAAACAGCCAGGTAGGATGAACTATTTTAGACCTAGCAATTGCCTATGCTAACAGCTAAGAGAGAAGACCACTTCTGTATCTCAGACTCTTACCGTATCCAAGCCCTAACGCATTTTCTGCTCTCCATGGGCATTCAGTTTAAAAAGAATCTCCTCCATCAACAGTTCTTGAAATATTCCCAGGGTTATTCTCCAGGATCCAGCAGGACGGAGTCAGCAGAGCTCCTTCAGGTTGGTTCAATGGGCTGTGTTTCTAAAGCATATCCTTTGGGATGTTTCTCATTTCACAGTTTAACAAAGATTTTCCTCATCTATTTTCTGACGAAAGAAAGCAAACAATTACTGCTCAGGATATCAGCTAACAGTGTATCAGGCTTGCACAGATAAACTAAACTCCTTTGGGCTTCAAAACATTCAGAAATCATGTTAATCTTGAACAAGGTGCTGTGAGTGTTTCTACAAGGTGTATATTAAAAGCAGTTAAATCAGGATACTGATCTTTCTTCCACATTACCTTTTGGTATATAGTATAATGTTTATATCCAGCCTGATCCCCAGGACTGGGAATTTCCGGTTTGGGGTGTGATGAGATATTCCACATTCAGATCATTCTCCACGCAGTACTCACCAGACAGTCTTAAAAAGCCACGAGAAGTGCAAGGGAGAACCACAATTCACCTTCTTCATCTTCTACTGTCCTGAATGATTGGCAAAGTTAAAGCTAATACCCAAAAATCCATCTGGATTGATCTAATTACGTTTCCTCTGAATCAGAACAGCCTTTTGCCTAGTCAGAGGTTCAAAAGAAAGCAGATGGATAATGCATAAAGTCAAAAAAGTGGACAGAACAGCTAACTTGACAGGGACTTCACCACCAGCCATCACCAGCCACTCCAGCGACACAGCAGACAAGAAGCACGGTGTGAGATCCTCCACGATTCGTTGGCGCTGACTGATGGCACTCAGAGGAGCACCAAAAAAAGTGGACAGGAAAAAGAAGTGTTGGATGTTCTAAGAGGTGGAAACAAGTGCTGATACGGAAATCGACGGCTGTTCAGAGGACCACGGAAAAACCAAGCAGCTGGAATCTTGTATCGCAGCTGGCTTTTAAAGAGCAGAAACAAAATTCTGGTAATGCTTATTAGAGCGCTTTCTCCAGAGAGGTCTGCTTGTTATTCTCACACCAGTTTTGTTTATTGTTGTCATAAAGAGAACCACCAATACATGTGGAAATACAAAGTAAATAGGGATTACCAGAGCAGTATAGTAGAGAAATGACAGATTTACTAGAGCACCTACTTAGCAGGCTTGAAATCACTTTTAAAATAAATTTAATTTTCTCATTTTTCAAATGTCATTGATTACAGTTATATGCTTTGAGAAGAAACATAAGCAAGCGTTACTGAGACATTTACTCCCTTTTGCAAGAATTATACCTGTTTCTTTAACAGAAACCTATGAGCCCCATGTGATGAGGGAGGTCCGGCTCCCGCTTTAAAGCAGGAGAGATACATGTAAATAAACGCTGTAATTAGCACTGACACTTTTTACTCAGCTGCTAACAGTGACCACAGGGATGAAAAACGACATTAGTTCCACCCCGGGCAGAGACGCTGCTCGCTCTAAGAGATTCAAGGAGAGCATTAAGTGGTGATGGGCTGGCTTAAGAGCTCCGGCCCAGGGATGCTGGACCGCTCCTGTGGTCCGCAGCGCCAGCTCCGGCGTGATGACTGGCACCAGCCCTGGCAGAGAGGTGCCAGCTTTCATTAGAGCTGGTATCTGTAAATGTACTCCATGGATGAGACGCAGTGAGGAGAACTCTGTATTTGGTGACAGCACAGTACAAGAAGCTTCACCCAGTCCTTCAGGCCCCCAGGGCTGAGGAGGTGATGAGACATTGGAGAAGTTCATGGAAGATGGGAAGCCCTAGAAACGTGGGAACTTCAAAGGCTGTGACACCAAGAAGTGATTGCTGCTCTGGGTATCTGGAGTATTCACACAGTTTTCTATCCCTTGATCTATACTTACCACCAAGAGGAGTCCTTCCAGGGGGCACAGGGGCAAGACTTCGGTTACCCTTGTTAGCCTACATGGTCATGGCACTCGGTAGCATCTCTTGGTGTCCCTCCAGGAGGCCCAAGCACAATTCTTGGCAGCTACATTGGGTGCTCATTTGGAGGCGAATTAAAAAAGGGTGTACCAATTTCACAGCGCCGTGACATCAATCAGAATTGATAAGCAGCTTCCCAAAATTATCACATATGGTAACTACACTGCATCTTGCTGGTAATTAGCTGTCAATGTTTAAGAAAGTGAGGCTGATGCAGTGTCTCTGGTTTTGTGCTTTCTTTTCCACTCTTGTTGCCTCTCGAAGTGGAAGCCTAGCTATTTTTTTTCTGGCCAACATAGCAGCGCAAGAGCTTGGGTGTGAGTTTTGCATTTGTGGCTGAAAGGAGGCTCAGTGGCCCCAGTCCAACACCATCTATTGAACACCCAGGTCAGCAGTACATTTTTGGTAACCTCAGCACAAAATTTGTGGGTGCTAGCTATCCCTTGATATATAATTATTTTCTTTTCCTTTACATGAAATGAAACATAGAATTTAAATTTTTCTTGCTTGTGGCCAGCTTTATGAATTGCACCCAAGGAACCAGTGTGGGCAACCCCAGGAGGAGCAAAACAACACAAATGCAGTCCGCACCAGCCCATGGCTTATAAAAATCACATTTTATAATCTTTAAAAATAAGATAGAAGTGTTTTAAAATAAAAGCTCATCAGAAGATTGATCAAAACAGCTTTAATTAAAGACATGAGACTATTCACATTGGCTTTTACCTTTGTAATTTAGCTTTAATTTTCGTGCTTGAGGGTAACCAAGCAAGCCAAAACTCAGGTGGCTCAGTGGAAACCTGTGCTTTTAATAAAAGCATCTCTCACCTTGTGCAGCAAAATAGCAAAGGAGATGACCAGGAAACAGGAATCCAGGAGCCGACACTTTTGGAAATGCCCCAGGTTTGTTGGCGTGCTGTGTCCCTTGCTCTGTGAAGCAGTGTCTGATCGTTGCTCCAGGATGGTGACCTAGCGTCCAGGTATGACCCCTTCCTGGAGATGCTCAGAACTGATTGCATCACCTGTAGCTGGGACCCTAATTTTCTTACCGTTATAATGGAGATGAGGTTGATGCTGCAAAGCGTGAGGGAGATTAATTGTTACCTTCAGGTGCCAGGGATGGCAGGCGTTGATCCCAGCAGTGACAGGCATTATGCACAGAGTTCGTTAGTCAGGCATTTATATTTTGGATGCGGTTTTTGCCACCCCAGTGTTGCCCCTTTGCAGTCACCCAGCTATACCTCTCCTTAGCTTGGCAGCAGTTTGGTGATGGTGAGAGCAGCTGGAGGTGAGAAGAGATGCACAGGGCTCACTGCTGACCTCCTTGGGAGCAGGGATGGTGCAGGTTTCATCCTTCCAAACCCAACATCTCAGCCTGCATTGGTAGGTTCCTCTGTCATTTGGAAAGGACAAAAACACAGAAACAGACATACGAATATGCCATTTGGAAGAGCAGAAACCACTTTTGGCGGCATGAATGTGTCCAGAAAGATTTAGACATTCCAGAAAGATGTAAAACTTCCAAAAAGATTTGAAAACATCACAGGTCAACTTGATACAATCAGTCTACAGTGGAGGCTCCAGTTACCAGGAGTATACGTGCCCATGGAATATGCCATTGCTGTCATTGCCCATGTAGCAGTAGGATGGCGCTTCTGGTGATTACAGCCACAGAGAGAGATTTTCATCAAAAATTGTTTTTTTTGATGGTTTTTCTTGCAGTGGAGATGTTCTGGCATCCCTCCAGCTGGAGTGCTTGCACCCATTTGTGTAACGAGTCCAGCATGAGATGAAGGCAGCAGAGTCCCTTGGCCACCTGGCCGAAGCTGCGTGCTACATCCCACCCATCCTCACCACACAGCTGAGACAACTTGGGGTGCAAGGTGAAAATTCAAACCCCAGAGGTTTCATTCTGCCTGCAGAAAAAAAGCAGAGGGAAAAATGGGTAAAGGACCGTTCTGCTTGGTGACCGGTGTTTTTAAGACAAATTCAATAAGAATGAGACTGCCTTACCTGTTTGGAAAGAAGACAGAGAAGGAAATGAAGTGATGACCTAGTCAGGATCCAGCCAGCAGAATGTAGATTGCTGGTATTCAGAAGTCCTAGACATACAAACAAGAAAAATTATCTAGTCCTGCTGGCTTCTCTTTGAGTATTACAATATTTAAACTACCTGTACTTTTCTGAAGAATGGCCAAAATGCTAAAATTGGAACTAAGTAAGGGTCAATCTCTCCCATTTCTGGGGGGGAGTTTTGGTTTTGCCTGGGAGGACCGGCAGCTTGGGTACCTATGGGAATAGAAGATCATCCTTTTCACGCATTTTGTACCTTCTTAAGCTTTCTTGAGCTGCTTTCCCTGTTAGCTGCCTGTTCTTTGTGGCACTTTCTGCAAAGAGGGTTCTGTAGCAGGACAGATGCAGTGAGCTCCAAGTGAGCTGCTAAAACTTCAGATTAAGTGATGTATGGAGTATTTGCTCTGCCTACCTGAGTGCTGAGAGCTAAATGGAGAAAAGCAGGCAACAGCAGCAGCAGCCAACTTGACTATTTGTAGTTAGACGGCATTAATGACCTCTCTTTCTCCATTCACCCCAAAACAGTCAAAGCTGCAGCGGGGAGGAGGGGAGATGGACAAAGCCCACCCTCGGGTCTGCAGTCCTTCTGCACCCCACCTGTGCCCACCGCCCCGTGGGACTGTCTGGGGTTAGTCCATCGATATCCAAGCACCCTCAGCTCACAGAGGACTCAGATGGAGCTGACACCGAAGCTGGATGGGCTCAGGCTCTCCCTAACAAGTCAGCATGTGGCGACTACTGTACTGCAGCAGGTTAAGTTGAAACACACTAAGACGGGGTGCTCCTCACCTTCTCATGCATGCCTTTGGACCCTGGGTGCTTCCTCTCCACCTCGCAGGAGAGGACAGGTCAGACACCCCTTTGCTGGGGAATGAGGCTTGCTGCAGTGGTCATGGCCTCCGCTCGCAGCTAATTACTTTTGCGATTGATCATACATTTGGGCTGGAGGTTAATCAACTCCAGCAGCTGTTTATTCCTGCATGTGTTGCATCATTATAGAAACCATGACTTGATCCTCCCTGGTTGTGGAGGTTTTACCCAGCTGAGCAGCGGAGCTTCACCACAGCCACTCTCTCACTCCTGCTCTTTAAGGGAACAGGGGGAGAAAATACGATGGACAAGGGCTCAAGGGTTGAGATAAGGACAAGAACGCTGCTCTCCGATTACTGTCACTGCTGAGACAGACTCAGCATAGGGAGATTAATATAATTTACTGCCTATTATTAACAGACTAGAGCAATGAGAAACTAAAAGCAAACTACAAACACCTTCCCCCCACCCACCCTCTCCTAACTCTTCCCACCGAGTGGCGCAGGGGAACGGGGAATGGGGGCTGCTCTCAGCCCATATCGCTGCGTCTCTGCCGCTCCTTTGTGGTCACTCTGCCCCTGCCCCAGCGTGGGGTCCCTCCCACGGGATGCCGTCCTTCCCGAACGGGTCCTGCGTGTGCTTCCCACAGGCTGCAGCTTCAAGAGCTGCTCCAATGTGGGTCCGTACCACGGGGTCCATCCTTCAGGAGCAAACTGCTCCAGCA
>VXAL01015091.1:369685-389646 GCA_013399475.1 Chauna torquata
CCTCGCCTCTGTGAAAAGCATATTTAAGAATTATCATTAATATACTTTCACATCATCACAATCATCACAATCTTCACTTAAATAAAAAAAAAATTCCCCACACCAAAATTAACAGAACATCATCACAACACCGACAAAGTGGACAATTTACACACATTCCAGCCCTCGCCCCTTCCCCACATTACCACAACACATTCTCCAAAATCATTGCCTCACAAATTCTTCACAACTATTACATTCTTAAACAATACCCACTCCATGTTTTGCCCGTGACGGTAATTAGCGAGCAGCCTTCTTGTCCTTGTCTCAACCCTTGAGCCCTTGTCCATCGTATTTTCTCCCCCTCTTCCTTTGAGGAGGGGGAGTGAGCGAGCGGTTGTGGTGGAGCTCCGCTGCTCAGCTGGGTAAAACCAGCGCCCTGGTGTACTGAAGCGTGCCACCGCCGCGCTCCTCAGGGTGTCTCCGGATGCTCGGGTTGTTATCGGAGCATCAGCCTGCTCCCCCCGCAGCAGGGCGCGGGTGCGAAAGGGCGATGGTAACTAGGAACTGAGATGTCTTAAAGGTCAAGCAGCAAAGCTGCATTTATTGACGTGGGATGCACAGCGAGGCAGACGGTTTCATAAGCTGTGTCTGCACTCTTGTGAGATGGGAGGAATGTAGGGGAAAACCTAAGGAATGAAATGGGAGCTATCCATCTAAAAACAGCTAGTGGAAGAGAAGGAACATAACTATGCAGAAATAAGAGATATATCATAGCTAGAGCAGATGGGCAAGGACCATCGGTTTCAGGGCAGTCCAGGTGATTTGAAGCTGCTGAAAATAGCCAGATCACATCCTTCCACACCTCACCTGTTTCTGATATGTCTGAGCACCTCCCTGGGGAAACAGTAACTGTCCTTCAGAAATAAAATCAGTGGCTTCTCTGACTGTACAGGGAAATGAGTTACTGAGATTACCATGTCTGACCCATCTGAGGGTCCTCAGCCTCCTCCTCCAGGTCTTCTCAGAAATTCCTGCCCCACCATGGAAGAACCAACCGTGTGTCCACCAGGAGATGGGTGCCTGACTGAGCAGAGATGGGGTCACCCCACAAGGGTGGTCCCACATGGTTGGGGTAGGAACCCAGCCTGGAAACCGCAGCTGCCCCTTTCTTTCCACTTCTCTTCTTCAGCTGCTTCTTCATCCTACCTCTTCAAATGCTCTTAAATTTTAATCTGGCCATAATGTGAGTTGGGGGAGAAAAAATCCAGCAGGCAAACATTTAATCATTTTTTCGTATTTTTCCCTCAAATCAGTTACTAATGATACCTGCAAGGCAAAATTAACAGCATGACAGATGCTAGCTGTGACTGCAGTCTAAAGCAGAAGCAGTGATAAGAACCAGGTAAGAATGAGTAAATAAAACTTGAACCGATCAAATGCCCATGAGCAGCACACACACTTTCTGAGCACAGCTCCTGCAACATCCGGGTGAAGGACAGCATCCCTGCCTGCTTGCCCTGCATACTGCAGCCCCGGTGTGCATGAGCTAAGCCTCTTACTTCAAGTGATAAAGCTTGATTAATAAATCATCTCAGACTGAATGCTAGGTAAGCACTTAAACATTACAGTATTTATCAGATGGGCTGCAAAAAAAAAAAAAAAAAAANAAAAAAAAAAAAAAAAAGGAATTAGAAATGAGCTTATCCAGTAAGACCGTTGCAAATGATTCCCTCCCCTCAACTTGGCTGCTGTGTGCAGCGGGATAGGGAGAAGGGCTTCCAGTGCAATAGTATGACTAGGGTGAAAAGTAACCTGTAGGAAAGGCTCACAAAGCTCTGAAGGAGACCAAAAAGCACATTGTCCTCTCAGAAATCTAGAGGAGGCATAAATATCACTGCTGAAACCCTGTAATACCTGGCTTGAGTGATGACTGGTGTGAAACAGGAGGTACAGCACTGCAGTGAGTTTGGCTTTGCGTAGAGGGAAAATGGGAAACATAAATCACTACAGAGGAGCTGCTTCATGTCTGAGCAACAGCAGCTCGGCGTTCGTGATGAATGAAAGCTGGGACAACGAAGACGCAGCCCGGACGTGATCCACCACCTGCTTGAGGGGCAGCCACTTTCTGGGGATTGGTGGCAGGGAGGTGACATTCCAACTAGTTCATAAATATTTCCATAGCCGTCAGTGGAGATGTCTTGGCATCAAGTTCAAGAGGACACAAATGTCTGGCTCCAAGGAAGGACCAAGAGGACAAATAATCCTTTAGCACAGCCCAAACCAAAAAACTCCTATTTTCCTGTTGCAAGAAAGAGGCAGTTTATTGCTTTGATCTCACTAATGCTTTGAACCTGGAGGGCGAACTGGAAAACCTATGTCTACTTTACGCAATAAAGATGATTGAGAGAACTTCGGGCTGATATAAAGCAGGAAAGGAAGGCAGAAATACAATGCTACGTCAGCATGAACATGGCACAAATGAGCGGAGAAGGACCTATAAACTGGAGACTGGAAAACAAAACCTTATTAGCGATGTAACTTGGAGCCAGAAAAAGTCTTTGTCAATGAAATAAAGAGGACTCACTTCTCCTCTCTTCAGGCTTTATCCATAACAGTCTGCACATATATTGGCCCAAGCTCTGTTGTGTTATCAAGTCTATACATTCATTTCTTTTTCATTTTCCCCCATATTCCATAGTCTTCTTGTTTCTAAGGATGAAAAATATATCTAATCAACTTCTGAATTTCACTTGCCTTTTACTAAAGATAGACATCATCACAAATGTCAAATAAAGTAGAAGAAAAAAGTTTTGGAAGCATTTTTTTAAAAACATTCTTCTATTCGAGGTCTAATATGTACTTGGTCTCATTGCAATCAAACCACCAAGATTATTAGGTTTGCGAAGACCTGACTTATAACTTGTCATTAAAAGAATAATGCAAAAATCATGATAGCTTATTGCGAACACTTCCAGCATTCCCAGGGCAGGCAGCCACCCCTCTCTGCCCCTCCACCCCGCATCCTGCTCCGTGGCTCAGCACCCTGATGGCCAGGGTAAAGGGACCCAAAGGACTTCCCAGGTGTGACTGCAAGTACTTGGTGGGGCTGGGACTGGAGCAAGGGACAAAGCTTGGGGTCACTGCAGAGGCTCCTGGGCAAAGCACTGCACCCTGAGGGTCACAGGGGTCTGGCTGGATGCTCCTGTGGTCTCCTCTTCCAGAAACAGCTGTGCGTTTGTGAGCCTGGACATTTTCGGTTTGTTCTTTAGATACGTGCCTGGATGTGGCCCTTCAGCTCAAGGCAGGTTTGAGCCTGGGCAAGGTGTTTATCCACAATTTGGTGCTGAGGTGCAACATACTCTTGTGCTTTTGGGGCTCTGCAGTGACATCCCCTTGAAAGTCCAGGTCCAACAATACCCCTCAAATTCTTTTGCAGATGCCTCCTACCCACTCCTCTTATCTCTTTAATGGTCTTACAGTTACTTAATCTATCTCCTTGGAGTTTTATTTTCATTTTAATTTCCCCAAGGTTCTCTTACTTTTTTTTTTTTTTACTGCCTCTCTTTCAACATCTACAATCAGTCCTAATTGAAGTTCTTTCTGGGCCGAGCCATGAGATGTGCAGCGGATGAACACTGGTCTAAATCATCCCTCTGCTTTCTTAATTTTGCAATTGAATATATTGTATTGTTTGGAGAGCTGAAGGCAGAAATTCCTGTTGCTTGAATGCTCTGCTTGGACAGGGAGGCTTCTTGGTATTAGGGGTTAAAGCACAAACACAAACACTCACATGGTGTGTAGCCACTGGTCAAGTTCACCAGGGTCCACACACGTCTGTGTGCCCATTCATGTTAGTTTTTACGTGATCGCAGCTGCTCACCCCTGGCTGATTTTGCTGTGACTGAGACTGAATGAAAAAGAGCAAAGGTTTATGACCCAAAACACGTGGTCCTTGACTCAGACCAGAATTATCTCCTGGGTGCAAGCTCCAGAAAGCTTAGTGGGTCTGAGACATTTTCTCTCTGGAGATGATTAAGCCCCAAGGAACCAAGATAATTCAAAAGCAAAATATGAGCTTTTATCTTTGAAGTGTTTTTTCTAATTTAATTTTAATGATGCTTATGAGAAATGTGATGCCTGTGTGTCTGCTTTATAATTGCAGCATATTCTATCTGTGAGGCTCTAATGTCATTTTACAGAGGGTCTGTTGATTTCCTGTTGTATCTATTGCAATGCAACTTCAGACCATTCGGTGGATGTACTGGAAATTAAATATTATATCATAACTTCCCTCCTCAGACAAGGGTTATGTGGCAAAACCTAGTTTATTAGCTTTGTCATAAAAGGCAGCAGCTTTGTCTGCTGTAGCTGAGGCTGAATTATGGATCTGAAAGTACAGAGTCTGTTATGGAAGTGTATACCGAAGTATTGTATCAACAAGATATCCAACATAATTGGAAAACTGTAGCTGCTGAGATGTTCTGGCTTTGTCGTGTTCACTGTCCCAGCAGTCATATTGTCTGTATTTAGTTTGCGATCATTGGATTAATTCACCTTTTTTTTTTTTTTCCTGTGGGTTGCCAGACAATCTAGGATCTTCCCACTCCCCCTGCTTCATCCTGTCCTTCTCTGTGAAGGAATACCTTTTACGATTTAGCAGCATATTTCAAGAGATTATTTATTACTCTTTTCTATTCCAGTAGTGCTTCTCTTTGGACACAGAACACACTAATCTCAGTGCTCACCCTCCATCTCCCAGAGACACACCAAGAAGGACGAATTCTGTTACAATGGATTTTTCAAGCGTCAGAAGTGTTGTCTAAAAACCTTTGTGGATGTCTTTGGAGGTAGTTCCACCACCTGTTGCACCCCCAGTTTCAAGCACTCTTCTCAACCTTAACTGCTGATCCCTCTCCTTGCTTGTGCGTAGCACTAAAGATACAGAAGAACCAAAGCAACACGTAAGAAGGCTGGATCCAAGCTCAGAGCCAAGCTTCTTGACAGTCAGGTGTTCACCTAGAAATAAAACAGGAACAGATCTTCTTTACCACCCGAAATAGTCACCCCTCACTTATCCCCCCAACATTCCTCCATGCAAAACCTTGTCGTCAGTGGGCTGGAAAGCAGCTCTGCAGAACAGGCTGCAGGTGTCCTGGTGGACAGCAAGTTGAACAGGAGTCAGCAATGTTCCCGTGTAGCAAAGGGGGGCACCTTGCACACTGTGCCGCACTAGCAAGAGTGCAGCCAGCAGGCCAAGGCTCTGAGCTTTCTGTTGCATTGAGTTATGGCTCTTGGGATGCTCGGGGTCCTGCCAGAAGAGACGATGGAGCCAGGCTCTTCTCAGAGGTCCACAAAGATAGGGAGGGACACAGTGGACACAAGCTGGAGTGTGGGAAATCCCAGCTGGATACAAAGGAAAAAAAGATTCCCAATCGAAGTGTGAAAGGTCACAGAGATACCAGGGAATCTTCATTCTTGGAGATAACCAGAGTCTGGCTGTACAAGGCAAGCCACTTGATCAAGGTGTGTCCTGGGACTGGATGACCTCCAGAGGCCCCTTACAGCTGAAATCTCTCCATAGGCTGATGATCCCATGCCTTCCCTGTCTTCCCCAAACAAACAAACCAGAAAAAACATGCTTGAGTGACAAAATCCAACACAACTGTTGTGGAGTCCATAGAGTTACACTAGTATAAGAGAAATCTAGCACCTCTGTGTACTGGAAATAAATTGACAAGCAGTTTTATGCCCATCAAACATCAGAAAAAAAACTTACTGACTTCATTTCTCACTGCTCAGTTCACACCAATATTTTAAGCTATTAGCACTGTAGTACATAAATAATGCTTTGTTATTTAGCAGCCTTATTAAACCCTGGAGACTGACTAAAGCTCCTAGTTTGTTACATTATTAAGCTTGTCATTCATTATTAGATCAGTCTGAGTTTATTGTAGCTCTGAGCTAAAGACTATTAAAAGCAAAAATTGGCATTTACATAACATTAAGACAGCACAGGCCAATGGAAATTTGGGGGAGTCAATGTTTAAGTTGATACTTCATGATTAGTGATCACTAAAGAAGAAGAAGCCCACCAGCAAGAATTAAAGTGACAGGACCTGGTTCTTCATGGCCTTCCACACACGAGGAGGGACCACGCCACAGCATCTGCCTCCACGGTAATGGATGCGGTTGTGCTTGTCGGCCAGGAGTGCCCCAGGTCCTGCAGGAGGTAGTGGCCATGGAGCAGCAGGGCTGTCTGGAGGGGAGCTGGAGCAGTATCGGTCCTCTTGGCAGAAGCAGGTGCAGCCTGTTTTTCTCTGGGAGTTCCCTGTCTGGCTCCTGTCTAATGTTGTTTCAGATTCCAGCCTTGCAATATGAAGAAAATTATAGCAAGCAAACCAAATTACATTTTTAAAGAGAAACTTGACCAGCTCCTCAATCTGATCGGGGCGGTGGTATCTTCTGAAGAAGAGACAGGAGGTGTCCATTCCAACAGCCAGCATTTATTTTGTGCTCTGCAGGGTCTGGCATGTAGATGCGGTTGGCACCAAGTGCCCATCTGCCCACGCTCCAGCTGCAAGCAGGGCCACAGGGCTGCCCATCTCCGCGCTCAGAGCCTGTGATCTAGTCCCAGCCTGGAAACGAGAGTGGCTCTGATCCTGTGGGTCTGCAAGAGCGCAGCTCACCGGCTGGCAATGCCCAGGTGAGCAAAGTCTGTGCGCCTCTGTTTTTCAATAATAAAACGGGCTCTTGGGACAAGTTCAGATCAGACACAGTGCTCAGCCCACTCCCCACGGGACCCACATCCTGCTGCAGGAGGCCAGCCTACTTGGGAGGGAGAGCGAGACTGAGAACCGCTGCTGTTGGAGATGCTTAGAAGGAGAGGTCCTACACTGCCTCTCTGCTGGTGGACTTTACCCCATTTTTTACTGGTTACTCGGTTTGCAGGCAAAGAAAGGTTCATTATGTGATTTTTTTTTTTATATAGCCTCAGGCTCCTATAGAAGAAAAAGCAATTTTCTGACCATCTTTTGAAATACCACCTTTCCAGGGTGCACCTTCTTGCACTTTTATTTTCGAATTCTACAAGTTTCTGCCCCACCTAAATTCTAGATTCTCTGATGTGTTTCTCAAAGGGATCCTGCAAAAAATGAAATCTCCACATTTTCAAAAGCAAAGATTTATGTAATTCAGTATTTTTTCCTACAGAATACACCTTTGATCTTTGTCATCTACATTTCATTCCTTTGCCATAACAGGGGTCTTATATTTCGTGTCAATAGGGGATATGCTTCCATTCTTTTCTTAAACTGTTTTCCCTTACAATTTATCAGGATCAAAGAGCAAACATCATAGCTTCTGATCAAACATGGACTGATTTTGTGTCTCTCATCTTCCCCATTAATTATCTTATAATTAATGAAATATATTTAATATGCTCCTGACGGGGTTATCAGCTGCTTCATCCTCCTGTTTGGTCCTTCTGGTCGTGTTATCATCTTTCTCTTTAATTCCTTTAATGAAATGAGAAAGAGAAAAAGTATATGAATAAATTAATGTGTGAGGGAAGGTTTCACATACTGCTTAGGAAGTCAAAGAAGCTCAAAAGTCTGCTAAGCATATGCAGCAGTGAATTAGTGTCTAAATGAGCACACAAGCACCAAAACCACCTTTCATTCAGCAGCTCATCCACAGTCACACCAGCTGGTCCTGGCAGAAGGTCCCAACAGCATCATGTAGGCTGCCAACAGCATCTAAAAGGTCGAGTTTATGAGCACCACTTTGTTCACAGCTCAGGGAAGGGGACCTGGGCTTTCATTCACCCTACACCTCCGCACTGTGGTACTGGCAGTGATGAAGTACTGGGTAATCACACATTCTTTACTGTTATTTTACCAATGGTTGGTTTGAATTCAGCACCTCTTTCATCAGCCCTCGTGCTCAGAGCCATTAGGTTAGCACCGATTCAACCCCCCCGAGTCCTCTTCAGTATCTTCTCAGCTTTTGTTCCCAGACTGGTCTGAAGATCAACAGGGCTGTACTAGAAGAGGGCATGAGCCAGGCTCACTTCTCCCCGTTGCTGAGTCAGGGATATTTGGGCAGAGAACAAATCAACATAAAGTTGAGATACTTTCGAGGAGTGACTTTACCTATAAAATCAAGGCTGGGCATGCTTGAAGCTTCTCAAAACCAAAGCTGTGTATGGAGAAACGCTCTGTGTTTCAATGTGACAGTTGTTAAAGGGGTTTCTGGGGTTTAAACTCACATCCCAAGGACACCAGGCATTTTGCTAACACCAAATGACCTATGTTCAGATCCATCATGCGTCTCAATATGAACAGCAGTGGTGTTGCTGCAGCTGTGACCTTTGAAGGTTGCTGGATTGAATCTGTCTACCTGAGAGTTTTTTTGTTCTTCCCTGTCTTTTCACTTGGTCTAGACTTAATATGCCTCATCATGAAGTGTTTTGAAAGGCCTTGGTTTCATTCTGACACAGAACTGCTTGACCCTGTTCTGAAACCTAATACTTCTTTTCCAGTTTTCTGTGTCAAAATCAGGAACAGTTAAAAGCACCCACGAGCAGTTTATTGGAGTAACTGCAGCTAAGGCAGCTTGCTTGGTAAAGAAGGCACCATCCTCCGTCTGACAGCACAGTTTCCTCTTTCAGTATTTCATGCCTCTGGAAAGCATCTGAACAGGTAATTCTGGGTGTGGAAAACCCCTTCAGCAGAAACGAACCATGGAAAAAAATGTGGTAGGCCATCAGACAAAGATGAATGTTCAGCAAATATGAGCTCCTTAAATATGTCGAGTGCTGTCCTTACTTGGAGCAATTTTAATTTTGTTAATGAGGCGTTTAACCCGGAGTGTTTATGAATTTGTACAGTCAGTGCCTTTAGAAACTCCTGTCACTAGAGCTGATTTAAAAATTTAGCATTTGAGGCCTATTTAGAACTAAGCCAAAAGTTTGAACATGTCAAAAATCTCAATATATAAAAGCTAGGAGAAGTACAGAATAGCTAATTTTCAAATGCCCTCTCATTTGGTAGTCTGAATGCAAGAAAAGACAATAAAGAAAAATCAGTGTTATTGCCATGGTAAATCAGCTGTGTGACAGGGGAACGGCAGGCCCAGCCCATAAACATGTCATCATTTATCTTCTGAATTTTCCAAACGATAAAATCCTGTTCAGTTTTAGAGCTCTCTCCCTGTGTTCATGACTTGAAGTTGTTTAGGTGCAAGATCATATCCACATCAGCTCTCATTTCAAGGTGGGCATCCAGTTATTTTTACCAACTTTACTGATACTTTTCTACTAGGAAATTCCATAGCCAAAGGCAATAAAAATTAAAAGATATACAGAGAAAAGAAAAAAACCTAAAGATATGTCTCAGAGAATTAAATTATGTTACTCATTTATTTTCCAGCTTCTCTCTCCAGGCAGTATCGACGCATTTCTCAGGGCATTCCTCCCTTGCCTGTTCCTCTCAAGAGCATGACTTTCAGAAACTTTCTAATTTTAATCATGTCCTGCAATGAAGCTCTGAATAGAAAATTAGAATCACTACAAGAGACAGTGTCACTGAAAAGTGACAACCTTGAAAGACTCTGCTCTAAAATTCAGGAGATATGAGGGCTGATGTCACCAAGCCTGTGTAGCCCTTGCACATCCAGCTTATGGTTACCAAAGAAACTCGCCTGCAACACATGGCCCAAAGTGTTCATGTGCATCCTTACGGACTTCACAGGGGTAAGTATGCACTGAGCTACTTCATAACCCAACGCCAGAGATCCATTGGGTACTCTGAGCCTCCTGGGCTGCCCCATGTCAGCCGCATGGGCTTCTGCCCCAGGTGGCTCCAGAGCAGCTGCTTTAGGACCTTCAGTTCCAGCAGTCAGCATCAGAGGTGGGTGCTCCCAGAGAGGACGAATGCTGGTAGTGTGGATATGCCCCTTGTTTCCTTGAAGGGCCACACAGCTCTGTATATGTCATGGTTATGTTTGCCTTTCCTTGAGGTGATAACTGGCATGGGGCTGCAGTGGTGGGTTTCTTCCATGACATCTCGCCGGCCATGAAAGGCAGAAGCCCATGTCTCCTACTCCTGCATCATGCAGCAAATGGCATATGAAATATAAGCATGGCTGTAAACCAGAATGCATTGATAGGAGGTCTGTGTTGTGGGTTACACCACGAGCCAAGCGCTGGGAATTATGCATGTTGGTGTGTGGTGGAAAGATGTCATGAAGTAATTTTGTGAGGAGACCTTGGCTGGGCTGTGTGAAGTGCCAGAGCCACCTTTGGCCACCACATCATGAAGCAGGTGATGGAGGAAAGGATGGAGGTGTGAGGCTGGAGCTGGGCTGATGGTTGCTGTTGGTACGCCCATCACTAGAGGGAGACCAAGATCTACCCTATGACTGGTGGGCGTTCATTTCACCTCTGGTCGGAATATAAGAAAGACAAGCTTTAACATGGCATTTTCCTCTTTATTTGCCAAAAAAAATGTTCGGGGTCCAGATCAGGGAGACAGTTTGATGCGATTACTACCATCATGAAGTATAGCTTGTGTGGATGGTGTACCATGCCCTCAGGATCTCCTCCCAGTTTAATGTCATGGACTTGGTTCAAACTCTTAGCACGCAATACCATTTGTCTGCTTTTATTATATGACTGAGAGAGGATTTGCTCTGGTCTCAGAGGAGAAATGTCTACATCTGAATTACATCCATTAGGCTTCAGATACCAGCTGGGGCTTTGCCACTCAGAAAACTATTGTTGCTGTGCTTTTATGCTTTAAACAAAATGAAAATCAAAATTTTATATATTAGGCTTGGAGTTTTCCTCTGTTTCTCATGATGGTCAAAATGGCATGTGCTCTGAAGGTTAATATTATTTTTGTCCCTGTGTGTGCCAGCAGCGTGCTGCAGAGGAGACTACCGAAATGTGCTCAGTGTGGGCCGGGCGGGACACAGCCATCGCTCTGCACCTTCACCTGGTGCCTTGGGGCTGGTCCAGAAGGACACCAGAGAGTCTGCGCCAAGGCTGTTCCCCATCATAAACCTCGCTGTCACACCCGAAGGAGAGGTGGCCCTGCAAAGACTAATTGCAATGCAAGTCCAGTGTGTCATAGCAGGATCATCATACCTGTACAACAGGTGACACAAGCTCTGTGTTTCATGAACAACAAGCGAGTGGGAAAGGATCTCGGACAAAATCTCACAGCCAGATGGTCAGCTTCCTTTCCGAAGCGAAGGGCTATTTTTGTAAGAGAAAAGATAGATACATTGGCTCGTTGGAAACTTCTGTGTCTGTTCTAACTTGCATGATACTCTGGTGGTTGAAGTTTCTTACCAAAGCCTTTAAGCTCCTTTGTCTAATTCGTGATGCACTTGTATTTTCTGGCTCCTTCCTGGAGCATGCACGTGAACTGAAATTTGTTTGCGGCTGGTGTTCGCTGGGTGCTCGTGGCCTCTCCGCCACGTCACTCCTCACAGAGCAGCTGCTGCAGAAATATTTGCATTGCAACCTGATGAGGCTCATAAAACACTGCTAGTGTAAACACGATCAGATTTACAAAACGGTATGTGTCCGACAGCTACCAGGGGCTGCTATCAATGGAGACAGCGACAGCCGCCATTTGTCATTTGGTAAAAGGGCACAGCTCACGTCTCAGGCCAGCCCTCGTTCCCTGCCGGGATGCAGCCAGGCTGAGCGTGCTGGAGAGATGCCACCAAGCTTTGCTCCCCTTCATCTAGGCAGGTGAAGCAGCAGAGGAGGGTACGGGGCTTGGGGTTAGGAAAGCTCTGCCTTGGCCCTGTCTCCACCTGAGTGCTCCAGTCGCTGGTGGAGAAAGTTATTGATTTATTAGCTTTTGCATCAGATTTCAGTGTTGCAGCTGGCCTCTGCTCCTGTGTTTCCCAAGGTCCGTCCTCCCGTGCACCCATGCCAAACCACTCCCTGGCGGGGCAGCAGCGTCTTCCGAGAGGAAACCCAGCCCCTCCTGCCTCCTGGACCTGAATTGCTGATTTTAAAAGACTGCTTGTGCCGTGCATATGCCATGCTCACAGCTTCAGCCCTCTGTAAGATCTCCTTCCATGCAAGACCAGAGGGAGGCTTCATGCTTGCAGCCAGCCTGACTTTGCTTTGTGCAACGTGCTTGGTCAGAGAGCTGTTGAACATTTGTGCCCATCACTGTTTCACACTTTGTCCATTTTGTCCTTTTTTTCCTGGTGCTGCTGGCGCTGCGATATGTTATCTGTCAGATGAGATTTGCGGGTACATGGCTCTGCCTGACAGGTAGGGTGCACCCAGAAGAGTTCTGCACACACCCTGCACGGGTGCAGTTGTCTCCTGCATATTGAGGAAACCAACCCAACGCTACTCTTTATGTGCATAAAAATAAAAGTGTTGGCCTGTTAATCGATTCACTGTGCAGAGTAATTAGGACAGGTTTTCAAAGCAAAGAGTAGATGAATTAAAGGTTAGAATAGAACAGAAGGGTGAGAACAGAGAATTAACTCCTCACACAGTGTTTTTAAAACACACCCTAAAAATCACACTCTTTCCAGGTCCCAGCAAAATCTAATCAGCAGTTAATCTTGTCACACGATAACTTCATCAGCCAAAGCAACTTGCGATGAATTCATTTAACCACAGTATTAGTTCATCAAAACACTGCCTCATTACAGGCTGATCTCCTCCCTACCCCAGAAGGAGTCACAGACATGACAACCCATCTCCTTCCAGCTCCAGTGGGGCTGTGAAAATACCTGTCAGTCCATGAAAGATTCAGTGTGACACCAGCCGCCCGGTCCAGCCATCTACCTTCCTCGCCGGCCACGCCATGTGCTGAATATCACCACTGGGAAAAGAGCAAAGAACACTGGAGAAGCTCATTTAAAATAGCTCCTTCATTTCATCTGCTTCTTTCAGCTGTGTGCAGGGCACCTGAGTACCCCTACAGTCTTGTAGGGTGCTGCTGAATATATCAGTCACCACTGCTGATCTGGACTTTGCAAGTTAGAGGAGCTCCTGAGGCACTTCTCCACCATCGGCCACATCTCCTAGCACTGCTCCTGGCCCCTTGGTCAGTCCCAAGGGCTGTGCTCCCCACGGGGCTCCTCGCAAGCCGAGTCCCATCTGTACACGCCCTGCTGTGACAGAGCACACCGTAAATTACTGGATATATTTGGGGTTGTGGGGATCTTTTAGGTCATTCACTTCAGGAGCAGCAATGCCATAGCTGTGTCTACGGGTGTGGAGGAAGCACAAGGTTTTGCTTGGTCTCAGACTGAGTCTCATCTGCTGGATGTGTGAGGGGTTTCCATGATCTGGAAAGTTCCTAAACCAAAATACTGGGCATTGAATCAGGGAGGTATGAAAGTGCAGACTGGATAACTAGAGACAGTTTTCAACAGATCAAAAGGTTTATGAAAGGTATTAATGAAGAAAAAACACAAGGAGCAAGTCACAATGAGACGAGAGCCGGTCCATGGGTCAGCTCAGCTGCTGTAGCCTCCAGTGTCGCAGCTCACCACAAACAGTCTGTTTCTTGTCTCCATCTGCTGTCATGACCTGGCTTTTCTGGATGTTTAAAGATGTCCAGGAAGTGTCATGCCACTTATTTCAGAGGGACACTTGCTAGCTCAGCATCACTCTAGAGCCTCACTGCTGGCATGTGTGGACAAAACTTTACTTGGAAATGTAAGGTATTGCTTAAAATAAACAACAGGCTGAGAATCACAGGGCCCTCCACAGAACTTGCTTAGCAATAATTCCCATGGAAGTCCAGCTCTGAAAGGCTTCAGCTGGGAATAGTCCTTTCAATTTAAGCTGGCACATCGTTACCTCAGCAGAATTGCACGAGCAGCTGATGGAGCAGTTCTGTACTGCTGTCAGCCAAAACGAGAGCTCTGAACATGCCTCTCTCTGCCTAGTTTGTAGCAATCAAAAAACAACACGTAAAAACCACCTAAATACTGTAGTAGCCTGTCAACAGAATGGTCCAAAAGGATTAATTTTCTTGGCTGCTTTACAATAAAAATATACTCCATCAGCATTTTTTACTGTATTTTTAAAACTACAGAAACACTGCTGCTTTATCTGGTAGGTAGATGAGGGTGAAGAACTGTGGCTGGAACAGCACAGCAGCAGTGCTGTTTGCCTGCCTCCCATTCAGGCCTGAGAAGAAGCTGGTGACTGCAGTTGGTTGCCCTTGAATGTCATCCCAGAGACAGGGAAGTCCTTTAACAAGGTCTTTTTACCAGTAAGCCATTCTGCAAGGGTCTCCTCATGAACACTTGCTCGTGTTCAGAGTCCTCTTCAAGTTCATCTTCAGTCTGGTCAACCACATGTGCCATCCTTGCCCTGCTGTCACACCATGGTGCTCCCAGCAAAACCATCCACCCTGCTATTGAAGGCTTAACTAGCACCCGTCCCAACTCCTTTTTGGCCAGGCTAAGTAGAAATGTGCTGGGAATCCCCCTCTGGCGTGATTACCTCTCTCTGTGGGCATCATGCAGAGACAACAGGGTTTACAAGGCTGGGGTAGTATTCAGATTGCAGATTAAGATGCCTAAATTTCTGTATCAGTACTGCCTCAAGTCAGTGGACTCTGGAGAGCTTTTCAGTCCACCATAAAGGAAACAAACACCTACACTTGCTCTGCTGACTTATTCCATGGACAGGAAGTGGAGCTGAGACTCCTAACTCACACGGAGACGCCTACGTGGTGACACCTCATCCTCACAGTAGGTGTTTCGTTTGGGATTGAGTCCCTCCCTGGAGGGCGAAGCAAGGATTCATGGCATTGCAACAACTGGACTTCTCATCAAAGAAGGAAGCAGTGCGTCAGTTCCCTACATCCCGCAGGAGGAGATCTGACCTCAGAGCCACGCACAGATCGTGGTCGTCATGGAGAGAAAAGACACTGAGCATTGACATTTTCAGGACTAATGTCCTGAGTATGGGCTTGAGGATGGCATTAAGACCAACCCAAAATACAGCTGGGAAAGCAAAAAAGGACAAGACTTCACTATAAGTGACCACCACTAGTGGTCACATGCCATAAGAAAATTCAATGTTTCTCGATCCATAGCTCCAGATCCTTGCCTGACTGCAGTCTCATGTGCCTAACATAAAGTTACAACCTCAGATCAGAGGCAGCAGGGTCTGAAGACAAAGTCTAATGATGAGGCAGCTTGGCGAGGGAGGAAGGCTGATCCAGCTGAGCAAAGCGGAGGTCAGCAGCTCATCGTCAGAACCAACCCTACGGCAAACCTTGACAAGGCCCAGACCGTCAAAGAAGTCGGTGCCTTGGGAACGAGTCAGGGTGGAGATGGTAAGTGATGTCTGTGGAGGGAATGTGAGGCCTTGCAATTTTGCTTGGAAGAAGCAGAGGAATGGAAAGGCGACAGGGAAATGGAAGTGACTGCAGAGGAATGGTGTTTTGTCCTACCCTTCGAGCAAGGTCTTAGCATTGCAGGTGGGAGATGTGGCCATTGCAGCAGCATGGCAGCATGAGATGGGGAAGCAGAAGTGAGCACAGTGTCTTCCTGGGTGCCTCAGGTTTGTGGGCTGGCCAGGTTTCATCCCACCACAGTGAGCTACGGGCTCTCCTGAGCGACAACACTGCATTTCTTCTGTACCACAGCTGCGAATATTACACGTCAGAGCTGTCATCACCTTGTCTTCGCTGATGGTGCTTTGAGCAAGCCGCATGCTGGGTAAGAGCATTGTTACTTAGCAACTTCAGCTGGCTTTGTAAATGAAGTGGCATGGAGGACTCTTCTGCAAGGGGAGGAGAACAGTATTTTGAGTAGGCTCTGTCTCTCTGCTTTTACCTAGGCATTTGCTAAACCTGTGTCTTTGTATTTTCTCATGTGCATGTCACTTTTTCTTAATCTTAGACCCCAAGCTTTTGGTAAATTCAGCCAACTCTATAAGCAGCAAGAACAACAAAGTCCATGCGTTTGACAGAGACTCCGACGTACTTTGATAATGATATGAGTAAATAACAATACAGTTGTTAACTAAGCTCTGTGCATTTTGTGTGTGAATGCACAGATATCTGTAAAACAACTGCTATGGGCTCAAAAGAACAAAAACTGTGAAATTAATGTCTTGTTGGTATCTATTAATTACTTTGTCAGTAAGACCACGCAGGCCCCGGAGTCATGGTATCAAGAACATGAATAACCCTAAATGATGTTTTTAACTCTACCAAAATTTATGTCATAACTTCAAATAGAAAAATTAACCTTCGATGTATAAAAGTTGCTCAAAGACTCCACTTCCCTCTGCTCGGTCCGGGGGAAGGAACTGCTCTCTGCTTCTTATTTTGGGAGCTGGGAGCCTCTGCAGCAAGCAGGGCTGTGAAGGTAGGACTATGGGATGCGACAGACCTCTTGCAGCCTCGAGCCTGAATGTGGGAAAAAGCAATTCTGAGTACGGCACCAGAGGGGAGCAAAGAGCCTGTTGGTCTGTCTTCGTGAGACAGGAGGAGCTACAGCCCAAAGTCAAGAGGTCTGGCAAAACTCACACCTCGTGAGGCCGTTCCAGCAGTGCCGAAGTGCACATTGCATCAGGCCAGTGACCTGCAATCTAAAGGTCGTCTGAAGCACTACATGCACTAAAGGTACTTAAACCTGTCTGTATAGAGGACGGTCCCCTTCTCAGGCCTCCAGCACCTGACACAAGGCACACAGGACCCAACTCAAGGTCCACAGCCCTGAGCATCACCCTGAAGGTGAGCGTGTTTGGCCTTCTGAAGAACCAAGCAGGTTGCTCCTTCTCGTAAAACACAACAGGATACAGCGAGGCAACACCCTGCATAATATAAACGCTTGGAACACTTTGTTAAAGGGCTGGAATAGGAACTACATTAGGCTGTTCTGTATTCTGTTCTGCTCACCCAGCAGCAAGATGTTGTGCAACTGGTACTTCCTTTTCCAGACGTGTTTCAAAAGAAATCAGTTAGTGCTGATGTTGTGGAAAGCCCCATCCTGTTAATGTCAGATGTTCCACAAGGGCTAGGTGTGCTCAGGGAGCTCCTGGTGAAGGAACTTGTCTGAATCCCAGCACTGAGACTGCAGAAGACACCCAGGTGAGAGAGAAGGCAGAGGTCTGCATCAGCGGCACGTGGAGCAACAACAGCTTGCCCCATGCAAGAGCTGTGACCTGTTGAACTAAACAAGCAGACAGCAGGTTACAAGGAGGTTGTTCCTTGTGCTGCATGTTATTAAGCTGTGGTTGGCCACAGGATGTGGTAGATACCAGAAATTCCCAAGGGCAAGCAGACACGAGTGTGGTAGAAGAGCCCTGTGTCATTTGACACAAAGGCACTCCCTCTGGCTTAGGAAGGTCTGGAATCACAGACCACTGCACAGTGAGGCATATTTTGGGGAAATGTCACCTCTTGTCCTGCTCTCCCTCAGGCACTTCCTATTGGCCACCACTGGAGATGGGATGCACACCTGGGTGATGCTTTGCCTGAGATAGTTGTTCTCCTGTTCTCAGCTCAGGACAGTCAGATTTTAAGCAGAAAAAGCAAGCAACTTAAGAAGATACCAAAAAGCTGTTTACCTAAGTGTTGAGGTGTGCAGTCGGAATCGCAGTTTTAGACTTGGACACCAAAATTCTTTGTGTCTCACCTGAAACACTTGTATTACCTACTGATCTACTGATTCACTAATGACTTCATTAATTCTCTCCAGTTTTTGGGAACCTATCTTCTCCAGGATCCAGTCCATTGTCTTGTCACCATGGTGTGCATTTTTTAATAGTAAAATTGTGAATTTACTTTTGCTGCCTTTTCAATTATGTTAAGCTACTGAGTGATTAAGGTCATGCTATATAAATGATATGTACTCAGCTTTGGTGAGGCCGCACCTCGAGTACTGTGTTCAGTTTTGGGCCCCTCACTACAAGAAAGACATCGATGCCCTGGAACGTGTCCAGAGAAGGGCAACGAAACTGGTGAGGGGTATGGAACACAAGCCTTATGAGGAGCGGCTGAGGGAGCTGAGATTGTTTAGTCTGGAGAAGAGGAGGCTCAGGGGAGACCTCATTGCACTCTACAACTTCCTGAAGGGAGGTTGTGATGAGGAGGGGGTCAGCCTCTTCTTCCACATAACTAATGATATGACTCGAGGAAATGGCCACAAGTTGCACCTGGGGAGATTTAGATTAGATATCAGGAAAAACTTTTTCTCTCAGAGAGTGGTCAGGCACTGGAAAGGCCTGACCAGGGAGGGGGTGGAGTCACCGACCCTTGCAGTTTTTAAGAAGCGCCTGGACAAGGTGCTACAGGATATGGGTTAGTAGCTTAGTGGGTAGTAATGGTGATAGGATGACGGTTGGACTAGATGATCTTGAAGGTCCTTTCCAACCTTGTGATTCTGTGATTCTGTGATTCTGTGATGTCTGGGTTATCACCATGCCAACAACCACTGTGTCACCTGGATGTTTTTCACCAATCATTTATATTTTCTCCTCCATTTATGATTGCTCTATGATTCTATGATAAATATATTGGTAAGTCTTGGGCAAAGATATAATGCCTGAAAGGAAAAATTATCTGATAATTCCTAATTAAAAAGATTAATTTACTTTTTTTAGATTAGCCAGATAGTTTTTAATCTCTTTAATGTGATGTACCATTTTTTAATGCACTGTACCATTTTTTTAATGCAAAGTTTTAGTAAAGTTTGAGCATACCATGTGATGATGATAAACGCTTAAAAAAGCATAGCTACAGTGCATTCAGTTGACGTCTATCAGCCAAAGCTGTTAGCTCACCAAAGAATGCTATCAAACTAATTTAAGAAAGAACTATTCTATATGAAAGCATCTTGATTGTTGCCAGTATTTCAGCTCATAAATTCAAATGATCATCTCATTTTCAAGAGAGATATAAAGGGTGGCTGCTGCAGGAGAAATTAGAGAGGAACACAACAGCAGCAGCACTTGCAATAGCATACAGAGGTGTCAGGATTTCTTGGCAAGCTGTATCTATTTATATCAAACCTGCTTTGTATAAATAAAAAATATATAAAACTAAATATATAAGTGTTGGAACACAGCTATCAGGGCAAATCTAAAAAATAGGTGGTTGTATCCTGTAAATTTGCAACTCAGAAAAGAATTTATAACTTATAATGAATAAATAACTCAACATTATCTTTCCTTAAACAATGAGGAAAAAAAAGGTTCATGAAAAGGATGGTGGAAAAAGATTCTTGAAAGGAAAAAACATGATAGCAGAGAAATAATTTTTCCCTGTGTATGTATACCATTGATGAGACTGGGTAGGGACACTAAAATACTGAATGCCATTTTCACTGGCAACATTTTTGAACTGATGTTTAATGACAAAAGAGCATTTAGTGAAAGAAAACAAAACAAAAAACAAACAAACAAACAAACACAGGAAAATCTGAGAGGCAAATAAGATACCCAAGTAGTACAAGAACTGAGAAGCACCTTCTGTTTGACTTCATCAAAAATAAGATCAAAAATTGGTCGGATCCATTCTGATCCCAGAGCATAAATACCATTAAAGGAAGGAAACGCTGAGAACAAAGGGGACGTGAAATCAGCACTGATGACTCGAAGTTAAAGCCAGGCCATTACCACTGAAGTACAGAACACAACTTTTTCACAGGGAAGGTGACTAGCCACCAAGGCAAACTAACTAAGGATGGGGTCATCCCTTGGTGGTTTCTGAGGAGTGAGAAGCAATGCCACCACCTGCTGCAGTCAGTGTTGTAACCAGCAAGTGGATTCCAGCCCAGGGACTGCTTTCTTCTGCCCTTTAACCGCCATGAATCTAAGACCCATTTGTGCCTCCTCTCTGGAAAGTGATGGAGGAACGATATCTTGACTTCTAGCCATAGCCGACCCTGCTAAAGCAAACCTGCCCTTGTATAAAAGTGCTGGAGTTTGCAGAAATTGCATGTAGAACAATACCAGCGCTAAT
>VXAL01015093.1:6118-23506 GCA_013399475.1 Chauna torquata
AATGGAGATCTGTGAAATCTGATGAATAAAGACTCCACTAGCATAAAGACTCATGTTTCCAGTTAGTACCTGTCTCACTTTACAATACACCTCAAAAAAAGGAGATTTTGAAAAAATGCATACTTAACGCTTCCTTGAAGTATACCATTGCGTAAGGACCAAAAAAAAAAGAAGGCTACGTATATAGGAATTTTGCTAGAAAGTCTCATGAAGACTGTGTTTTGATTAAGAGCAATCTTTTTATTTTTCGACAAAATTCACGGACTGTAAGTACTGAGTATAGAGCATAATTAGGGCTAGACCTTGACTGTTCCATTGAACAATACAGCAAACAAGGAAGTTACGGAGAAAATTTCTGTAGGGTGTGCAAATGGTTTTAAAACCATCAAACCAGTAATTATAAACAGTCTGTAGCCAAACTGGATGGTAACCCATCAGGATTTTTACAGGCACCAGTCCTGGGCCTGATACAAGTGAATCTTTTCTACACTTATGAAACAGTACTATTATTATTATTACTGTTATTTTTTAAGAAGTTCCAGGTGGCTCTGATCAACAAAATACCTTACATTAGAACATGATGCTGTTAAAAAAAAGGCAAATATTTCACAACATAATGAGCAAAAGTCAGATAAACAAAATTAAGAGTCAATTATTCCACGCTACACAGAACTTATTAGGTCTCACCTGAAGTACTGAGCCAAGTTACACAGACAGTGCTTTAAAAAAAAAAATGTAGTAGACAAACTGAAAAAGATCCAGAGACGAACACAAAGGTGGTTACAAAACATGACTCATATGGAAACACTGAACGTTGTGCTTTGCTTTGTTTTTCTTTCTGGATAAAAATGCTTTCAGGATGCTTATCTCTGTAAGAAGTTGTTAAAAAGATGGCAGTATTCAGTCATTCTGCACGTCAAGTGAGAGCAAGTCAAGGAATACTTGGCTAAACTGGCAGCAAAGCAACTCTGAACTAGGTATTTGGATACATTCTTTGTGTGGAAAACACGCAAAATCACCAGGACAGATTATTTATGCAATGCCTGTTACTTTAAGAAGGTTTCTAAGAAAACGAAAGAAAAATATCTTTTAGGAATTCCATCAATATATTTGATTTTGCTTTAGATCAAGAAAATCAACTAGATAGTTTCTTGACATTGTTTGAAATCTGTTTTTAACATTTATGATAAATTTTCTCCAAATTTCTTTTTGGAAATCACTTGGCGTTAAAGGTGTTTTATTTCTCTGTTTGCTCAGGAAACCTGCATTTAAATTTAAAATTGGCAACATTTGTTTTCATGTCTTAGAAAAAGTGAATGATTAAATTTTTGCCTATATCATTCCATTCTCTTTTCTGTCTTATTTCCTTATACTTCTGAGTGCATCAGGGGGTTCTTTCTTTTGATTTATCCCAGACTTCTCTCTCTGTACTAATACTATAGACCCCTTCATGCCCTTATCTCCTATCCCTGCAGTTAACTGTCTCCTAAGTATGATTTGTAAAAGGTAGAGATCATAGTACCTACTCTTTTCAGTTTATTTATTAGTAAAGTGGTATTTTGCATTGATAAACTGGATTATGGACATATAGAAAGTCATGTGCTCAAGTTTATAAAGTCTTCTTTGATCAGTCCTTCCTTCAGTGTCATGAATGCCAAAGTATTGTCGGCTGCTTTAACAATCTGCAATTTATATAAAACATATATAAATCCACCTCATGAAAATTACAAGGAGCATTTGATAGTAATTATTATTTTAGTTTTCATTTTCAAAGAGCTGTAACATATAGAACCCACATTTCTTTTTTTGTCAGTGTTATTTGATTACCTACCACAAAACTGCTTCCTTAGAACCAAGTCATTACCCACAGGACTTGAAACACCCTTGTTTTCTTTCCTGTGTGCACACAAAGTGGCATAGGATTTTTTTTTTTTTTCAGAAAATCTTGGCTGGTCAAATATGACAGGAAGTGTTACACAAGTTCCTGTAAATGAAAACAGTGGTATGAAAATCTTTAATGTTATCAGACATAGGCAACTATTTCCCATTTCGAATGAGAAACTGAAAACTTCAGCTCAAAGCTGGACACAGATGTTACCAAAAACAAACAAACAAACAAAAAAAGCCCACAAAACCAAAAGGCTGGCCCATTTGCAGAAGACACCGAGCTGTGCAGAAGAGCCAAGGCTGAAGTGAATTGCGTATGCTGAGAAGTGTTTTCACTGATCGATTTCATGCTGAAGTGGACAAAGAGGTGTAAAGCTACAGCACTTTCCATGGCAACTGTAAGAGAAGGCACATATATTTTGCTGAAAAGCAAAAAATGAAGCAAAACAGAAATGCACGATCATGCAAACAATTTTCTTTTCTTCTCTCTAAACAAACCTATCTTTCACTCAATATTTCCACCTAGAACTAGATATCCTGAAGATACATCCTGTGGGCTCTCTAAAGCATCATCTTGGCTATCCCCTACTTTCCCACAAATTTTAGCTACTGATGTTGAATGGTCAATCAATATTTAACTTCTGTTCTTTGCCATTTTGCCTGTCACGTTCCACATTTATATCTTTTCCATTAATTTCACCTCTGACTCATATTACTCCTCCTAAAAATGTCCTACCCCCTTCAATCGTGAATTATTCAACATACTTGGAGTTCGAGTATACTTATGACTTTGCGTTTTTCTCAGCAAACCTTGTGCACAGTTCCTGTCTTCTAGACTTGCTTTTTATCCTTTGCTGTATTTTTTCAATCATCCCTATAGTCCTGATTTTCCTGCTCTATGCCATATTCTTCTCTAACAAGTATCAATACTATCCTATAAGTATTCTCTAGACATTATAATTTCTACATTCCCTGAACAGTGAATAGGTGTTCACCACAGAAAAGATCACTTCAAAAGCCTTTCCTATTCTCGAAGGAAAAAAAGTCTCTTTTAGGACACATTTCTTGATTTTATTTCTCATTTACCAAGGTATAACCCAAACAGTTATGAGCCTCACTTCTTTTCCAGCACATCAGTACAGATAGAGACTAACTTAAACATTGTCATGTTCAGTACACACACACACATTCCATTTTAATTGATATGAAATCAGTGCAGTTTCACAATTCTGCACAAATGAAGATCAACAGCTGAAGCTAACCACACTTATATCACAGTTTTCCCAAACTGCAAATGAAGTTAGAGGGCTGAAACACTGAACTGTAGATATGACTCAGTTCTTCAAAAAAGCTTCTATGACAATGCCACACCAATCAGATTTTAAATAATGACTTCGTTACCTTGCTTCTGTAGTCAATTGAGTTCATGATGAAACTGTGATGTTACGAAAATAAACTGAAATTAATTTGTGTGCCCTGAATATTCTTCTTTTATGTAGTTTGTTCATTTCTGTAACAATATGAAGAATATACTGTGACTGAACTGCAGATACTCAGTTATAAAGGTTAATGTAGCATACCAAAGGAGGTGGATATTCTCAAGTAGATTCATCTAAAAATCTAGCATTTGTGATAAACATACCTGAGGTTTTTTGGGAATGGTATGGTAAGAAAAAAGGAATTACAGCTGTAGTGAAACTGTGCAGCTATTGCCTGTATTATAACAGCATCTGAGCAAGGAACGTACTGCTTTAGGCCTTACACAAATACATATAATACTTTAGGACAATTTCTGTGTAGAAATTACTTTATTCAAGAACTTTATCCCATGATTAATAAAAACTCGCATATCAGGTTTTTAGACACCTTGCAGGTATCTAAATTTAGCAGGCTGTAACAGCCTAAATATGAATTCATTTTTTGAAAGTTATGTTAGGACTTTTCAAAACATTGCTCTAATTTCCTTAATCCTTAGGCAGAAAACTTTCCTTAATGGAAGTTTTCAAATGGACAATCTTGTCCCTGAATCTCACATGTGAAGTAGCAAGATAAATTCTACAATCAGTCTTCAGATTTCCAAAAGTGACTGTTCCAAATATCACTTAAACTGAAATATTTGTAAATTACTAGCACTTAGAAAAGGGCATTTTGTTGTAATTTTAAAGCTGGATTAACATTACAGTGTAATTCTTCAATTTGAGATTTAAAGTAGTTTTCTATCTTGTAAAAGAAGTCAACTGAAGTCCACTTGCTATATAGTGAAGTTGGTATTGCAATTAGTATTTCTATTTATTCTCATGGACTAATTTTTTTTAAAGCAGACTCATGCTGAAAATCTCTGATAAAGCTAAGCACTCAGATTTATAGTTAGCCATCTGTATAGAAGCAACTAGCTATCAAATGGCTTCAAAATGCATATATTCCAAAGAACATAGTAAGACAACCTCCCTCATGAAGCACACAAGCATGAACAAGTGACCCATCTACCACAAAACTTCTTAAAAGGAAAAAAAAAATGGAAAGGATCATACAGGAAAACAACCATGTTCTTTGATGGTTCTCATTCAAACTTCAAAGTGTGTATTCTGTTATTTCATATCAGCGCGCCCACAGTTCAGAGTGAACATTCAGACAGATGCAAACAACGTGCACAAAGGAGAAGCCAACAAGGCTGCTCATCTTCTGGTGGACTTAACGTCTGCTTTATACAGTTGCTTGCGCAATAAAATCCTTTCTCCCTCTACAATTGCCTGCTTGCCTTCCCCAAAGTAACTGGAAACATCTCATGCAGCTTGCCTTCTCCTCCAGAATCAAGTGTAGCTTTTCTCCTTTTTTTGTTAATGGTCCCCAAATCCCTCCACCTTTTAGGCAGTCTTTCTGTCCAGTCCCTTGGGCAAGTAAACTACTTCTCTGTCAGTCCTCACAACTGCTTTTTTCTACCCTGTGTGTTTCAACGATTTTCTCAGTCACTACACCGTAAAAAGAAGAGGTTTGTCTCCATTAACTTAATAAGGTCACTAAAACTAAGACTGGCAAAAGACAGCATAGCCTCTGACATACTGCCTTCTCTCAGACTGCACAGCACCCAGGACACCCATCCAAGATACAGCAGACAGCAGTCAGGGCTGTCAGCAGCGTGGCCGGTACAGGAATCCTAAGGAGAACATCCAAAATTTTCTTTTGCCCCCATGGCTGCTCCTGAGATGGCTGTTCACTCAATGTTACTTGAAAACCGCAATATAACTATATTACACACATTAGAGGTAGAAAATGCAGATGACTGATACTTTAAAGAAAAAGCAACCTCTACGCACTTGGAAAATTGGGATGTAGTCGCTTAAGTTATGAAACTTTAGTTTGCAATCACAAGCATTTATACAACATATTAGAATTGACCTTTTAAAGATAAGAAGCTTTGGGTACGTATTTTTACAGGAAACTTGCAACAAAAGCTGACTATTTCTAATACTGATCTAAAGAATAAAAGTTAATGAAGTGCAACTGAAATTTCGTATATAAAAGAGCATTCCCCTCAAATTTTACAAATTTACAGTACACTAGTAAAGCAGCACATACAAACAGGTGTTTCCTAACTTTTGTAGACAAGTGACTTCAACTTCACACATGAACACACAGTGTGTATTACCAAGCCCCAGGAGAAGATCACCAAAAACGACAGAAAATTTGTCTGTTGTAGATTATGTTCGTACACAATGCCGTTTCCTATTTCCTGAACACAGACAGTGATCCTAACAACCAGCTAGGAATAGGATCAGATCCTATAACACTCTCTTACCCAATTGTGCCTTGACACTCTGTATATAGTCTATGCAAGCACCCTGTAGTCTACTGCCGCTGAACTTCAAATTTTTGGGAAAAAGGCCAGCAACAGACCCTCAAGTGAAATTTCTCTACAAGACTTTTTTGGCCCCCCATCACCAATTTTCTTCCACGCCCACTGCATCTCCCTAATTCTCCCTGCCTTAAGTCTTCAGGCCCTTTTTACATCCTGCTGAAGCTGCCAGAAGGACCTGCAAGCATGACTCAGCTGTAATTGCATTAAATTCTAATAAAGGCTCACACATTTGACAAGACAGTCTAGCTTAACCCCTGACTCTGAAATACACACGTACAGCAAGCAGTCAATCTGAAGTGTGGCTCAATAGTATGTTTTGTGAACTCTGAATGCAGTAATTCATATTTTTATGCTGTTGTTTTTAGAAAGCTACATTTAGTAAGACATAAAAAAGATCTCTTCCCTTATTTCTATATTGAGAAAGACTCCTAATTGGCCAGAACCAGTCATAAAAATTTAACCACTTTTCTGAAAACACGAGTGCCAAAGGGTAATGCATCGCTAATGGTTGCCAGTGGAATAAATAGCAGTTCTGACGTCAAAACTTTGTTACACTCCAATAACTGGCTCACTTGGGGTTTCAGGTACAGCAAGTTACATGTCAGTTTTAAATAAAGTCATAAAAATAGAATACATGGTGAACCATATTGTCACTATGCAACCCGAAACTACA
This sequence comes from Chauna torquata, assembly GCA_013399475.1. Taxonomy (NCBI): domain Eukaryota; kingdom Metazoa; phylum Chordata; class Aves; order Anseriformes; family Anhimidae; genus Chauna; species Chauna torquata. The sequence goes on from VXAL01015093.1 coordinate 12,535, forward strand.
TGATTTATGTCTAATAAAATGTTAACAAAGGTGATAGATGGTATAAAAATAGTATTTTCTGCCTCATAATATCCTCTTACTTCGATATGAGAAGGCAAAACAAGGCAGATATTACTTCCCTCGCGTTCTTCAGATGTATGGCCAAAACCAGAGCAAGCAATTCCAATTCAAAGTGACATTTTTTAAATATTTACAGTACCTATACCCAAAAGGCAACCTAGTAAAACTCAAGTTGTAAAAACCTGCACTACAATAGATCTTTGTATTCCTTCTCTAATAACCACATTAAGTAGCAAGTGGCTTTTCCTTGCCTTTCAACTCCTTCTATAGAGCAACTACTTAACAAAATACCCTCTTCACATTTAAGTTTGTAAAAGATGCAAATCATGGCCCATGCTAGTACAACTAATCATTCACAGATTCAATGATGCAGCCACCTAGATGATGGACAAGACTATGGTGCATGCGTGGAGCTTAACAACTGAACGAATAGAAGTTTGAATTTGGAAACTATGGTTGCATTCACACAGAAGGGAATGGTCAACGCTCTTAAGGCAACACACAAGACTAGAGACAGAAAGACTGACCTGAGAGCAGGTTCCCCAAACTTTTACTTGGGGTCTCACATATAAAAGACTGGCCCACTCTGATGAAACTCTAGCATTAGACATAACTCACCTTTTCCTTTCTGAATCTAAGTGTGGTCATACAATCTTGCCAAAATATAATCATAAATAATAACATTTTCCATTTCAGAATAGCTGAAATGCTTTGACGGACTTCCACAAGAGGTCTATCATGTCCAAAAATAAAGTTAGAAGAAATATGCCATCTTGCCTAAAACTTTAGTATCATCTAATTGAGCACATCCAGCAGCTGACAGTTCTGGAGCTGGAACTAGATGTGCAATGACAGTGTGAAATACAGCTATGAGTACTTGGAAGGAGGTAAAAGCTGTCCAGCAACTAAAAACACCACTCTGTCACCCGGACAAAAAACTTATGCTACCCTGAATACTGCTAGGAGGCCTTTAGCCTTGCCCAGAAATTTGGCTCTGGAGATGTGCTTTTTAAAGGTCACCACATGGGGCCTTCCTCATTTGGTCAGATTATAAACATCTGAAAACTGCAGTTTCCCTCTTGTGCATGTGGTTCAGTCATGGCTTACAGAAGGCTTAAACTGGAGCGAGGGGGCTGTATGATCTTCTCCGAGCATACGCTGAACTAGAAGGGGAAAGGATTTTTTCCTGCCATTATTCCTCATGGATGTTGGCAGTTGGTCCATGGTCCCATCCAAACAAACGAGGAAGATGGTCATCGAGAAGAAATTCCACTGACATCATGCTTCCCGTTTCTGTCTGGCAGAACCCATCAACTGTTCAGGTAGTCACTAACAACTCTCCTTCGCTTGAAGAGCAAGTTTTATTCATCTCAAATCATTTGTCTTGAGTACCTTTTTAAGTATTCCTGGGAGAGCACACATTCTTGCCATTTCAGGGATCAGAATGTGAGCTAAGTAATTTTTATATTTGTACAATACATGCTTTCTATGTCTGCAAATATATATAAAACCATTTGTTCACAATTAAAAAAAATACTCAAGATGTTGCTCCGATAAAGCATGCAGTCAAAATAAATCCGGTTCATCTGTAGCCCCTGTAAAGTTTGCTTTTTTGTCCTAAGTCTGCCCAGTATGCACCTGTGCCCAGATGAGGTATCACTTGAAGGAAAATCTGCTCCATGTTACTTCTCTTTCTCTACTCTACACTTCTGTTACTTCCATCATTCCTCAGAAATATTTTGGCAACCAATCTTTTATTATAGGGTTTAAGAAACTGAGTTTTAAACTCAGCATATGCAATCATTTAAACATTAATTTAGATGATAGTAAAAAAAATGATAACCATGTTAGCATTTAATTCCTGTTCCTTTAGAAAACAAGAAGTATTAGGACAGTTAATGCCAATCTGAAAAAAAAAAGTAACCTGCCAAAAACCTGCCAAAGGGAATCCTTACATATTGATTATCATGAGCACCCAAGGGGTGGCAAAAATAGCTTACTACATATACATGAACATTTTCACTGCTGAGTTGTCTAATTCATTTTCAGTACTTGATCCTCAGTGGAAGAAAACTACCGAAAGCAAAAATTGTCTGCAAGTACCTTCTAAATAGTAAATGGTATCCTATTTACATATTGCAAACATTTTTTTCAGCTGCAACAGTCCTAATTTTCCAATAAGTTTTTCCCATCCAGTGAGTAGCTAAAAATGCTAAAGAGAAAATGAACAAAAAGCAACAACTGTCCTTTCAAAGTACAATGGATTATGAATGCTAAATTTCTTTTGTAAAGATAGGGCAGCTGTTAATCTTTCCAATAAAGTTTACTATTTTACTTGCCACGTTTATCTAAATTGCAGCGCACAGGCCTTTCTAACATTCTTTTATTTTCTAACACTGCAGAGTAAGCATTACATTTTAAACACACCATTGTCCATAAACAGGGACCTAGTGGTTTTTTTTTTTTTTNTATAACAAAATTCATCTCAAGTGGTAACACGTGTGTTTTAGCCACAGGTTTTTGAGAAGAACAAACAGTCAGATTGGTGACACAGTCATCTAAGATTTAGCTTGCCAGGGGCAATGACAAAGCAATGCACATTTGCTGCCTTGGCCATGTCCCCATTTCTATTAGTATCTTTAATCTTGTGCTGCACTGAGATTTCTACTTTTTGTCTTCTCACTGGGGAAATACATGTTTAAATCCCTTTCTCATATGGCAGAAACAGCAAAATATCCTGTCACTATGAATGACATGGCATTCTTCACCTGGTTAAAAGCAATTAAACAATTAGCATTAGAGAGAGTAGAGGAAAGAGAGCTCTGGAGAAGCACATGGCCATGAATGGGAAGGAGTGAGCAGCAGCCCAGCATGGCATGTATGCTTCCACGGCCCAGCCACGTGCATCTCTTATGCCACCGTGTGATGCCATTGTGTGATGCCCTCTTGTCATCACATCACGCAGCCCAGCAAGGAAGTTACGCTTGCACTTCTTGCAAACAACACGAGGCTCCATAGTAAGAGTTTAGCAATTTCAACCAATGCTTTAAAATCTCCCTGAGCATTTTCTCCATCAAGAGCCAAAGAAAGCGTTTAACAACTTGGGACACTCCTTGATTCATTCATGTAAGATAAATATTTATAACTGAAAATAAAAGTGTATCTTAAAACCCTAAGTGACTCCACAAATCAGACTATAAACAGAAATAAAGGGTATAAACGTTGACAGAACACCAACGTGCTGAACAAAGGGACAGTCCCCCTCCAAGCTGCTCCACTTCAGTCTGACTTCAAGTAAAGCCTTTATGTAAGTGTTCTGTTCAGTATATATGCTTCTCTAAATGAGACAGGTTTATTTTGAATATATTAAATAAGAAAATCTGCCCAGTAGTGTCTGCAGGAGGTTGCAAGATTCTGGGGACAACTTAAAGACTTCCGCAGCTTTTCCACCTGATACATGCTATAGCCTTCTATCACAAATGTAGTTCGTTCACTTAGGATTGTCCCAGCTTTATAACAACTTTTAACTATCATTAGCAACTAGCAACTATAGCTTCTACGGATGAGAGGTACTCCGCCCATCATTTCTTTCTCATTCTTAATGTAACTCAAAACTTACGTGAACATCACAGGTGCCAATCATATACTTTTCAAAAAGAAATAAAAATGCGATCTATCAGTTTTTAGAGCTTCACTTTGCTTTCCAAGTTGTTTTTTGTTTTGCTTTGTTTTACTGTTTTTGTATTACAAACAAAAACAAAATACAAACAATACTGAGGAATAATTTTTTTTTCATTTTACATCTTAAAAAATAATCATTACTTTTGTTAATAAGGCATCGACATTTCACTCTCTTATGTTAGCTTTAAGACAAAGGTTCTTATATTTTACAAAACACATCCTGCATCAAGAATTCCCCTGAAGTTTCCAATATTATTTTCATAAAAGTAAATACCCTTTAAAGAAAATATTGACCAAGTTTTCAATACATCAATATATTATCAATGTAAACTTTTAATTATAAACATATTCTAAGCTTCAAAGTCAAACAGAATGGAGAGCATTTTGCATGGATTTTAGAGGCCCTATTTCTTGGATGAAACATGAAAAAAATATTTGTACACTCTACTTCCAAATGTCAAAACTCCACCAACACAAAAACATTAAGTGTAGCCCATATCTCTGCAATATTTGAGGATAGACGACCATCACTAGCCCATTGAAGTTGATATGCTCAATTCCATCATTTTCCTTAGCTTCCCCACCCCTGCTTCCCCAACCTTTTGGTGTCATAATCCAAGAAACTTCTTTACATTTTTATATGACAGCTTTGAATGCTATACAAAGAGGAAAAAGATGTCTGACCAATTATAAGTAAGATACAGGCAAGACAGTACAAAGTATAAAGGGTAACTGACTGATCTCTTGCTTCCTCACTGGGAAAAGATTTAAGAAGACGGGGGCTTTAAAACATAATATGAAAAATTATAAAGGATTGCCTCTAAAATTAACAATGACTTTAAATCCACATCCATCCAGGCAACCTATTCCATGTTTCAATGTCATTATTATTTCGGGAGGTCTTTATGAGATCCTCAGAGCAAAAATAGCATTACAATCTTAATTAAATGGTTATAAGATAATTATTTTTCCAAGTATAGAATTTAGGAAGTTTTACCACTGTGTCTGCAGAAGGCAGAAGAAAAAAAGGGTCTGAAATGAAAACAGACTTACTATATCATGCAAAGTGTTTTTAAAATCAAGAAACACTAGGACAAATGGAGATTTTTTTTTTTCTGCTTTACCATTCTGAATGCCAGTCTAACGAGAATAATGAGCAATTCCTTATATGGTGCAAACAAGAAGAGGGACTAGAACTTGGTAAAGAAAAGATGACTTTGCACTCTCTCCTGGCACTGTTTTCATGTCTTATACAGAAAGGATAGACAATCTGAACAACAAACCGAGAGATCAAGTTTAAAAAAAAAAAACTGATAAAGGTTAACATCAGATTCAGATGAAGAAATTAAGTGGCCAGACTCAAAAGACAGATGAAGTACTCAGGCAATAAAAGAAAATCTCAATTAATAACTTTAACATAAAATTCAGTTTTCTGCATTATGCTCTTCTTTTGTAATCACTGGTCTTGTTGGAAATCTGTTATATCTATCATCTTAGTATGATAAAATAATGTGTTTATTGTTAAATCCAATCAAGTAATGCAACTAATTTGCTGAGAGAGGTGAAGTCTAGCTGTTCGATTTCTAAGGGGCAAACTTAAGCGTCTTGTGGTTATTTTCCCATCAACAGACTCCCCATACAAGTGTAGGCCCTCAAGGTCTGAAATTACGATTTCAGTCTGCCAATGCGAGGGCTGGGTGTGTGAAAAGAATGGTTTCTTCACTAGCAATCGTAAAATAGGGAAAGATTCTCTTGATTTGTTGAACCTGAAAGACCCCTAAAACTCTTAAAATCCATGATGGACAACATTCTTGTTCTTGTGCACAATAGCCTAGTAAAGGTATAATTTTGCTCACGCTGAAGATCAATGCCAGATTCTGGTGTAAATTTCAGGACCACTGAATCCACACAAATACACAGTAATAAGCCCATGTTTAACCCACCTTTCCCAATCTCCAATAAAATGTAAAATGGAACAAAATACTCTGCTACACAAGTTTATCTGTGATGGTTAAAGACAACTCAGTGAGGAAAGCTACCAGAGCAAAGTGCTGGAAAGCATTCATTTTACAGTGATGAGCCATAGAGTAAGTAAAGAACAGAACAAACCTTCCAACCAAAGCTACCATTGATTCCACTCAAACAGAAACAGGGTGAGCCAATATAGCTAAGAAACACGAACTCCTTTTACTCCTAACTGTATACAACATTTTTGCATGACACCAGAAGAATGTAGCTTTACTTTGCTATGCATTCACTTGTCACAAAAACAAAGCATTCAACGTATTGAAAATATAAAAACTGAAATGTATTTTTTTACTTGAAAATCACATCACATGTGATCATGATACATTTGGAATATGGTGTGATATCATAACGTATACTGCATACACAAAATCATTTAAGTACTACTCACAGCATGCAAACTTTATTAGATGTTTTCAATTTGTTTAGTACACTGCACACCAAGCATTCGATTAATAATTTATGATGCGCCTTCTGTTTGAGCCACAAGAGCAATTTTAGAAAAATAACAACTGCATCAGAGGACATCTACCTGCTATAGTTTCAAATTCTTTCATTCTCCTAACTGAAAACAAAAATAAAACCAAATACGCACTGGTTTACCATTTAAATCATCCAGACTTGCAATAAGTGTATAGCCTTCAAAGAACTTTAAGATCAATCAGTATGAGGACATGCATTTCCAGGCAAAAGGGCGAAAAAATCACATTAACTTCAACCTAGTTTGGGAACAATGGCAGTTGTCATTTTGACCTGTAGGCTATCCAATGTTTAGTTCAAGAATATTAAGACATTCATACCATTGCATACATCTCCCAAAGCAAAAGAAATTCAAATACCTTGCAGCACTGTGGATTAAGGCTCACATACATGAAATCCCACCCTTGTAAGAGGCTTACAAGACACCTACGCTGCATCTAAACTTCCAGCAGAAAACACTTAAGCAGTATATAAGCCTGTAAAAGCATGGGAGAAAACGCAGCACCAACTGCAAAAATCAGTATTTATAATCAAATTACGTAAGTACCACTACATGAAATCTGTGAGCAAATTTTGTGCTAAGAGGAAGATTTGTCAAAGTTTTGTTCAGGACAACAGGAATTGCCAATGTAGAGGCAAAGACAAGCAGTACGCTGGAGGATGGGAGGTGGTAATGAAAAGACTGAAAACATATCCTATCAGTTCATAGTCATCAAAACTTTGTCTGTTTAGAAGGCTTCAGTTATCATTAGTTAAAAGGTTTATAAAAATTTTATCTTATTGGTAAGGATCCTGAGGTTTAAAAGGAACATAAGAACAACACAAGAAATTATACTCTTCAGGCAGAAATTTTCAACGTGGCCACAGAAATGGCTGCTTTGTTGCTCTTCTAGTTTTTACAATATTTGAAGATACAATGCCTTCCTGCTCTAGTGACAACCTCCAAAGAGACTTATAAATAACAGAAAAAAATGGAAAAAAATTATTAAGACCGATACCCACTTTAGTGAATGGTCTGGAGAAAAAGCGATACAGTAACATTTGATAAATTCAGTAATCACTGCATTATATAAAGAGGAAAGTTTAGGTTCTACATAAAATTACAACAGCAAAATCATTATTTGAATTGGTTCTTTGTAGTCCTTAAAATAAATTTGTATAGTATCAAGTGCAACCAATAAAACAATACTTATTTTGACTTCTATAATTTATTTTTGTTCATCAGTATCAATTGCACTATAAACACCTGCTGTTTATTGTCCTGGTCGATTTTAAGCCCTTAGGTGACTTGTTAGCAAATGATTTGGAAATAAAAAGTGACGCAAAAAGCTGCGTAAATCCTTATTAATCGTTAACTCACTCTACCTTCAAGCCACCTGCAGTACCTCTTAAAGTTGATTATGGGATAGAAAGACGTCAGAAAGCCAAAACACTGAGAACATTCTGGTTCTAGTTAAAGGGTGCACATTTTTTCATATAAAGCTCTATTGAAATTGTCATTCAAGCTTAAAATATTCAAAGAGTTTGACTAAACCACTTTAGAGATGTGTTAAATCTATAACACACTGTGACTGAACTGAGCATTGCAGCAGGAAAGAACAAACAATATATCTTACAGAAGATTTTTTTTAAAATGCAAAAATGAAATAAGAAACACTAGTTTAATAACTGCCTTCCCCTCCATCCTGAATATTGTCGACTAAGGGTATGACCCAAACCCATCAAGGTCTATTTGACTTTTTTCTTTAATCATGTAATTCTAAAATAAAGTGAAACTTAAATATCCAGTCCTCTCTTACTTGCACTGCAAGCTTTCCAAAACCACGATACTTTAGAGAGGGGCTTCATTTCCCAACACAGCAGTGATTACCAAGAAGCACTGAACCTTGAACCACACCACAATTCTTTTTCTCTGAATCTTACTTTAGGTGGTAAAGAAACAAAATACCAAGCTGTCATTCACTTACATTTTTACTTTTATGCAGGACTTAAAAAAAACTTTGAAGGAAAGATCCCTCACAATTTGCCATTTGAAAAAATAATATTCAACTTATCATAATGTTGTTCAGTAAGTAAAGCACAGGGGTTTTTGTTTGTTTTTGTTTTTAAATACAGACGTATTCAAAACCATTTCAAATCTGTCACATACATTTGAGGATTTGCTAGCACTTAAGATCGTAATACAGCCAATATTTTTAAAAGAAATAGAAGAATTCCAGAGTCTATAACAAATACATAACTATAACAAGTATAATGCTCACTGTTGAGCTAAAGCAAAGTTGTCAAAGACACACTTGACTTTAATTAATCTTAATAGATCATTTTAATAACTGATATGTTATGCAGGTTACAGTGTTTCTCCTCAGCAATAACTTTTGAAGACAAAAATATAAATTACAACTCAGATTTGTCAAAGGTAATTTAAACTTTTCCATTTTAAGTATCAGAAACTAGATTCCTTTTATAAATTAAAAACAGAATTAAACTCTTTTACTGTAATTTGTCAGAAATGGTCCACCATATATTTATTAAGACATGATCTACATAATCACATTTAGCTGCTTTCAGAGCATCTGTTTTCCTACGATAAATTTTCCTGTAAGGGAAAGAAAAAAAGACTACAACAACGCAGAACAGAAGTACATGAAAATCATACAAAGGATGTATGCTTACATACTACGAAAGTTCTACGCCAGTTTCATACAGTGTCAAGAGCAACACCTGTAGTAAACTATACCATGCCAATATTAACAAAGATACAGAATTGTTTTAAAAAAAAATTTGCATATCAGAACCAAGAACCCAAAAACTTTAATAATAGTTGACTTGAGGACATTGAGATTCTGAGACAGTCACGCACCTTGAACAAATTTTTCAGGAATGCCCATGAACAGTGCATTAAGATGTTATCCTTCACGGAAGATATAAAACTGTCTGAAAAGACTTTTTAACATTATCCTAAGATGGACAGAGCCATTGTTCTTTCTAAGACTTCAGACAAAACTTCTAATTCTGATGGTAATGTAGAAGACAAACAGCAGACTAAAGATCCCAGGATTCAGGAAAGCCCTCAGCCTCTTTCAGGAAGTGCTAAGAAGGAGGCCTGGGGAGGTCCACCTGAGATGTGACACTCAGGACAGTGGGTCAATTCCCATGAACAATCTCCTCAAAGTACAAGGGAATCCATCCCCACACACAGCACAAGGAGGAGAAGCAGGACAAGCTACAAGAAGGAGTATAAAGGCAGGAATCTTGAGCTGAATTGCACTGGACTGGTATTAGGAACACCTAAGTTTGGCTGAAGTTGAAACTGGGAAGGGATGTCAGAACGCAATGACCTAGTTAAGAAATGTCACTGAGAAGGCTGAGGTAGTAAAACCTTTTGCCCAAGTATTTACCAGCAAAATCTGCTCTAAGTGCCTGCAATCAAAGACTAGGAGGGAAAGGTGCTAACACAACCCTACAGGAAGATCAAGCAAGACAGTCACATAGAGCACCTGGATACGTACAAGGCTACGGGTTAGGATGACATATATTTGAAAGCATTGAGAGAGCTGGTTGATTGTATGACAAAGCCACTATCATCTTGAAGAGATCGTGGTGATCAGGTGCCTGATGACTGGAAAAAGGCCACGACAGCTTCAAAAAAAACATCAAGCCATCAGGAAGGACTGTCCAAAGAACTACGGGCTGGCAGGCCTCACCGTAGGCCCTGGAGAAATTATACAGCAAGTCCTCATGGAAACCATTCCCAGGTACATGAAGAGCCAGATGACAGCAGCCAGCATAGATTTACTGAAGGCAAAACATTCCTGACCTGAAGGCTTTCTAAGAAAGAATAACTGGCTCTGTGGATAGCATAAGCAGATTTAATTTTTTTCATTGTATTACAGTTTTTGAGTTTTCTCCTATATTATCTTGACAGCCAACCTGAAAGGCACAAACCGGACATATGGACAAAAAGCTGGACTCAAAGGCTACTGGTACAATGGATCAACGTGTAACTTGCACCTGGAAGTCCAACTGGAGAAAAAGAACTTCCTTTCAGAGGAAAGCCTTGTCTGATCTGCCAAAAGAACAGGCTGACAGAAGCCTGGTCAAAGATAAATGCAAAGCCCTGCACCTGGGACAGGACAATCCCCACCACTCATTCCAGGTTTGAGCAATGACTGCTTTAGGTGGCAGCTCCTTCAGAAAAGGACCAAGGGCCTTGGTAGGCAGTAATGTAAACATGGGTAAGCAATGAATCCTTGCAACATTAAAGACTAACTTCATACTGGGCTGCGTTGAGTAGGCACGCTGAAGGAAGGGGTTATTTCCCTCTCTCTACTCAACCCTTGTGGAAGCCAAATCTAGAATACAGTGTAGAGTACTAGAAAAAGAAACAGGACAGCCTAGCAAAGGCCACTGAGATGGGTAGGTACTGACCCATGTGAGATGAACCTAAGGGAATCAAGTTTAGTTAGTATACAAAAGGGAAAGCAAAGGGTGNGCTATCATCCGCTTCTTTTGACAAAGGCAGACTGTTGAATTGGGGTAAGTGTGCTCTTCTGTTCCATACTGGAAAGGTCACACATTGCTCCACCTAACCTAGGCTGTATTGCAAGGAGTCAAAACTCATTCTGATGCTCAGTCAACTAATTGAGACTTTTATCTTGTCTTTAATGGCAAATTACTGTTCATCAGGAACGGCTTGTAGCCATGAATGACATGAAGGATGATAAGC
>VXAL01015093.1:29020-74569 GCA_013399475.1 Chauna torquata
AACACATTTAACAGATTTTTCCCAAAAGTAAATATACTAAACCATATTTTTATATTGTAATGTACATGTTTTCTACTACATGTTTTTACACTATCATTTGGATTTCCCATCCTTTTGCTGTTGTCTCTCAAATAACGTACATAACAAGACTTGATGGTAACTGAGGACAGTAGTGTGGGCACACAGGCACCTTAAGTTGCTTGGTGTATATTTATATGCATGCAGACTGTTTTTTATATATAATTTCAGATATAAATTGATAGAAGTTTTACAAACTATTTACATTCACAGCAAACAACAAATTATTCTGCTAAGAGACTAATTAAGAATATGGTTTTGGTGATGAAGCATCAGTGTTTGTTCCCATTATGTCTTGATTTAGCCAGGAAATAACCAACAAAATATTAATGAATAGGTCTTATCATTGCACTGCATGTTAGTCACTCCATTTCAGCTCCCTGATCTAAGATCCCTAATGAAAACAATAAACTTCTCTTTCACAATTCCTTGGCAGAGATGTATTATTGTTCACTGTATGACTGCAATAACAATTCAGAGTATTATCACAGAAATGTTGAATAAATTAAGAAAATAATCTGATAATGTCTAGTATAGCTAGTTAACACCATCAGTTATATAAGAACTTGATGCTGAGCATAAAATACAGAAACGCACATACATTGTGATGAACATTTAAAATAAAGACTTAACATTGTACTACTAGCTTCTTATGGAAGTGGTTGTAAAAAAAATTCCCGAAGTTGAATTTCTGTGTACCAAAGCTGCCAGGAAAAGAGTTCCCCATTTTTCTTTTTCATATCATTTACTACTGGGTATAGTGTACCCCAAAATAAAGAGATACTGTCCTTGTTCAGCTTACAAGGAACAGGACTGAGGACTTAGATAAATTAACTAACAAGTTGCTTCAACTGGGGAAAAAGAATTCCCTTCACTACAAGAAATTTCCCTTTCAGACAGGCAACTTGTTTTCCTCCTTTGCTTGATTTTAGGGAATATTTACAAGAAGAGGGAAAACTGCCGCTTCATTTTAAAAAGTGGGATTCCACTAGTCTGTCTCAGCTGGCTTCTTCTGTCAGTTTAGTTTTATTTTTGCCATGGTACAACTCAGTGCCACCGGCCAGTTTTGTGGATACAGGGTTTGCGAAACATAGAATTATTTTTTCTGCTGGGACCACTGAGAAGGAGCTTATCTGTCACAGCAGCACTTATTCTTATGTAATAGAAACACTTTCTGAACTACCTGAATGACCAGACTGCAGTATGTAGCTGGTTAAGATTTTACAGACCATACAACAATTTAAAACACAATCATGTCTGCAAGGAAGGAAAAATTACGAAGTGTACACACAAACGATTTACCTGCAGCGATGTGATGTTGGTAGTAAAATATCTATAATTACGCTACATAAGAGAAGGCTGACACTCAACCTGATACGGTTTTAAGAAAGCCCTAAAAGGCCANAAGCCCTAAAAGGCCAAGTTATAAAAGAATGCGAAGAGTAAAAGGGGGAGAAAAAACTGTTAGAAGTAGACTGCTGCAAGTGATTTTATGTTAGGGTAACTTTGAATCGGGCCCAAACTTAAACCCAGAACTCAACGTACTGAAGGACCAGATCACAGGTATGACAGCAAACAAAGGTTGCTAGTCATCCTGAAACCTGTGCAGCTGCAGTTTTAGCAACAAGAGAAGGCATTTTTATTCCTTATGCTTTTGTAAGGAAATGTATGTGGTTTTGTTATCCAAACCAACCTTATAGGGAACAAGTTAAATGACAGAAAAGCACTATTCTAATATGATGGGATTTAAAGGTCTTTTTAGCTCTCTCAATGACATTTCTCCATCTCCTACTTAGACAACTCGTTTATCTCTGTTGCCTGCATTTGACAGGCAGACAGATGCTGACATACATGGAGAATTGTTCAGAAAGAATTAAAGCTATAGATAACATTCTCTTGCTTATACATAGTTAAGGCATAGTTATAACGAATACGCGTTGATTGCACACTGTTAATTGTATTCCCCTGATGTACTACAGTCAGACATTAAATAGCCTATAAAAATAACGTTTAACAACAAAAACAATACATTATACACTCAGGTTACAATTCACAAGCACTTAAATAAGTTTATTGCAACTAAACAAAGTTTTGTTTTCCCTAGAACTTAGTGAAATCTGTTCTATTATCCCCAGAACACAGAAGATAAAGTGGGATAGAATCAACAGTATCTGTAAACTTAGCGTAAACCTGAAAGCAAAACCCACAAGCACCACCACCTCAAAATTACTTTAGAACTACAGTAAAATATATTACAGTTTAATTATGTAAGGAATTTTATATGATTTATCCCTACTTTTGGGGCACGACTGCTTATTCTGCACAGAGCATCACAAAGAACATATTGTCTCCTCTGTGTAGGCTTTGCGTAGGTTTCTCATACTTAAAAGCTTGCAATGATATTGATTAATTGCTAGATTTCAGCCACTTCTCTAACCTCTCCCTTTCAGTTGGTGTGAAAGGGTTTACTTGTAATATATACTGCTACTGACTGAATTTTATCTTGCTCTCCCGGATTCTCAGCAGCAATTCCCAAGTTAGAGGCTTCCCCAGAAAGCACGTCAAAGGATTCCCACCCACACACTGAATACCTAACAGGCCCTGACCCATTTTCTCCTTATTAAAGCAGTACTACATGCTTTAAAAAATAACAATAATAAACAGAGAAGTTAAATGAATGCAAGAATTGCAGTGGGAACTCTACCCTCTTCAGATTTTAGTTCTGACAAAATCACTACCAAGAAGCAGAGACATTTAAAATACAAACATCAAATATATTTTTCCAGTGTTCTCAGTGACTTATTACTCCAGCTGTCTTTCAGCGAAGTACAAGGGGGACTTTATTTATTAGTTATGAATATACAAAAATCCCCTAATCTAGCTACAGTTATGTTTTCCAACTGTATCTTTGGGCATATTTCTACATATTGACCTTTAATAATCTTGTAACTCAGTGACATACAATATTGGATATTTAAAAAAATTAAGCCCCAAAGAGAGTAACAGTAATTTTACTAAGATTCGTGATGTTGCCTAACCAGAGTAAGCAATAGCAATTAACTCTGAATATTTACAATTAATTTTTTTTATAGTAGGATGGACTATTGCACATGCTACATGACTGAAGATCTATCATGTAGTTGTTACGCTGGAATTTATTAACATCCTCGCATGATGAAACAAGTATGATATTGTATTTTAAACAGAAACAAAATGGCAACAGAAAATTCAATTGATATACAACTTTCAATGAGCCCACTGCACTCACAATTTCAGACATAGTGAAAATCCAATTTTACTAGTTACAGTTGCCTAACAGCCTGTTTTTCCTTTTCTGCTGTTACTTCCAAAGGAAGTGAAGCATTTTACTAAATCAAATAACCTCTCCCAAAACATCAGCATTAAACAGAGGTTAAAAAAACAATTCTAGATTAGACAAGCAATGGAGAAGTTTATATTTCTGTGCTGCAGGTCTTCAGTCAGTTACATCTATGCCTGTGCTTCTTACAAAAGGAACAGCCCTACACTTCTCTCAACTTGCAGCATACTGCCATTACCATTCTTATGATAGCACAGCTATTTTTGTGTCTGCCTGGTGAACCAAATGAGGGAACTATTTTAACTGACAGTAAACCTGACCAGATAAAGATTTCAGTTGGATGCATTCCCTGACCTTTGGTGCCAACACAGACTTCAATTAATCCTTTTATCAGAACTTTATCAATTTCTAACATAGTGCAGAAAATACACAAAAAAATTAGATCAACCATCTTTTAATGAATACCAAAAGAAAAAAAATCTATTTATGAAAGCTCTGAATCTTGTAACATACTGACAACTGCTTTGTAAGCAAACCCTAACTTAAACGCTTATTTGTTCATAATATACTTATTCCTCCTCCTGCCCCCTTTTAACTTAACAACTCTTTATGCAACTGTGACAACCTAGGGAAAGCAAATTAATAGATTAATTGCTTTATTAATTGCACATATTTCAGATAGAAAAGTTTTTTTTATCTTAAGGTGGATAACAATTTTCAACATCAGCTATCATAAGAAGGATATGTTTACCTCTTGAAAAACAACCCACCTGTTCTTTCCAGTGGGAAACATGGGAGATGATGGAAAACCAACCAGGATACAGCTCTGTATCTTACAAAATACATTCAAGTGGCATGGATTCATCTTCCAGTTATGAAAACTTTACTCTAACAACAATTTAACACTTATTTAAGAATCCACTTCCTTCTAAGGATAACTTGCATCTCTAAGGGTGGATAACATTATGTCTGCAGTCCAAGTGACCAGGTTTACAGGAGTTCATGAATAAAAGCAGGAACTCAAAGAACTACTTTGTTCAAAATGCCATAGTAAGTTATGTCAACTGTACCAATATCAGTTGAAGCACATCTTGCAAGTACAGAATTAACAATGTCAATCATTGGCAGAACACCCCCCAACACTTGCAAATCCATACAGAAAATAAACTTCCTTCACACCAGGTTTGCATAGGATATTTTTACACATACACATATATTGAGTTAGAGGACTGTTCAATATTGTTGAACAATCCACACGTTGTGTGGATGTTTCTGAAAACTTTTAGATATAACATTAGCTTGATTTGGATTTTTATTTTTATTTTTCTGTGACAAAATTAAAAAGGAGGCTTATTAGAGATGATTTTACAACTTGAATGACATCTGGTGGAATCTATTTGCAGGCTTAGCTTAAAAGAAAATGGACTTTTCCTTGCCTGTAATCTCCACACTATTATGTCAAAAACAGCATTCTCCTGTAATGGAGAAATTACAGTTCAAAGGGGAATTCCACAAATTTATAAGTATAACCTACATGTCACTTCAGCCCACAAAGAATTGAAAGTTTGGAGAAATATATTTAAGTATTCTTTCAAAGTAGGATGACTATAAAACTAGCTACAGTTTCTTCTCACATGCTTGAATTTCTCCCACTGGGCCTCTGACAATGGCATATGAAGAAAGGAATGCACAGTTAAACCGTCTTGTTTAAGAAAAGGTAAAGAATACCTTCTGCATTGCTTGAATAGTATTGCTGTCTTAGAACTCCTTTTCATGTTGGGAAACATGACTAACAACCAGGCGTTTCTTTATCGACCTCCCTCACTTCCCTTCTTATTGGAGAGGTTTCTCTCTCCTTATGGAAACACTTTTTTGAAATAAATACTCTTAAGTTTTCAACATTACAGTTAAAGTGTCCTCTCCTTACTACTTTCCCTACACTTAAGTATTACTTCTTTCATATTACTTAGTTCTGTATCTACATATTTTTATTTCTTGGTGAAATTTCCACAATTCCACTTTCTGAAAAGTACATTCATCTCTACATATTGCATACTTGTGCACGAATGTACTCATGCTCTAGGTTGCTTCTTGACCAAAAAAAGGAAACAAGATCTTTGTATAACTAAAAATTAGAATTTAGCCATTGTTCATTCAGCAAATTCAGCACTATTTAACAAGAAAATTGAAGCATGAACTAAACAGTCTTTACACAGAAACAGCAGCTTATTAAATCGTTTAGTAGCTTCTGAAGTCAGTAGCACAATTAACACAACATTTAGCAGACAAAATTGAACTATAATTTTTTTTAATGAATATATTCATAGTGATCCATACTTAAATTACATCATTGTTTAATTTAAAAGTATATTCTTCCATCCTGTTTTGTGAAATATTTATTGGCAAAACCATGAAGTATATATTTTTACACAATTTTGCCATCAGAATAATCTCAAAGGAAGCAAAGCACATTAATTCTTTTTAAAGTATAAATTTTATATTTAAAATTGGCTAATATAAACACTTAAAATTAACAGAGTACAAAATACACACTTAACTCCCAAAAACTCAAGGTCTTGCATGCAAACATTCATAAATAAATTGAACTGGATCTCCTCTTTAATGAGATATATACAGCATATAATGCTATGCTACAATAAGGAATTACAAACTATATATTAAAACCATAAAAATATTGAATTGTATACATAATACCACAGTGTCAACCTTATCTCAACCAAATGTAAGGCAGGAGAAGACAACTTACGGGTAAGATTCTGAAAGCCGTTGAGCTAATTTATAAGCTGCTGGGTCCCTGTCTAGTGCATATATTGTAATGTCGCTGGCTTTCTCTAGAAGAGCTGTAGTATGACCTCCGGCTCCAAATGTCATATCAAGGAAACACTGTCAAATACAAAAGACAATACCATTACCTTAGAATAGAACCATAATAAACTGATGATTTAAAGCTTTTTTTGTTCATCTTTCTCGAATGCTGGAAGAAAACATACCTCTCAGTATAGTCACAAGATCTGTTTTTGAGTAGAATTGCAAGTATTTCCAAAATATGAAATCATTTCAGAATAACTTTTTTGGTGGGTTACGACCCCCATCCATCCAGAACAAACAGACAATCATTTTGTACAACCAACTGCAGCTTCATACTATTCCCACTTCTTTCCATTCTGAATTTAGAGGAAAGCTACTTGTTTCACTGCTTCATCAAACTTGCTCACACTGAGGCACATAAAGATGTACGAGGTAAGGGGTTACAGGAAGCAATCAGCAGGATCTGCTTTGTAAGACTAAAAGGAAGGCCGATGGATTTCCGTATCAATAAAAAATGACACTACCATAGTTTTATACCACAGATCAAAGTGTGATGGCAGCACAGGCACACATATATCCTTACTGGGACTAACTCAACTAGCACAGAAAAGGTAAGTTCTGAAGACAGCACCACTGATTTCAGATTCACTGTGCAAGGACAGGGCTACGTATTTAGGTTACCAAGATACGCTGAAGCCTAGTCCGGCTTCAACTTCACTACCATCATTACATGTGTTAACTAAATACAGAATAGTACAGGAATGCTTACCTTAAGAGTGACCACGTTTCAGTTGTCAGATGTGACACACTGAGGGCTTAAGTTGCACCTTTTGATAAACAATGTTCATTTCTGTGCTTCTGAGGAATATGTACTGCCCCTGAATACATACCATAGTCATTTTTTTTTTTGGTATACAAACTGAGACTGGAAGATTTTCAGTAATACCAGGCAGACACAGCCATCCACTCCAGTCTTCTGGACTAAAACTGAAGATGCATTCAAGGAACTTTGAATGCACTCAAACTAAACCATACACAAGTACAGATCCAGCACAAGCTGAGGAAAATTGGGCACTACAGTTCCTGGAATGAGTCCCTCATAACCCCAAGTTCCCAGAGAGAAATGTAAGTTTCATGTTCCCACCACCAAAACTTCATTAAAAAAAAAAACAGCAACAAAAGACTTTCTATCTCCTGTTTGAGAAGAGTGATGGTGCCATCGAACCTCACACAGAGATAAGATGACTTCAAAGAGCTGGCTGACTCTCAGCCACATTCACAGAAGACAACATCTGGGGAAAATCATGTGCCTGTAAAGAAGGGAGACTGCTCTACAGTTCCTGCAGACACACTCCTGAGAGGTTTCTGCAGTCAGAGTCCACTTGACAACCTGGCTGTCCAGGAGGCTCCCGAGACTCACCTAGGAAACAGCAACTGGGGACAGGGTCAGCCACCTTGAAGCAAGGCAGGCTGGGCTATTGGACCCTGCGAAAGTGAGAAATACAAATGAGCTAGAAGTTAATGATGTTTTAAGTCTTTTTTAATCTGTAAAACAGCAGTACTGTTTTCAGAAGCTGCCCCATATGCTTTACTCCTTTAGGCTGACAACACTGCTACTTAACTACTTAGAAGTCAAGAACTATTTTGTTGACAGAAATAGCTGGCTCTTCACTTAGTAATTCAGAGGCTGTATGACTGTACTTCCACTTTGGATATATTTCCTTTTCAAATTACTAACAAAGTATCTGTAATTCCATAGTCTAGGGAAAACATACTGGAGTTTAGGAAAAAAAAGATATTTTTTTGGGGGGTAAGTATATTTTAACCCAAGTAGAAATAAGAATGAAAAAAAAAATCTTCCCTGGTTTCTGCATCTCTGTATTCCCATAACTGTCTCCTCTCAATTGATTTAACTGACCTTTGCTGAAGGGGGCAGAAATCAGACTCCATGCAAGTTAAACTAAACTAGAAGAATAGTCCGTATCCTCCAAGATGAATTGTGGATTTTTTTTTCACCTCAAATTATTTTTGGATATGAAACAGTTTTTCAAAAGTACTTATCAAGCAAAATTGTATGAAATTACACGGAATTAATGTTAACTAAACTTATTTACAAAAATTACACACTCCAAAGCTAAGTACCTTTTAAGGCAAATCTTGTAACCTCTCAAAAGAAGATTCAACCATGAAGTAAGTCCCTTTGGATAAAAGGGGAAATTCAAAGACAATGAAGACCAGAACGAAAAGACACAAGCATTTTTCCAGAAACATTTTTTAGAAAACATAAATAAAACCTCTAAGGAAATCCCTTGATCTTTTTTTTTTTTTTTTTTTTAAGGAAATCCCATAATAATAATACTTTTTACTTATGAAACAAACAGCCAATATTAAATAGCATCATTCATATCAAGAATGAATGAACTGACACAGAATATCATTTACTGTGAGCAGCATGTATAAGATAAAGTTCTGTTAACTCAAGCACATCATTACACCCACAATGAGATACAAGAATTTAGCTAGATTTTGAAAATATTTGTATACATTAACTCCAAGCTACCAAAGATATTTCTTTATCACTATTGATCAGCTTCAGGGAACCCTTCTCTCTCTTACAGACAGTCTATTCAGTGTGTTCTTTCTGCACTGTACAGTTACTTGTACTATCTTTGTAAAAATCCAATACTAGATATTGAATAGGACACTGAACTAATTAACAAAATTTTATTACCTCTCTTAAATGGAAATTATTAATATAAAAGTATAGTTGTTACGCTGCATTTAGCTTAGAGAATTGCAAAAATTAACATGAATTCTAAGAAATACACAAATCCTCTTAAATTACTCTTATGATTTCCAAGAGATATCTGACAGTCTTTGATTTCCTTAGCTGACTAATCTTTACCAGAAGTAAACACATAAGCAATAAACAAACGTTCCACTTATACATTCTGTTTCTGCAGGAAGATCACTACAAAGTGTGAGGTAACAAAATTAAAATCGCATTCCGTTTCTCTCGCGAACTTCTTGCATTGGATTAACTGACTCAAAATACATCGTCACAACAGTCTAAAGTATCATTTAACGACTGCACTTATTCTGCAGCAAGTTGAAAAACTGAAAACCAACCTAATTTACATTGTAATTCCTCTTGGAAAAAATACGTTTAAACAATGAGTAACAACACCTGGGTTGGGTGTGTGTTTTTTGTTGTTGTTATTGTTGTTTTTTGTTAAAAAAAGAAATGGTCTTATTTGATATCATAAGCTAGAAGTTTACGACTCGAGTTTTTAAAAACCTCAGCATTG
This sequence comes from Chauna torquata, assembly GCA_013399475.1. NCBI lineage: Eukaryota > Metazoa > Chordata > Aves > Anseriformes > Anhimidae > Chauna > Chauna torquata. Next base: position 38,555 of record VXAL01015093.1, read on the forward strand.
CCTTTCTTGAAAGGGACTTACAAAGTTGTCAGGAAGAGCCAAGGGAGGCAGAGGAAGTGCTAAAAGCAAGTAGCTATTCATGTCTTCTTTAACAGAGTCTGGAACAATGATTTTACTCCACTAAAACTCACGATTAATGTGAAGTTCCAGAAAGCATTCCTTCTTCACTGATGGGCTTATTAATTTGCTTACTGCTTGCACATCTGTTCTTTTTCCAAACATCAAACTGTTCTTTGGCAAACTCTAGGAAGTATTACACAGATTTGATTCTGTGTGTCTTTTCTCTCACTGACACATCTCACAAGGTCCATTGCTTTATCAAGTTTGAGTAGGAGAAAGTGTGAAAAGCTGGAGTTAGGGACATTTTTGGCAAGTATATATCCAGACAGCTTAGCTATTCCCCCCAAAGCAATTTTTGAAGATCTTGCGGACCTTGTGTCAATTAAGACTACTTATCTCTGTTATTTTGCTTAACAATCTCACCCTTCCTTACAAACATCTGCCTCTGCTTTCATTAATTTTAAATTTGATTAACTTTAAGCTCAGTAAACCCCTTACACATGCTGAATATTAATGAACCATAGAGAAGGTCTTATAAATAAAGAGAAAATTAATACTGGCAGTGCAAAGGAGAAGAAAAGAGAGAGGATAAGGATCGTTGTACCACGACACAATGACAAGCTCTCAATATTGGGACAGCATCTAAAAGCTTTAGTTAAGAATTCACTGAGAACAAACGCATGCTCACTATATTACATTGCCCATTCNAGCTGAAAACTGTAACACAATCTTTAAATTGGGATCAGGACATAACAGAGGATACACCTCTGATTCAACTGGAAGTGACTGCAGGACTGAATACGCAGAGCTAGATAAAATGCTCTTATCACCAGCATTAATAGAACAGGCTAAAGCATTTTTGGCTTCCTAGCAAACTTAGCTAAGGCTAAACTAAGTACATTTTGTCATAACTTTTTATGGTAAATAAAGACCTATGGATAATCTTTGAACAGTGGACATACATGTCTACAATAGCAAGATACAAATGGCTTAATCTACTTGTTCCACTCAAAAGCAACATTTTGCACCTAGAAACTAAAAATCACCTTAAATTATCAAATATATTAATTTTTACCACTAACACAACTATTCTGGAGCATTGATCACATTTGAAATTAGTCACTATAGTATGCTGCTTCGTAATATATATTTTTAATATATTTCATTCATCTTGCATGCCTGAAACAGAAGAAAGATGCTTCATTTTTCTTCCTCTCTCTCTTGCCTAGTAGTTTTTAATCAAATAAAATTAAATGACATTTTATCCTCATGGTCCTATAAATACCAGAAAAGATTATTACATGAATTCCTCCTGCAGTGACTCACCATTCCATTGTTAAGTTATGATAGCCCCATCAGAGTTCCCCTTGGGAATTTTATAATCAGTTTGAGACCGTACATTTTAGAAACCATTTGGCTCTTTCATGACATACAGATAGCACAAACAAAAACTTTATAGCCCTCATTTTACAACTAGCTAGCTCGCTCTAAGATAGTTACATAGACACAAAAAGTTCATCTTCCTTATTTTTTTTATACAAGATTTTTCACTGACAAGTTATCTCCTAATAAATATCTTCCAAGTACTTCATTTTACTATGACTTAAGTCATCTGTAATTGCACTTATGTCCCACATCTAATAAAATCTACTCCACTATATCTGATAGTCTTTCCAATTATTTTTCTTTTACTGTGCAACAAAACGAGACTGGAAAAATAATAGGAAATTTAAACTCAAATATGACATTCATAAATTGAAACTACATGAGAGTTACTTTAAAAATATGTAAAATACTGGAACTAGTGAGAAAGCTTTTAACTTCTAGTCTCTGTTTTCTGCTTTTTAAAGGCAAGACCTTTGCCATGTTCTAAAAGTCTTTTGCTCCTTTAAGATGTATAATATTTGTTTCCTGCTACTAACCTTAATTCTTTCAAGCAGTTCATAGTGATGTTGGTCTTTCACAAAATGTTTTTTCTTTCTCTTGCAACCCTGAAATGATCTCAAAGAGGACTCTGGCAAATTGTACAAAACATCCAACACACGCTGAGTTGGAATATAGTCCATGAAGTACTATGTCAAGCAGTCTTCTATCCCAGATATGAGTTCTTCATCAGCAATCTCTCTCTTTTCCATCAACTACATGACAGACCAGCCACTTGCCTTTCAGCCCAGACAAACTTGGTCTCACCTTGTCCACACTTGACATGTGGACATTACACCAAAAAGTTACAATTACCTGGTACATGTAAGGCCTTCTCCATTGCTCTTTCCAACAGATAACATGAATTTCTTCTAAAAACTGAAAGCCCATTATTCCCAAAAGAATGATCTTCCATTGCATAATTTTTTTTAACCCCCAACCCTGTTTTGTTTTTTTTCCCCCTATCTAGAAGCGTCTCTATCCCCTACTGATAAGGATCATCCTCTCTGCCTTTAGCAAGCGTTATCACCTGAACGTCTTGACACCAAATTCACTGATAATAAAATACCAATCTCAAATCAACCCTACCAGGAAAATGCAGGTTTTTCCTCCAGCCCCGTTTTGCACTTTCTCTGAAGACCAACAGACTCACAGAAGGGACAACCATAGTTACTCTTCCCTGAAACTCTTATTGTTGGCATTTTTCCCTGTTGTCTGAAGGAATTTTTCTTTAAGTGGTAGTCATTCAAATATATCAGGATAATGTACTGAGCAGAGCATTTCAGAGTACCCTTCAAAGTACACTTGTTGTAGCACCCTCCTCACAAATTAAACAGTCTTAAGACTCCAACACAGCATATCACTTTGAAGATAGTGAAGAAGGCTATCATGTCTGTCAAAAAGGTAGACCAAGCATGGAAAGACATGCTGATGTTATGCGTATGACCGTGCATGACCGTTATACAATACAGAACAGACACTACCTTGCTATTTGCAATGCACATACCACAGACGGTTCAGAGGCAGTTCTAAAAGAAAAATGAAAAAAGAAAAAGAAAAAAATTACTCACTGGTAATCCAAAAGAAGGGAAAGAATCCTACTTAATTGAGTTGACTCTTTAAGCTCATAGAATATACTTCCTGATGTGCAAAAAAATAAAAAAGCAAGCCAAGAATACTATTTTCAGAACAGAAAACAAAAGATGAATGCAAGGTTTAAAATATGAGCAGAACAAAAAATAACCTGGAAACAATACACACTTTGCCAGTACTGTATCAACAATATATATGAATATAATATTTTATCAGTGATACATGCCTGCTGTAGGACTTTCCACCCAAAACTGAGCTTCTCAAACAATCTAACAAAAAAACAATCAAAAAAATAGACCCACAATTCCTGCTGCCACAGCTGGGACCACAGCCCTAACTGTAACAGTCCATCACCCACCATGCTGCATATTCCAGAAGAAAGGATAACAATTACCAAATGAGCATCTTTTCAGTGCTTGTGTAACACCTTTGTTCAGACAGTAAATGGCTCTCTCTGCTGTTTACAGGCTTGAAACAAACAGATATCACAAAAAATACCAGAGTACCAATTTATTTGAAACAAACTGTGCAAAGAAAAAGAGAAGAACAACTATCTAGCATCCAAGCTATGCTACCTGACTTTTCTGACACAAAGAAAATGCCTGGTATCTACTGGTTGAAGCAAAAAAAAAAAAAAAATCAAATGAATAAAGACTTTCATGCAATTGAGGCATCAAATGTCAAAATCACAATAATTTTTCTTGACATATTGTTATGCTGGCTATTATAACAAAAGTAAGTTCACAAGAAGAAACTTATCTGATGGGATCAGTGACATTTGTCTGATACGAAGCCACCATTCACTAGTGTGTTCCAAACCAGTCACGACTGGGTCCCAACAACTTTCTTGGCTTCCACCCATCTTTCCTAGTTGGATGACAATCCAGCATTTGCCACAATAATACAGTTTCTATATTTGAAATGAATGCTAGCATTTTCTTATAAATACAAAAAAGGTCAAGTTACTAGTATGCTTGTATTTTGAACTGAGATGCTTGTTATGGCTAACAATAAATATTTATTTTGTTATTGCATTACCAGGCACTGTTAGTAGGTATCTAAGTAAGCATCTACTCTTCTTTTATTTGTTTGTACCCAATAGCTTTGTGGAAAAAAATCCCAAAAGTAATATCATAAACAAAATAATCAACACATTGCAAGACATTTCTGCCTCTTCATTCTCCTGGTGTTTCTATGATGAGTCATGTTCCCTAAACTTGTCTGAATTTCCTTGTTATTCACAATAGAAATTGTTCATTGTCAAAACACAACTTGTTTTCCACTCTGCTTTATTTTTCAAATATCAACTCTTAAGTACATTAAAGTACAAATATATCTGACCTCTTGTTCAAACATCTTGAATTTGCCACAACTTACAATTTTAATACACTGTCAGAATACAAGACTTATTTCATATACACATAAGGAGAAAAAAGTGACTTAAAGTGGGGAGTGGTCACAAGGAGTGCTACAGGAATTTCTCCTTTTCTAGCAGTATTTTTTTTCAAGGAATAGCCGATCCGTTACACACTTTTATTAACTTTTTCCACAATTAATCACTGCTAAAGTACGAATTAACACAGATATATTAAAAATAATTTCTGGAGCAAATGCTTCTTGATATAAAGCATATAGACTATTGTTGGGGCACATACTGCAAGGTTCACAGTGGGAAGACACCTTTCTCAGTTCCTTAATCTTTTACTTCCCCTCCACAAAGCTGAAAATCCACCTCAACAAATCCAGCTCAAAATTGAAAATTGCTTCTCAGTTCTGACCTTTGTTAATACCAAATTCACTGAACCTACAGTTGCAATAAACATAGAAAGAAAATTGATCAGAAGTAAAAATCTAAAAAATGATGCTAAAAGGACGGAAAAATATATCCAAACTTTATTGTATTTCCCTCCAGGCCTCTAAAAGTAAGGATTCTGCTTAACCATGGCACGAAATAGAACTTAATTATCCTGAGGAAAAGGATCGAGATCCATCAGAGACTGCAAGTCCTATTCCAGCCAACAGGCTGGACTGAGAGTGTGCAAGATCCTCAACAGGCTTCTGGAAGGAGCCTGTGGCAAACACTGCTTTTAGAAGGCAACTTTCCCAGAACGGCAGCTCACTCTACATCCAGCCTCTATACAGAATTAGAACAAGTCTTACGGATGGCATGCACAGAGAATGAACGGGAACCTCTGGGAGTGAAAATGTCTGTCCTAACTGCAACAGGACAGCTGGCTCACACGTAAATACATACACATTTGCACATCTCTAATACCAGGGGTAAGTACTGTTTAAAAAATTACACTGTTTAATGAAACAACTTAAACATATTAACTTCAGAACTAGTCTGATTTGTAGGTTCCTTCTTCCAAGCTAGAAGTCTCAGCTGATGAGAACAAACATAGCTCATCCTATTCCAAATTATTCTCTGAATTTCAGTTAAAGACCAATCAAAACTTCAGTGAATGGCCATACATTTTCAATTCCAAAACACAGTCAATACTGTGGAACACAGGAGAAAAGGCTCTGTTGCTTTCAAATCTGTAATACTTACTGGAATTGCAAACACTTCCTTCAGGCCTTTTTAAACAGCTATTGATACATTCTTTGACAAACAGTAAAAGAAATCAGCACTCGTAAATTGTTGAGGTTTTTCTTCACTTCTAGTTCATTTTTGTGTCACCAAAATGTTATACAACACATGATTACCACGCACCTTAGAAAACCAGGAATTTATGGGTACGTTCAAGCACCTTGATTCTAAGGCAGCTGTCCAATTGGATCAAGCAAAAAAAAATGTCTTGAGAAAAACGCAAACTCTATCCTAATTGCAATAAACCTCTCATGTTGCAACATGCAGAAATATACTGCACGATAATTCCAGGAACAGAAACATATTATGACTTCCCCTCCCCGACCCAACCAATACTCAGTTTTATGCACAGGATACATACATCAAGTTTAGATCATCTCTGCAGATTGCCTTTCCTAGAAACACGTATGTACAGACCAATTAACAACTGAAAACAATACAGTTCAGTAATTTTACATAAAATTATTACAGTAATGACAAAATTATCCTTCTAGGTCAATAAAGAACAATTAATCCATTCTGTCCAAATTAATTTACAATTATATCCAAAAATTGAAGTTAACACTTTTCTCTCATGAATATGCCCACACTTTACTGTGTACATATATACATTCTACACGGTACTATGAGAACGAATTCATGTAGCTAAAGCTGAACAACCAAGTACCATGGAGTGCTACAAGTTAGCTTGCCCCAGTGCCTTAACACGGCAAGGATTTAGTTTCATACAACACAGTCATGTTAATCTGGGACCAACTCAATTTAAAGTATTCCCACACTGCCAAAACCACGTACTTGTTACAGAATGTGATTTTTAATCAACAGAAAATATAATTACTCTGACACAACATTATGCTCAAATTCAGATGTTTTCATAAGAAACCCACGGAACGGGAAAAAAAGCTGTTCTGTGCAGCAAGGCATTTTAGAAGAGGATAAAGAAGTTTTGTTTTGTTTTCTCTCTCTCGCACCAGTATCTGATCGAACCTTAATGGCTGCTGAACTGTTCGTCAACAGGAGGACGTATATAGTATATTTTTCCTACCCTCTTTCTCTATGTCACCACTTAAGCACATAAAACTCAAGTCTATAATAAAGATTTCCACAAACTGTTGATTTTGAATCAAATTATGGCAGTACGCATTGTAATAGTTTTCAAAAAACACATTAAAAACATTGTTTTGATACGCTGACTGCAGTAATTCAAAAGGCAAGCCAGTCACAGTATTTTCATATTCTCCTTTATATTGTTTTACATTACAGAAGGAAACACCTCTCCTAAACATGTCATATATTCAATATTTGCACTTCTTGCAGCACCTACTTTTAAACCAGTAAATTTATCTTGTAAATGTTTTTTTATGCTAAAGTAGCCAATCATCACGTCATCTTCTTTTCCATGTGGGCTGTGACCTTCTTCTTAAAGAAATTTTAAAATTATTTTCTGTAAAGTACAACAAAACTTTGAACATGAGCCTTAAAAAATGTTATTTGAGGTATATGCAGAAAATCTTTGCTCTGCAACTCATCACTTTTGAAGCTATATGTCAACATCTGTTGCAGTAGTTTTTGACAGATCATGTTTATGACCAAATATAATGAAAAGCAAAATGAGATTTAGAACCGTACTTTCCTAATACACGTTCTGAACAACAGTCTAGAAAATGGTAATAAATACCAGGAAGCTAAACTTTAGTTTTGAATAATTTAAAAGGCATTATTAAGGTATAAGATTATTGGTGACAACAAAGAATTAATTTCAGAATTAAATTTAATTTAAATCTCTATATAAAGAGTTTATTTTAGGTATCACTTTGCATTTTGGTTTATTCTTACAATTATGTCTGAACAAGTTATGACGATCAATATGTGCAAGAAATAAGAAAATACAGTTCACATGAACTTTAAACTACTTGCCTTAATTCACTGTGAAAATGTTTATGTAAGAATTAAAGCAAAACATGTTTCTTCAAGAACTTTTTAAAAAAACTATTAATTGCAGTGCTATTGCATGCTTACCCATCATACACGGGGGTTAAGTCACTTACACCAGCTCAGTTACACAAAACAATCCAAAATGTCAGTGTTGACGTTGGAACATCTTATTATGGTAACAAACAATCTATTTAAAAGAGACTAATGGAAGTAGGATCACTTTTCGTCTGAAAGACATATGGAGTCTTTTTCCTGTCAACTGAAGTTCATGGCTGGACTCAATTTACACCTCTGTTCGGAGTAACATGCTTAAAAAGTTACAGCATGTAGAAATCTCACAGATGTTCTCCTATCATTAGATAATAGTTATGTAGCTTTGTAACACTATCAATAATACTTACTGGTAACAGTCCTTCTGTTAAATTTTACCATTATATCAAGGTAGCTTAATGTAAATACATACTCAATTTACTTGCATTATATCACAGTTAATGTCAAAAAACACCATGGTCTTCTCCAGTGAAAAAAGGTCTCTTGAAATACAAACTATTTACTCGCTCACCTTTGGCAGAAGTGTAAATATGAGATCATGAATTGTACACGGCTACCACTACGAACGAACATGAATTGTACATGGCTACCACTATGAATGAAAATCTTCTCGTATTTCATTATTACATTCAGAATTATTTCATATACTATTCCCTACCGATTAAGTAGTGGATATTTCAAAAGAAATTATACCTTTTCAAATGCGTATTATTTGCTGTAAGAGGAAGTCAAAAGGCAGCAATCTGAGCATAATCTCGTATTTGTTTTTAACATTATTCATGCAATACACTCGTTAACAAATTTGCCAATAACCAACTCAGAAAGTTCTCTCCTCTCCCTCTCTGAACTATTGCTTAATTTCATCCTTCGTAACTCATATCCAAGCATATTTAAAAAAGGTTTCTGAAACTCAGCACCCAAAGGTGAAGGCTTTAAGTTATATAAGGAGAAACCCACAATAACACAGCATTTGTGATCTCTTTTGAAAGGTTAGATGCCAAACTACATGAAGCGCTGTTATTCACAAAGTATGGCACAAAAGGTCCATTTCATAAGAAAGTATTAAAAAAAGAAATTCCATTTACTCCCCCTCCAGACAAACCCACCATACCACAGCACTAGGAAAGCATCTAAAACTACAAATGTGCAATGCACAGGTAAACACTGAACAATGCTATTATGAAACTGAAGTCTTTGTCAGAGTATGCATCCTGGAAAGACTACATTGTTTGTCGTGCCACCCTGATCCCTTCCGTTTCTTATTTCCGATGATTTCATGTGCGCAAACTTCAAGTTCCTTGGGGTGTTTTTAATTTTTAAAACACACACGTACACATGATGGAATTGGGGAAAAGGAAATCAATGAATCACAATTAATTCTGGTCCTCAGGACAGTGAAGCTCAGCTGACTTGTAAATGAAACATTCTATACTATATATCTTGTTAAAAATTACACAATTTGTCAAGGAAGCTCAGGCTATTCATCATATTTCTTACTCCACACACACCTTAACAACAACAGCAACACCACTATCCTTCAGCTCCAGTGTCACCCGCCTTTTGTCTTTAAGAGAGCAGTGCTCTAGAACTGTGGGCTTGGTGCACATTGATTAAAGCATGACACATTACCGTTATTTGCTGTTAGTGAGTAAAGGCACACACGTTCCCATTCTAGGATCAGTATTTCCTTGACTTGCTGACTTCTTGCTTCCTGCTCAGGATACATACAGTTCAGTATTACACCAGTCTGGGATATGGCACACAGAGTTGCCAAAGGTACCCTTTAACATAGATGCTTTAGTATTTGTAGATGGCTGTGTTGACAAGTGGAACAGATCATTAGAAGCAGCGTTTGAGCAACTGTGCAACACATTCATACCCTTACCACACCACTTCACGTTAACCTACCAAGCAGCATTTGCTCCCCAGCAGACTTGTTGAAAACTGAGTTCATAACGTCCACTTTAGATTCTGCAAGAAGGTGGACTAAATGTTATAATAAGGGATGTTCTACCTAGAAGCACTGACCACTGCAGAGGATGCATTGTCCAGGGACTGTCTCTAGCAATAACTGTATGCTGCAGACTGGCATGCTCTAAGAACCACAGGAGTTCTGATATCTCCAGATGTTAGTTGACACCCTGTATCTTTGCACTGGATGCTAATTATGTCTGCTAATATTGTGACTTATTAGAAGTTTCGTTATGTCACAATGTTAAACTGTTTTTGCATGTCATTTTTGTATTGTGTTGGTCAACCACTCCATATTCGAGTCATTTGAAGATCCACTAGTATCATCCAAAGAAATCACAAATAAATATCTGAGAGTTAAAATATCACCAGAAGTCATATTCCATCAATTTGACCATCAGCATTCCTTACGATGCTTTTCAGAAAGAGAGGAAACTGTGCTGCCCCAAAATCCTACTTTATATCACAGCAATGTTTGCTATATGGCACCAAGAGTGGTAATAAAGTTTACCCTTACAATTCAACTCTGCATCATTGCTAAACAGCAGTAAGTTTTTGTACACCTAAGACTTACAACTGACAATATAAACCTGACAAAAGATATTTTCTGAAAATCTCTTGTAACATTTCTACTAATTTTACAGCATTTTTAGCAGAAAATCTCTGCCTAAAGAGGGAAAAGGTTAAGTGTCAAGTGGTGATGGAAGCAAAAATGCTGCTATTGAGAATGCAGGTTACATTAGTGATCTTTTCATAATATTAATACAGTAATGGACCATGGCAGAATTCACCCGTGTATTTATGCAATACAAAAAATATACTAAAATTATGATTTTTTTGATTTTACATTAAAACATCCCAATTATTTGCAATGACAGGTTTTTAAAAATACTGTTGTAATTTTACATATGTTTTATGGCAATTGTATTCCATACTGTCAAAATCCCTGTGGAGTTGCTTACAAAGTGAGTGAGTGTCTTTCTGTAGCTAAACATAGCCACTCTAAAACAAGCAGCAGGAACATAGCACATTTTTCAGTAATTAGAAACGTACTGCTACTACATGTCATAGAGCGGCGAAGATTTAGTGACCTCCAATACACTGTAACTTGAGATGCTCATATTCTCATCTAGTATGCAGGTACAATACTCTAATACATAATTAAAGAACAGGCAGTTACTGATTTATATTTATGTGAGATCAGCTTTACAAAAAGGAACTTACTTCAGACTCATGGCAATTAAAACTAAATTAATTTCCTACCACAAATATGAGTTCAAATTCCTAGTGAGAATAGTATGACTTATCATTTACTTTAATACTCTTTACTACATTAATACAGCAATCAAAACACAATAGAGACCCTGAGAAAAATCCTGTCATCCACTACTGGCAAAAATAACGAGCTTAAAAACCTTGTATAACTATACAGATTTCATACAATTCCTTGATTACAGAAGGCACCTACTCTGTTCTTCAGAGCATATAATCAAACACCAGGAACTTTCAACCTCGTCACAACTCTGCAGCTGCTTCGATACTAGTAAGAGTCTTAATCACAGCAATAGGTAACTACAGCAATAAAACACGCTTGAAGTGTTTGTAGTGTTGACATTAGTCACTGAAAACACATGTATCCATAATTTGTGTTCTGAATAGCCATCACTTCCTTTTGAATGCAAAAAGCATTCTCAATTGTATTATTGAGGTATTTTAACATTATACACAATGCAGGAAATCACAGCATACAATGTCATGACTAAGCTAGGCAATTTTTTTTTTTTTTTTTTTAAAAAAAAGACTTTCAGATGTTAGTTACAAAAAGAATAAACAAGCACATTAAGTACATCACAAACTGTATTTTACATTAAAGTTGTTAAACTAATTGCTTGCATTTCAACATGACAGTATAGATACTATCACAAGTTCTCGTTAAAAGCTGGAAAGAAGAGAGGCAGCATACTGAACTTCACATTCTGACAAGATTCTGTTTATGAGGTAAGTACTACCTGTGGTAGCATGCTACAGGAGGAAGAGCTGATTTGTCTCACCTCTGTTGGTTCTTATTGGCTGAATTAAGAAGCATAGAATGAGTTTAACTTAATTACAAAGATAAGATATACACAGTATTTGAATCAATCAGTTCTAACACAGTATTAGTTCAAAACATTAAAAGAAGCAATGCTACTTAACATGCTATTATCTGGTTCAGAAAAAAGACCTAAAAAATACATAGGAAATGAGACAAATTTCATCACTAGAAGAGTGCAAATACAAAAGACTTTACTGCTCCCCTTTGTCTATTATTGCCTGCAAACAAATTGTTTTACTCAGTTTGGCTATAACGATGCTTGCATGCCATGATCACTTATTAGAGGCCAAAGGAATAACAACTATCAAAACTTTGCTTAACAAACTGTACAGACATACATCATTGTTCTTTTCAAAAAAAACAATATTATCCGAGTTAAGACACCATCAAACAAATGAGTGTGACAGAGAAAGTAGCAAAGACCATACGGTAACAGTAACAATTTCATGTAATTACACAGATTAGTAGTCATCTCCCTCAGAGCAAAGCAATTAAACACATTTATCTCTAGTTTCATTGACCTCCAGAAGACTATTCATGGGTTTAATCACAGATTGGTCAGGGTTGGAAGGGACCCTGGAGGTCATCTGGTCCAACCCCCTACTCATGCAGGACCACCTAGAGCAGGTTGCCCAGGACCATGTCCAGGCAGCTTTTGAAGATTGCCAAGGTGGGAGACTCCACAGCCTCTCCAGGCAACCTGTGCCAGTGCTCCATCACCCACACAGTACAGAAGTGCTTCCTGATGTTTAGACAGAACCTCTCATGTTCCACTTTGTGCCCATTGCCTCTTCTTCTGGCACTGGGCACCACCGAAAATAGCCTGGCTCTATCTTCTTTGCATCCTCCCTTCAGGTATTTACACACATTGATGAGATCCCTTTGAGCCTCCTCTCCTCCAGGCTGCATCTGCAAGCTCCATGCAGATGATAGGATATAAAAATATCTGAAGAGGCATCAAAAAGGACTTTCCCCAAACTATATCCATCTGCAGTTATTTTACCACACCCTTTTCCCTTTCCCTCTTCCGAGAAAAACTGGTTTAATTCATTTTAAATGGATTTCACCAGCCTTAACACAAAACTAGTTTACAATTAAGAGCTCTCGTTTGGAGCTATTTAAAAGTAGTGGATTTCCCTTGTCCCACTTACCACATCCTAAGTTATAGATTCGTAAGGCTAAATAGACACCAAATGCATGTTATTTACCCCTAAAACAGCTATATGTTCAGAGGGAAGGGAGGGTTAAATCCCTCTATCACTTAAAGAAAACCACAGTAGCAGCCCCATCACCATATTAGCCCCAATATAGCTAACATATTATCAGAAAGTGTTACATTTCCTTAAAATTCATCCCCAGCAACAGTTTCTCTTATTCCCCCCTTTATAGCACATAAGGTAATGCCAAAAAGGAGAGCCCTGAATAAATATAAGGAGAGCATGCCAAAAGAAAGATCTCATTCTTTAATACAGAATATCTTGCTAACCCTCACTTCTTTTGTTCCTTATGTAGAAATGCACCAAATTTGTGTGTATTCCTGATCTGAACACAATATCAAAGAAAGATGGAGTCGGTTCCTACATCACGTATCACACATGTCAGGATAATGCAGTCTAGACTGGACAGAAGCAGAAATATCCAAAAATCGTAACTGTTAAGAGAGGCTTTTCCAGCAGTAACCAAATGCTCAGCATTCAAGCTGTGAATAAAGCAACAATAGGTGAAGATATAACACGTTACTGAAACAACTGGATGATTTTCAAAACTCTGGTTATTTATTTTCTCCAGTGTTTACCAGCACTCCAAGTTTCTTCACATGACACTGACCAGTGCACTTAGTGTTGTCCTATCCGCATCAGACATTCAATCACTCAAGCAGAATAAAGAAGTAAAAATTTTTATTACAGGTATACTACATTTTTCCCACTAACATTCTCTTTATGAAATCTTATGTAATTCCTCATGCTATTAAGCTTAGGTTAAATTCTTCTGTTTTAAAAATGCACTATATTTAGCCACATACCAGCTTACTCCAGGCTGACACACCCCGTGACTATGCCTATACAAATCACAAGACAAGTGAGAGCACGCAAGAAGCACAGCTGGCCACTCTGACTGTCTTTCATTTTTTCCAAAGAATGAAATCATTCAAGAATAGTGTTATCTACTCTAAGCACCATACCTATGTCATTACCCTAAAAATTGTTATATGGAAGAGTTAAACACTTTAATGCAAACCTCAGCCCAATTATTTCCTTTCTGTCCAAGACTATGACAAATCATTCACACTACATTGTATGCCTTACTCAGTAGCAACTAGTAAGATCACAACACACCAGAGTCACAGGGAAGGGCAATGGCACAACATGGAATTAGAAACATCTCAGAAGCCGTACCAGAAGTCATCAGAAAAAAAATGGTAAGTCAAGTGCTACTGGGAAAATAGAAGGGGGCTATAGCAGATGACAAAAGTAAATGCAGTTATACACATGCAAAGGCAAATTATAAGTATTACAGGTCCACTGATAATGTCAAACTCCTAATACCTCTGATGCATGAACTTCTCTAAAAAGCAACGCAAAAAATGACATTTTTGTCACTACAGCACAGTCACGACTGTCAATTTACAGGAAATGCTTGCCATAGAAATCATTTATATGCCCACTTTTCCTAGCAACATAACGTTTTTATACATTTCTTTGAGCACAGTTCATTTAAGGAAGCTGGAGAATGATCCGGTTCTTAAACACTGAAGAGTCTTTATTTTTTGCATTGCATTTTAGACAAACTCTTACATTTCTGAAACTTCTGATGACTCCGTTAATCAGTATTTTGATACAAGCAAGCATGTGGCAAAAATTCATTGCTGTGCAAGATTTTATATTCCACTAAAAAGTAACCTACTTCATAAAAAGAGCAATTTTTTTCCATTCTCCAATCCCAATTTGCTTCATAAAAATCTGAAGTATAAGTCTAGCAACAGAAACAGAAAGTTTGAAGACTAATTTTGTTACGATACCTGCACTACTGGCATTTTCTCCTGAAAGCATTAAATATTTTATTTAAAAGGTAGCTTACAGACTGGAGGACCTGTTTCCTGTTGCAAAGTGAAACAGTCCTCAGGTTTAAAATCCAATGAAGATGACAATATCGGGTAAGGAAAAACTGGATAAAGGCTCACTGTCAGAATTCTGTACAGAATGCAACATGGAAGGGAAGTAGCCTGTCAACGTCACATGGATGTCATGACATTGTAAGCATGACTATAAAGGATTATTACTCGTAATTCTTCGGAAGAAGTCATGTCACACTACCAAAAAAAACCACATCCCATATCAGCCCAAACTCTGCAAGGGATTTTTGACAGCATCAGTGATCAAAAATTTTATTCTTAAGCACCTGCTTAAAAGTGGCTAGGTGACAACAAAATGGAGAGAAAACAATTTCACCCTACTCTATGAAACAGATATTGTACTTCTGCTAAGACAGTATTCAGTTCTGTGCCACAATGCAGGATATGAAACAATACAGATCATCTAGAAAATCCAAGCAATTTGATACAGTTTCTGTTGAAGAAATCAGGAAAAATAACTTTAAAACTATTAGGTAACAACAAAGACTTCAGAAGTCCATACTACAGTAATACAGAAAACATGCCTTGCTTTGATGAAGAAATAGGATGTACAGACGCTGTAACTTTAACTATCTCCCTTGTGTGGGACAGACTGGTAAACTCCCTTAACTGGTAGGTAAGCACAAATACATTCTTCAAGTCTTCTGGTCAAGACGTACAGACTTTTCAGGCTAAGTATATAAATAGCAATATGCAGTCAGAAAGGAACATCTCTAAAATATAAACAAAGTCTGTCAAACTCTGAAAATATCACTGCATACAATATCCTTTCCAAAAAAAGATAGAACAAAAATGAAGAAAATCCACAAACTCATAACTACCATCATAAAACAACATGAATAAAATTCAGGTATTGAAAGCACAGAATGCAATGGTAAATATTTATACCAAAACTTGTCAGCTGAAGAATTTATTAAATGTCACCAATAAAATTAAGAAACTGAAAGGCATTTACCAAGTAAATTTGTTTGAAAAGGAACATTAATTTTAGCCTTTCTGCTCTTTCAGCATTAACATTTCCTCTAATTTAAACACGGACACCAAAATTTAGTAGCTTTCACAGATAAGATTTAATGGTTTCTTCCAAAAGTAAGGAAAAAGGACATATATGAATGCTACATACATCACTAGTATTGTGGAGGAGTCACAGAGACTCCTACACTTAAAAAAATAAAAAACTATAGTTTTCATGTTCATTGGTGAAAACAGAAGAAAATACATTCAGGATTGGAGGTGATTAATGAACACACACTAGAAGAATCCATTTTGCATTCAAACACCAGGGTAACATTTGTCCCTAGCTGCTCAGATCAAAGTAGAGACAAACTGATGAAAATTTATTTAAAAGGAAAGTCAATGTACTGATGTAACACAAGTTGTTGAATCAACCGAATGTATCCACAACTCTTCTTTCATTCTGAAATGTCACTAAGCAGGGTGTGAATGTATATGTACCCATTTCCAGAGGAAATACTTTTTCAAGCATGATACATACACACTCAGGTGGCATGTGATGGGCATCTCTCGTTACATTGTTCAAACCTGGGTTCTTCATAGAAGAGTAAGGCAGAGTGTCTGACCAAAAAACAGTTGTCATTACCATCACTTACAGTCATTTATATTCTTTTACCCAAAACATATTTCATCAAAAGTATCATATAAACACTTTAAAATTTGTTTGGTATGGCAACTAGTAATTACTAGCTCAAACTTTCAAAATGACATTATGAATATACATTTATTGTGGTAAGAATCACTATCTTACGCACTGTAACACTCACTTAGAATAACTGGATGGTTGACTTTGATAACTTATGCCCTGCATTCCACTATTCTGCTTTTAATATTTATTTTAATATACTATTCAAATCAACAAAACCTATTGCAAACAATCTGACTTCTTGAGGAAAAAATAAAGACACTTGCAAGCCAGCTAGGAAAGCTCTTTACAAAACCATAAAGACCACTGGGCTAAGAGCATGTTTCCAAGTGTACTTATTGAACTGTTTGTTATATTAACTATTATAGCCTCTGAAATTATTCTAAAATTGGTACCTTAATTGTTTGTTTCATGCCTCAGCAGGTGTTAAATTTTATCTTCTGGACTTTCTAAATGTCAGCACTACCAGATTCTGAGCACTTACTCTTGCCCACTCAATATAGCCAGGTCAACAACAGAAAACTTTTGCATAACATTTGCTGAAATGGTATCTTAATTCTCCAATTATACTCTACCAGCAGCCAAGAGATTAACAAATACTTCAAGACTGGTGCTTTTCATGCCATTTATTTATTTAACCTGCCCAGAAAAAATAAGTCATCTGAAAGAATTTTTTTTTTTTTTTAAACAACGGTTGTAAAGGATAACCATCTACCATAGCAAGACAAAACATTGGCTGTAATACACAATGTGTCAATGCATACAGAAGACAATCCACAAACATTTCACTTAAATGTTACGAAGGGAGTATTGTGTCCCACATTAAAAAAAAGGCATGACTTTATTAAATAGCATATGGAAACATTCCTCGATATTTTCTCTAAAATGAAAATTCCTAAAAATTTGATCTCTTTTAAAGAAATGTGTTAAATTTTAGCCCTCTCCCTTCAATATGATACCCATAGTTCCAATATTTGCGTGACAAGCACTGTCTTTTATTTGTTCGTTTGTTCATCTTTTATTTGTTCACTTTTCATTTATTTGTTCACCTAAAGCAAATGAAATTCCCACTACTGGTTGGATGTTCTGGCCTTCTGTACTGAGATGCAGAAATCCCATTAACAGGTCAGAAATCTCATTTCTTCACCTTCACTACACCAGTTTAGAATTGACAGACTTTGACCAGCAATAACCTGGCCCAAAGAAGTATGAGCAACTAAAAAACAAAAATGTGTGTACATTTGTATGTACAAATGGTGTGTTGGAAACAGGAAGAGAACAAAGAAAAAAATCACTGCTTTTAACTCTATAGCCACAGCTGTATGAACAGCAACGGACTTGTCCAAGAAGAAGCCATTAAGACTTTACAGATATCACATCACACAACTTACCACTGAAGATGCTACTACCACTGTTAATACACAAAAGAGAGTATGACAGTTCCCAAGTCACTTAGTTTAAAATCCAAGCTACAAGACTCCACAACAGAAAACTTCTTTCGACATATCTTCTGTACGTCTTTTTTTCCCCGTGAGTCTTCTGCATGGAGCAAGAAAAGTTTAGCTGAAATGGAAGACTTTTATGTGATGTCATTCTGTCTAGAAATGGGGTACCTCCAGGAGAGGTTTATTCTCTTCAGTGACTGTAAGGTGTTGGAAGCTTTGCTTTACATCTTCAATGTTTCTCTCAAATTAAAAAGATGCTTTGAAATATGCTCCATTTTCCCTTAGAAATTAATTTTATTCTGAGTTTCTAGGATCAATGATTTGGTGACCATATTCAAAATATCTAAACTGATGAAATACAACAAATACCTTCATGAAAAAATTATATCTATAAACCTATTAAAAATGTACCTATCTAAAAACGTACTATGTTTTTAACACTCTTAATCAAAAACAAATCAGTAGATACTTTGATGGAGAATAAGAGTACAATTGGGGGAACAGGAAAAACTGCTAGAGAAGGAGCGCAGCTGAATAAAAAACATGGTAAAGAAAACAAAGAAATGAATGAAGAAGGAAATCCTTTAAAAAAGGCTGAGAATGACCTGCACCAGTAAGCCTTGCATTCCTAGGAGAAAGTTGATGCAAGGGAAATTTACAATATAGAAAAACAAGAAAATCACATTCATAGAACAAATTTCAGAGCTAACTGTATGATCATTTTAGGAGAGAACAGAACACCTTCAGTCACTGCTGCTTCATAAGAAACTGGGCTTAGATGAGGACGAGAAGATCGGAAATGAGGAAAAGGAGTCCCTCAGGACACATCTCACTGGTCCAATACAACATCCAAAGGCTCCAGCTATTTTCTGTGGAGGACTATTAACATTGCTTTTATACAGCTGTAGCAGATGGTATGATTCACTTATCTCAAAATACAAGAGCTCAGGGAACCTGATGATATTACCAGGCATCAAGTTAGAACAAATAAAAGAAAGTGCTTTTCATGCAAATATTGGAACTATGGGTATCATATTGAAGGGAGAGGGCTAAAATTTAACACATTTTTTTAAAAGAGATCAAACATGCAAAAAGACTGTGCCAGTGATATTACATGAATGCAACCCTCAACTCTTCCCGCTGCCATGGACATCCTTCAATACTGTCAGAAGCTTAAAGGTGCAGGGTGGAAAAACAATTATTTGCTACTGCGCCTTACTGTAAAGACTTCCAGTAGCACCTGCTGTTGGGCACTGGCAGAGACTGCATACCCGGTCACGTACACTTTTGATGTGAACCTGTACTGTATTACTGATGGTCTCGTAGTTTAGCAAGAGCTTTACATCTAAAAAGATGTTAAGAGAGAAGAAAAACCGGTCAAGATAAAAAGAACATCATCTACTTCCTCCTCTGGTCTCTGGAAAGTAATACCTTCACCATCCTAGCTCCAGTATTTATCACATACGGAAATACTGTCTTAAAGGTTTTAAAAATAAGAAACTCAGTTCCACAGAGTGCCACAATTTATTCAAGTTTTCCCTCCTCAGTTCTCAGCTGGAGAAAGCAGAAGTCCAGCACAAAGCCAGTGATTTTTTTTTTTTTTTTTAAACAGTGCAAATGATTAAAAATAATTTAAATAAAATAAAACCCTGTTTTTCTCCCAGGACCCTGAGCTTTTTTTCCTTAAAGAAACAGCTTCCAGACACCACCCCTCTCCCCCCAACACAGCTCCTTCCATGATGTTCCTTGAGGAAGCAAAGAAACAAACATATACAAAGAAACTGAAGAAAAGGAGTGAGAAAGGCTCCAGTGATACTGGAAACCACTGTCATCATCTGTGTGTGATTGCAGGCACTGGGATAAAGAGAAGCCATCTGTTATTGTAAAACAGGGTACAACAGAAGATATTAGAAATGAAACTATCAAAATTGAATAAGTAATCTGCAAGTCAACACAAAAATACTACTTTTTAATTTTGCATCATGCTTACAAAAGTTTGGGAAGACGAGAAGTGAGAAAAAAATATTCATCTGTCCTAATTTGACAGTTCTTAATGAAGAAAACTTTAAAAAATCCTCAAAGGACTCTAAACATCTGTAAACTCACAGGCATGATAAAGAGCATAATTACTGAATATGTGACCTAACAAGAGAAAAAATTCCAAGTGAATAGTATAAAAACCATAAAGAGCATAGATGATAACAGCAATGGCAGGTCTATTCAACAGAAACAAGATCTTAAAACACACAAATTTTAACAGCAGAGAACAATTAATGTAAGTTGCCAAAACCAAAATACTTTACTGAAATGCCAATCAGTAACACAGAGCTGACAACTGTGCTTTAATTAAATTTGAGACTGTTACCAATTAGTTAGTCTAGAGCACTACAGGCTTCATGCTGCCTATGACTCAGTGCACTGACTCATCCAGTAAAACTTTTCTTACAGAAGAACTATCCAGGCACCCACAAGGATGCAAGATCAAAAGAGAAGTAGTTTCATTGACCTTAGAGAAAGACTTGTTTTAGATTTGGATGACCAAAGTATATACTGACACGACTGTTCAATTAGGCTTACCAAGGAGAGAATTTCAGGAGTATTGTTTTAATTCCGTCTTGGATAAACAGCTCAAAAATCAAAATACAAGTAATGCTTTGTATAGTTTGAAGCTGAAGCAGCATATTTTAAATTTGCCTTTTTATAGGCTGCTAGTAGCATTACTTATTATTAATAAAATATTTATCATTTTTCATTGAAAGATCCTGTTTTCCGCCACTTGAAAGTCCGGACTAATTTTAACAATCGGAGGCTGAAAGTCTTCCATGTCAGAAGTAAGGTCTTCGGCTGGTGAGGTGTGGGAGAGGGGGGGTAACAAGAAGTCCTCAGCCATTTCCCTGGGCAGGAAAAAAACAGGTTTGTTCACGTTTTAAAACTCCTACAGGAGTTCTGCCATTGCACTAGGTAGTAATGGTATTTTCCAGTTCTGAAATTAAAAAAAAGGTAAAATACCAGGAGCATAATGCTGGGAAAAAGACTATTCTATTGCTATTCTTGTGAACTTCCAAAAATGTAAGTTGTAAGATTTACCAAGTAAGACTTCCCTGCCAATTGCTCTTTCTGAATGCTAAGACTATGATGTCTGAGCTGCTAAGCACAGAATCTCAGAAAAGGCAGGCTCTCTTGCTCTCTCAGATCACACTCTGGCAGTGCTAATACAGACGGAGCACTCTCAGTCTGTGTATGCCGGAGAAGAGCGGATGAGAAGTGTCCAGAACCAAGACATACGACTTGCTGAGAAGCCCTAGAGTACCTTTGTATAAACCAATTGACAAACATACCACTGTTTCTCAAAACAGGCTGTTCGTTACTGTCTTCAGCTGTAGCTGCACATTCTTGACACTATCTTGGCATTGGTCCTGTTGTCAGGTTGTACGAGCTTGCTTATTCACCTGAAAACCAACTGCACATAAAATAAGAGTTTAGGTGTAAGCTCACGCCATGGCTGCACAATCAGCAGAGCAAGAGAGGAAGTGAGAACATATAACCAGACAGCAGCAGGCAAGGCACTGCAGTCTGAGGCCTGCCCAGCCCTATCAGAGGCACGACCAGACACAGTGGAAAAAGAACACAGGTTAGATTTTAGAACTGGAACACAGGCTGGAATACATAAGGTTGTTCCTGAGGGTTAGAACAAGCATGAATCTTGCAATTATGTAGAAGAGAATCTTAAAGCATGTTTTCCCCAGAACCTAAACTAGGATCTAGAAATCCTAACATTGAACATTAATTTCTACTGACTGGAAGAGGCTGTAACTTCATGGAGAACAGGCACACTTCATCTCATTCTTACAGCTAAGCCAGAATGACAACCCACTGAAGATCTGTATTAAGGGTATGGTTTCACAGGATGCTAAGCACTGGGAGCAGGGAGAAGGAGTTCTACATTAATATTTCATATGCAAGTCTTCCTGTTTCTAGTGTGCTTCTCCCAGAACTGGTGCTTAAGCACCATAAGCCAATTTAACCTATCAGCATGGCATAGAAAAATAACTCAGAAGGAAAAGCTGTATTCTTTTTTGCCATGTAACTGTCAAGATTGGGAGAGGAACACAGGGAGAAATGGAGATGCATGCAGAGCAAAGTCTGAATGGTTTTCAAGTACTTTCGAAAGGGATCACACAAAATATGGAAACAACTGACGCAACCTGGCAAACCTCTCAACGCCACAATTGTAAGTGACAAAAATTGAAGTTAGTTATCCTCTATTGCACTATTTAAACCCTACAAATGGGAAAAACAGACTCAGACAGAAAGGTTTCATTCCAAGATTGAAACTTTGCTCACATTTAGAATCAAATTAAGATGTAAAATGTGCCTGTAATTCCCTGTAAAAAAAAAGTTGGAATCATGAAATAGTTCAAAAGACTACGTAATACTTATTCTTGACAAAGCACATTGCAGAAGTATCATCACTCTCAAAGGAGCTATTTATTCAACAGATTATCTGACAACTTTTGCAGAGTCAATCACCTGGGTGATCTTCGTGTGAGTAGCTGCATTTCAGCATGCCTATCCCAAGTCAACCACATTCTGAATTTCTTGAAATTCTTTCACCAGTATTAAACACACACGTACGCTTGTATGCATACAGAATCATTTACGTATATTCGATCCATCTCAAATGATATGCAGCTTTTCTGTGCAATTATTACTGCCATCAGCTCACCACAGATTTTTTTCAGACTACAATTTTTTTTTTTCAATATATTGATACAGATAATACAGTCAGAGGATATAAACGATATCTGCCATGCCAAGATGCATTTTTCATATACTTAGTTTAGTATGCCTTTTGCAATACTTGTATGATACTCCAGTCAACTTCCTGTCTCTTGACAAGAGTTAAGATTGGATATAAAACACAAGCCAATGCGTAACACAACTTTTTTTTTCCTTTTAAGTCTGTATCTGTACAAACAATACCTCTTCAATTGGAAACCAGCAGTCAGACCAGTAGTTGTATAGTCCCGAGTTAAAAAAATTTTTTTAAACGCTTGCTTGAAAAAAAATCATACTTATGCATTATGATATATCCCAGTACACCAACTACAGAAATCCCAGAAGACTGCAAAAAGTCATCTTAAGTGCTACGTTTCTTTCTATGCTGCAAGAAAGCTGTTACATTTTTGCTTTAGAAATCTAGTGTACTAAGTGTTTATGTTTTTGTTATACTAGATCAAATCTGTCTGCAATCAGTAACCATATAACCTGTACTAAGCCAAGTTCAAAACAGCTGAAGAAATTCATAAAGAAAATTATTTACAAACATGAAGGTTATTTTTTTAGTATGTCTCACCAAGAAGTAATTAAAGCAGTATAGCAGCATTTAATTATCTGACAGTGTTTGCAAAATTCCTCAAGACAGGAAATACAACCTGATCATGTCACCACAATAAAATAATCTAGATGAGTCTGCAAATATTTTATAATGCCTTAAAACATCACAATGAATCGTACCTTGGACATTATCCCAAACAATCTATACGACATGAAGGAATCCCACTAGTGTTATAAAATGTGTATATTAGAAAGCTAAGTACTACAATGTTCAGAAAGAATAAAAAACAACCAATTAAGTGTGAGTTCTGACCAAGAGTTTACTACTTCAGAAATAAGTGGTTCACATTCTGCTAATAAGAGGTTTTCAATAAGATACAATTTCCCACTTAGAAGAGGTCACTGTCATCTTTATACCTTCTCTAGATAACCGTTTGCTTATAAATTCAAGGCCAGCAAAGAGGTCTGCATTCAGTACTGCTGAACAATTACCCATCTACAAAATTCTTCACTGAAAACAAACAAATATTCTCTACTCAAACAAAATATATACCATTTCCACTCATTTCAGATTTCACAGCAGAAATCTTGCTAGTTTCAGAGAACAGCATGTCAAATTTTACAAAATATTTAATCAGATCATATTTCTATAACTATCAGAAATTTAGAACTATTTTTGGTGTGAAGCAAAAATATTGATAAAAAAGATGTATCCATTTGAGATTATTTTCTCTCCCTGATGTTCACACTTCAGTCTCCAAAATACTAGCAGATAACAATTACCCATGAGAAAACAGAAAACTACTGTGAATCTTTCCCCTCTGCCAGTGGGTGCACTTACTGCTGCTAGAAAGACTGGCATCTGTTGAAAGAACATAGCTCATCTAAGCTGAAAGATGTGCAGCTTCTCAAAGTCATTTAACAAGGACTTTAGACTAATCTTGAAAAGCAAAGTACCGAAGTCTAGCTGCCTACCCCCGATTAATTCTAAAGCAAATATCTATAAACTTTAATTATGGTTTTTCTCAGTTCTACTGAGAAAACTACTCTTCAGTTGATTCAAGTTTTGGCTTAAGATGGATAATGCTCCTCCGTCCTCCCAATTCATCCTAAATCTGTTTATTTTACCTACCACTAATACACGCATAGCAAGGATCATCTCTTCTTGCACAACTACCTAAGAACTTATGTGTTCAATTCCCGGTAAATATACAAAAATTAAAGAGGCATACTTGTTTTATATGCCTGCCAAAAGGCAGGGCTTTAGACATTATTTTAAATAAAACGGATTTTTAAAAAAAACATTGGCACAGTGAGACATGCTATAAAAGTTGGTTACTCGTGGGATCATAAAGATTTGTTAGCAGTTTACTGTTAGAGAAATGCTGGAAGGGTTTTAGTATTTCTCTAAATAAATTAAGGAACTGTACACACTCAAAATCACAGCTAAAAAAATATTAAAACATACACTTTGCTGTTATCCACATGCAAATAAGAAAAATTACCATAGAACTAAGGAAATGACAGGTCAAAGATACTTCTGCATTTTTATTAAGACCTTTTTATACCACTGCAATTTACTAGGAAGTATTGTTTAACCTTTAGCATACTAATAATCTTTCATACCTTTAATGAGAATATAAAACATTTCACAAAGATGTTCAGTTTCATAAGGTAAATCAGGCATCTGTTTTTAACCTAGACAGCATCTATTTTGATTCTTAGTTTTTGTTTCAAAACATGGAGAATATCGCCAGACATAAGGGAAAACGTCATTACAAAGCTGGAGAACCACATATGACATACCGACACCTAGATAATCAGAAGGCCCCAGCCCCCATTCCGAAAAAGCTGCACTTTGTATTTGCATACTGTTACTCCTATGAAGAATTTTAAAAATAAAACATGACTATTTGAGCATACGTTCTAATATCATCTCAACTTCAATGACAAACAAAACATTGTCATGTTTTAATATAAAGTTATCTCACTGAAAAACGGAGGAAAAAAATGGAGCTTCTAAAAAACAAAAACATCTGTGGCAAAAAGTGGTCAAGGTCACCCTCTACAGTAAAGCAGTCATTCCAATTTCCCCTGCAGTAGTACTTCCAAACATTGAAAACATACACAAGCTAAACCAAGTTTTCCAAACCTTTGCGCATACTACCAAGAAAGTGATGTTGATGACACTGATACGAAATGTGTGAGCAGCTACATTGTATACACAAAGCCACAGATCAATAGAGGCACAATTTCCACTTCAGCCAAATCTTGCTCAAGTATGGAAGAGCTGAACTTGAGAGCTAAAATAATATAAAGGGAGTAAAATGTCTTATGCCTTATGGCTTCAACTGCCAGAAAATAAAGTTGACAAAAAAAAAATCATACTGTTCTATATTCTTGCAAATGGGAATATGCTATACCATACACACCATTTTTACAGTATCTACTGGGGAGAAGAGAAAGAAGCAAATGAAATATATAGCAAAAAAGAATTTTAGTTGCTAGCAAGAAACGACTATCAGTTCTACATAGTACAAGTCTTTCATCTATGTAAAAAGTTACCACAAGTAACTTTAAAAAAGACTTTATATAACTGGACTGCAATTTTTTTTTTTTTCCAAAACCATGTTACATGATGGCACCTTTGAAAGAATATACGAAATGATAAAAAGTGGTTTATGCTGCAGATCTAGCAATTTACACTACAAAAAGAGTACCAAAGAAACACTTGGCATGATGCATGAAAACAACCTTCTCACATAATGCATTCTATTAAGTACAATGCAAAATGATTTTCTGGTACTGGTCTATTCAACAATTCAACAAAATGTTGCCATTACTAGCCATTTTTTACATTCATCTTATTGGTACATTAACAGAGGATACTCCTAAATTGTACTAGTATACAGTTGAAACACCTGTGAAAACACAGACTAGGTCTACATATTCAAGCATTACAGAAACTTGCACTTTCTGTCAACCACATTCCAACTACATCATTCCACAGAGAAGGAAAAAAGGTTACTATGGATCTATTTTGAAGCACCTAATCAATATCCTCACAATTTCAAATATATTTTCTTCATGACAGTCCAATCTTCTGATTGCAGCTAAACATGAAACAGCAATTTCAGAGGCATGATACACTCTTCTTCACTTATGAACATTTCATGTATCAAAACAAAAAAAGGGAGTTTACCTCTTCTTTCTTATTGTTTTGCCTTCTTCACTTATTTTTAAGACTACAAACCTTTATTTCTGATCTTGATTCTACAGAACATACTGGAATATTCCACCTGCAAACATCTACAATTTATCTTACAATACCTTACGGTTTTTTCAGTCAGCAATCGCTGGTTCTTCATAGAAGCCTGGCAAGAGTCCGTTAAGTGGTAAACCACGCTAATCCTCAGAGGTCCAGAAGCAAAGCGAGCTGTGTCGCAGACCCTTTACTGTACACCAAGTGGTGCATTCCTTGCATAGCAAGGAACCTGACAGCCAAACACTACACTTCATGTAACTGAGTGAAAGCAACCTGGTCTACTGGGAGGTGTCCCTGCCCACAGCAGGGGGGTTGGAACTAGACGATCTTTAAGGTCCCCTCCAACCCAAACCATTCTGTGATTCTCTTATGGGCAGTAGATTTTTTCAATGTAACAAACCATAAATGAACCCTTCATTCTCAAATCAGAGAGATGCCAAGCAAACAAACCACCACCTGCCTTTGTCACCTGCTTTTAGAGAGCTCAACTAGGCCTCATTTCAGTATGCATTATTTACTTTATTCATTTTCCTAAGAGTAATGCTGTCTGGAATGAGATTTAATGACATTATGACTCAAGCACACCATTATTAACATTTCCATATGAAATTAAAATTTCAGTCTCTGAATGACTTCACCTAATCACTAGACTTAGCAAGACAGAGTTGATTTCCTCAGCTATTTCAGAAAAAAACTTCTTTCCTCAATTATAACAGAGGAGATATTTAAGATGCAATGAAAATTTTACAAAGGCTCAACTGCAAGTCTAATCTGTTCTTTAATATTTATGGTCAGCCAACCCAAAAAAAACATGTATATGTTTTTGGTAAGTCTCAGCTGCCAGGTGCCTACAGCAATTTTACACTAGCTAATGTTATCTAACAACTTTTTATAAAGAGGGAGCCTGCAGCAATATTAATCGATTTTGGTGTTTTTAAATGTGTGTGTGTATACACATTTTCAAATGTAACAGACACACTTTCAAAATACTTTAAAAACTATTCTCCCAAGGTGCTGAGCACCAGCTACCACCACTGGAATGAAAAGGGATGTGCTCAAACTCTGAGAAGAAGAAAAATACAGACCATATGTTTGGATTTTTTCTGATAGCCATTAATTTTAGACATCAAATTTGGTAGTTTAACCTTTGAATTATTTCTTTATGCAGAACAAGCCTGCACAAACCTAATCAAAACAGGGTTATCTTAAATAGAAATACAAGAGTAAAAAAACCTGCAGATATTTCCCATCCTACAATTATGATCTTAAAACCCTAGTTTTGTGGTAGAAAGTCTGTATTCCTGTTTGCAAACCAGAACTCAAATATTTCATAAGAAAGCTTAGCCAAAAGGCTGACTAAATAAGGCACACAGTACTAGATGTGGAGGAAATGAGTAGCTACATATATTAATTATCACCCTTTCTGGGATCACAGGCTCGCTCAAGTTAAAATTTAAAGGGCTTAGATTACTTTCTGGTGAATTTTATTAGTTTTCCCCAAGAGGTGCAAAGACTAATGCTGTCACAACAGAAAAGGAGAGCATATACAGCGTCATTACAAGCTGAGTCACCCAAAAGCATTGAATCTTGCTTTATTATAACACAGACTCTTAAATAGTCTCCTGAAACACTATCATTTGTTATGCGATAGAGTGATACCAGCAAGCTAACTCAGTATTACAATAAAATGAAATCTGGCGCATCTGCAGAGTTGTTCTCAGTAGGCAGACCAAGTTCCCTTGCTGGTCTCTTTGGATATAGCAGCTGCAGGCTTCCCTTCCCCTACCGCAATAGAGAAAGATGCAGAACAAAGTTGGTGAGAGCTGTCTTGTTGTTGCTGATGATGATAACATTTAGATTTGCCTGCTGAGAGCCATGCTGCAGGTGGGAAGAAGAGGTGGTTGGGCGGACATCCAAGAATTATAACCAAAAGATTCTTCCCTGTGCAGCTGTAGCCATCAACCTACTCTTCCCACCCCACCTCCCTCAAGTTTTTGAATTACTTGCTCTCTACAGTGCAAAATCTTTAAGTCCCATAAAAAGTAAACTCTGAAGGGACTTCTTCACAATGTCTTGTCCATATTTTGCCATTTTTCAGACCCAATACATGAGTACTTTTCACTTCCCCAAGAGTCTAAGCACATAGCAGTACCAGCTTCAAAACAACAGATGTGTAATCCTCTCAAATAAATCATATATGTTTTAATTTGTTTGTCATTAGGGAATTTATGATCTCTGTATTTTTTCAGGTCCCACTACAGAACACACCAAAGCAAGAAACTCCAGATAATTAAAGAGTATGACTGGACTTTCTCCACCTCCTCAATTAACAAGCTGCTCATAAATACTATCTCCTGTCTTGTTTTCTTCCCGTCCCCATTTTTCCTCTCTCATCTCATGATGGAACACACCCAGACCCAGATACTGTAGAACTTGTATGACATTTGCTGCCATTACATTTTTAAATAATATTCCTTTCATCACGTTACTGCCTTCTTTATTTAAACTGCTCCTCACAGTAAAGTGAAGCACAGTTATAAGTTAAAGAACTTATGCAAATGAGTTCTGTTTTTTCAAATCCTCCTGTACATGCCACCTCTATAAAAACAGGTACTATTACTACTCAATACAAATAGGTATTTAGAGGGACTACCCTGTGCACATCTCAGTTGAAACTTTTTGGAAACTATTTTCCATTTTCATATATTACATAGTTCAAAACGATCTTTTGGCGAAAAGAAGGTCTTCAAGTATTTTTTTACTTTTTCAAGTATGTCTTTAGTCAAATATTTTAAACAGTGCTCTCTACCTGATGCAGAGCTTCCATTTAGCAAGTTTCCTATTACACATGGAACAAAACGAATACACTTACATACATACTTACATACATACATACGCGCTCCACACACTTTTTATTACACATTTCCTTATACAGCTGTGACCTAAAATCTGGCTAGTCTCTTTTGGAAGTTCACAATAGACACAACCAGGAAATCAGGCAAGACAACAGTGACTGAAACTGTAGATGGTACATATGAACTACATAATCTCCTGAAATAAATCTCAATACCCACAGTAACACTAAAGTACCATGGAAAAAGTATGGTCTGTAATGTCAAGAATATTTTCAGAATTTCTCAACATTACATTACCTTTTGCAAATTTCTGTGTCTTTTTTCCTGTTTTACAAAAACTTGCTTGTCTATATAATAACCACATAAATCATTGTGCTGTTGCCACAGAAAAATCAACCACTGAATTTGCATGTGGAAAGATATTTTCAGCATGCTTCCCATGAAAAACATATAGTAGTTTCTACAATAAAAAAAGACTATATGAATCACTTTGTCAGTGGACCTACTTTCATTTTACATTTCAAGGCAAAAATACGTTTAAATGATAAAAACAGTTACTTTGTAGATGGAGTGTTGTGCTTTTCCAAAATAACCATTTCAGCATTTATCTCATGATGTAATTAATATTCTGTGCCAAGCTTAGTATTTTGGCTGCACCCTACGAAATGCCTCATACAACTTGAGAAGTCAGAATTCATTTTTCCAAGCCCCTTTTCAAATTCCTGTTTATCTTGGAGACTCTGTGGAAAACTTCAGTTTTGAGAGCCTTTACTGTTAAAGCATTGTTCCAGCCAAGTCATTTGCAGATGGCTTTGGAAGTAATATAAGTACACTGGCCACCAACATAGCCACATAACTATTTATACATCATAATACTTGGAAACCCTTCTTGCAAAACAGAAGTCCACGCTGCAGGGTGCTGTACAAAGGAAGGTTATTTTTGTCCTTAAGAGCTTACATTCAGTATAAGGCAAGAAAAGAAAAGGAATACTGTCATATGGACACAGATGTAAAGAAACTAAGACAACTTCAGAACAACAGACTCTGCTTTTACATACCAGCAGTCTATTTCAGCTTCATTTGATTGAGCGTCACCCATTATTTGACCAACTAGCTCCATGCAATCGGAAGGAAACAACTATCCTCTGCATCAACAACATCTAACAGTGGCAACAGAACTTCAGGAAGTGAAAGGCTACTGTCTTCAAATCAATGGCAGAGCTCAAGCAGCACTTCAGTGACAAGATCAATGTGAGACTGTCAGTAATACCTGATATTTCCTTCTGTTACTTTGGAAGGCCATGCTCATACTCGTTCTCAGCTGAGAAAAATCTTTCATTTGACATTTGGATGCACGAAAATAGCTCTCACAAGAACAATAGAATATACACCTGAAAGACTGAAAGTTCATGGCAAAGCTGGATGTTTTCAAGAAATATCTGTCTCTTTCCAGAAGCTAGATATCCCTAACACATTATTTCCAAGACAAAGAAGGTACCCCTCCAATGCAAGCTGGGTAGTAAGAATCAGAGAGGACACCTCTGGCAAGAAGATGCGAGACAAGATCTGTTTGAGGAAAATTAACTTTTTTTTTTTAAGTAAAAATTAGCATAATTTGCTAAAAAAAGATCATCTGATATTAACTGCTTCTAGTGAATCACTTAAAGACTGGAGAAAAGGGAACAGCCTCATTCATTCTTTCCTACCACCAGTTTGATTACCTACCATTTCATTTACATACATTAAAAAGGAAAAACTTCCAGAACTATCATAAATTAAATATTCCCAGAGCTTACAGTATTGCCATTCTAGTCTATTCTAGATAACCATATTTAATGTAACACCATAGATGTCACCAGATTATAAGTTTCACGATTAAATCCGAGTAGGGTATAATATTTTTATTCTATGTGGAGTTTAATTATTATATACAAAAATATGCTGTTTGTGATGGAGCCCTACCAAAATAGTTTCCTAGAGCTTTGCAACTTGTAAGAACCCTCGTTAAAAGACTCTCATAAGAATAACTAAAATTTCAAAGTTTCATACTAGAACTCACTGCCGATGAAATTCTTTGTCTTCTCACTACAAACGTGTGACATGAAAGGGTAGCTAAAAGGCAAGTGACCGATGCAAAGGAAAAATTAGGGTGAAAAATGAGAAAAACATACTTGTGGATGTCCAAAGACATGCATTTTGAGAAGGTATATTTGGTTCTTTGCTACCTTTAAAGCTCTAGCAAACAGGGAAAACTCAATCTGCCCTGAGAACTGCAAAACCAGTGGTCGAGTATGCGTAAATAACACTAGCAGACTGAGAAGGCTAAAATGTAGTTTAGTCAACACAGCAAACTTAAAGGGGAAATTACTGGTGTGTAGATTTACTGTAACAGACTTTTCATTGAGAAGTGAGGTAGCTCTGTAAAAACCAATTTGTACAATGTGTTTCCAAGAAAGGACTACCAAAGGGACTCTGCAGAAACAAGCTCTAAAGCAGTAAAAGGAGACTCAAATGTAAGTGAAACTACTACTGCTTAAATCCCTGACAAACAGATTCCAGAAAGATGTCAGTCAACAGGAATATTCAGTAGGAAGGTACTAACATCTTTATATCAGCTGTGACTCACTCTTAAAGTAACATTTACTTTCTTAGCAACCCCTGTAAGTAAAACGAAAACCCCACTCACTTAACAAAACCACACAGAGAATGTTGTCTTTCTAATTCAATTTTCTATATATTGGCAACTCCTTGTCTGAGGCCATTAGAAGAAATAAAGGCCCATATCAACTTTTTTTCATAACAAAGAATATAACCGTGTTAAAACCGAGTAAAGGAAACCTTTGTGTATGTAGGAGAGAAGGTAGAAAAATAAAACCCAAGACAAGAGCATTATGTTCTCTGCTTACAAAAACAAAACAAAAACAAAACAAAAAACATTCATGGTCTTCCTAGTCTTGACTTCATGACCAGGAATCCCAGTTCTATACCCATGTTAACAGAAACTGTACCACCATTCAGGCAATGAAAAGCAGTCTCAATCTTTGTTTAAAATTTCAGTGATGATGCTTACTCTAGCAAAACTCAGTTGATACTGCACCCTTTTGCACACTACTTATTCTCAAAACTTCAATCTTCAGAAAGCGCTACAAATACATCATTTACTCTGTCTTTAAAAAAAATTGAAGTTATGTTTTCATTTTCAATTATGCTAAAAAGGTTAGCCATATTATAAATGCTTTTGTTCAAGATAACACACTGTGTTCTCATGTCTGGCATTAGTGGTTAACCACTAGCACAGCAATCTCAACAAACACTGTATACACAGATATGAAAAAATCCCACCCCACTAACAAGATATTTTACATTCATAAATATTTAAATGCTCAAAAAGCCTTCAGAGACCAGAGTTACTCTCCAGAGTTTATAAACAGGAATAGTTTCTTTAAGTTCCATTCCAAAAAGGGCTTTTCATATCAACAACCAAAGCTGAATAAGTAGTCCCCCAATTTGACTTAATTCTTATTTAGGTAGAAACTCACACAACCAAAAAATAACTTTACATATAGCGTCACAATTTATATCTTCATTGTGCGAAACTTTCATCATAATTCTCAAGTGTGAATGAAATCTGAACTTCATCATGTATTTCACTATTTTAGGTATTTTCAACAGTAGGAAAAGAGCAATGCATGTTACAATAATTACAGCTATTCTGATTCTCTCCAGCTTTCAACACACTTAAAATACTACACCGACTTCCAAACTAAAGAAGTTCTTAGAAGGCAATGCAAGCAAACTTGACTACAACGTTTTGATCCTTGAATCCATCTCAAAGCTCCTATATCCCTTTGCACTGTCAGATGACACAGTTTTCAGTAGAAACGACGACACACTTTGAACTCTTCCACGTATCACTCAACTGTTTTTACTATAACTTAACATCGATAAACCTGAAATCCTAAGATTGTATGAAGCTAAAATAAAAAGTATTGAATTCACAGACAAAAGCATCTGAAAGGTGAAAACCATTTAAGCATTTAAGTCGTATATGAAATTCTTCCAACTTAGCATCATATTTAAGATTCCCCCAGATGCAAACAAGGTCACCGTGCATCATTTTTGTAAAGGGAGTACATAACAGTACAACGTAGATATACCAACACTACAGTGTATAAAGACGTGAGCTAAGCCAGATGCCAAAAGGAATCTTCTCAGACTGCCTTGGCCAGACTAAAAGGCTTGCAATACTTCCCTGGTATTGATGCAAAACTGCTTCTGGTGCAATACACAGCCATTTTATAACTACAGTACCTCTACATGTCATGCAGTGTAAGCATATCATAAGGAAACAGTGCATCAAACACACTGAAACCATGAAAATAATTATCTTAGAACAAGGTATAATGATGATGATGTTTAGATTAGATATTAAGAAGAATTTCTTCAGAAAAGCTGGTCAAGCATTGGAACAGGCTGCCCAGGGAAGAGGTGGAATCCTCACCCCTGGAGGTATTTGAGACATGGACACAGTAGTAAGAGACACAGTTTAGTAACGGGAGTCAGTAGGTCAGGTTGATGGGTGGATCTGATGACCTTGAAGGTCTTTTCCAATCTAAACAATTCTTTTTTTTTTTTTTTAAACCTACATACTTACTACCTCTTATACCAAAGGAAGAGGGCTCTTCACAAATTGATGATTGAACTATGAGAACTCCCTGCTACTGTTAGTAGTTAACACAACCCTGGAAACGCACAAGAGCAATCTAGAAAGACAAGCATAAAAGCAAGAAATTACTCAAATATTGACTACGGTTTTAACAAACACTGCTTCTTTGGCAGTATTTATTAAATTCAGGCATACAGATACCAGATTTCTATTATTTTAAATAGAAAACCGTCATTCAGATTGCACAATACAGAAGCTTTAAAAAGGTGTAACAGAACAGCATCCCTTTATTTCTCTAAACAAGAGTTATCACTACATTGCACAAATCTTTCTGCTGGAAAGCTACTGAATCACAGACACTAATCAATTATTTAACTCACCTGGCCTGCCTGGGGGGATAAACTATTAACAACCTCCTCCAACATCACTGGTATATGCAATCTTCGAAAATTTGTGTTTTCTGTACTTTGAGGCAACTCTTCTGTTTCATCTTTCTGTATGGTTTGTTCCTTTAACTCACATTCAGAAAACTGTTTGGCTGAAGAATGGATCCTTCTGGTGAAAGTAGCTACGTTTATTGAATTCAGTTTTATGTTGCGCAGAAACAAACATTTGTAAACTTGGCACAGACACTGAGATAACATTTTGGAGTTGATCAACCTAGGAAAACAGTAGATGTTGGGAATTACTTTGAAACAATATTTAAAACAGTAGATTTGTTAAGAAAAATTGAAAATGCTACAAGTAAAGCATTACACATCACAATACAGGTCATTTTGCAGAAATGTCATCTCAGCAATGAGTCTGAGAATCTCCTACTTAAGTTTTTCTCAGAATTTTGAAGTCCATCTAGCAATCAATCATACTCAAGCAATAATGGTTTTCTTTTCAGAAGGTACATCTCCTTTTCCTTTACACTGCTAGGACTCTAACAGTGTTCAAATGTCTCTGAGACTCTCACATTAAACAACTAACCACATCTAAGCACAGCTAGAACAGTGACTTAGCTGTCATATCATTCCCTCAGTTCTGCAAATCATAGAGACACTTGCTCTAAGCAGTAGCACTCTGGTTGCCAAGTTCCCTGCATTTTTAGCTGAAACAGGAATAGACAAATCAAATAGTGCGACTGCATTTAAAGCGGTGTTATAATTAGCTTTACAGTCTACATGTGCAGTAAATACTACTATATCATAATTCAAAACATAAAAAATAAGCTGAAAGTTAAGTTTAACACGGGTTATAGTACGGCTTTATTTATATCTCCTTTCCTTTATGGAGCTAACACCTTCTGCAGTATCAAACTTTCTGCTCTCACTTGCCAGGTAGAACTATTGGAAACTTTGACATATGACCCTTGGAAAAAATGTTACCTTATATTTATACTATTAATATTAAATCTAAAAGCACGTATCATTCTACAGAGTTGAAGAGACAAGCTGTAGCCCTTAGGTTTTGCAAACACCCGTACAAAAATGATTGTATGGATGGGGAGAAGACCAACAATCACCTAATGCGCACTGCCTTGTGTTGGTACAACCCCCAGAAGGTGTTACTCGTACCCAGGCGACAGAACACCTTGCTTACAACCCCTTGTCTACGCAACCGGAGAATGGTCTGGTTTTCAGCGAGCAGGAAGCAGGTTCTTTCCGCACGCGTTAAGCGGCACTGGGGCACAGCCTGAAGCAGCCGCCCGCAGGGCGAGACGCGAGGGAACCACGTCTCGCCTGCCCAGCGCCTGCTCCCAGCAGCAGCCAGAGCCGAAGAGCGCAGCCACCGCCCCCGGCCCACGTGAGGCCCCGCGAGGGCGCGCAGGAGGGCGGAGGAGGCAGCGGCACCCGAGGCCACCACCGAAGGCCTGTTCCCTGCTCCCCCTCTCCCAGAGGCCGCGGCGGGCCCGCCGGGCCCCGGCGCGCAGGGAGGGCGCACACGGGGCC
>VXAL01015093.1:74657-90143 GCA_013399475.1 Chauna torquata
GCGGAAGGGCGGCGGTTGGCTCGGGCGCGGCGCTGAGGTGAGTGGCGGCCCGGTGGCGGATAGCGGGCCTCGGGGCAGCTCTGTCCGCGCTGGGGTGAGGCCTGAGGCTTGGGTGGCGGCTTCTCACCTGTCTCTGAGCGCGTTCTTCTTGTCACGGCTTCGCTTCGACGTCTCGGTCACAGTAGTAGGGCGGCTCGGCTGAGGGAGAGCAAGTTTGCTCCGAAGCTGAAAAAGTCACGTAGAGGTTGCTGAGCGTCTCTGTCGCGAAGGTGGCTGTCTGTTTTTGTGCCTGAGCAAGCCTCTGCCATAAGGCAGAATGGCCCATTAAAAGGAAATTGTGATTTGGCATACATTGAGTATGTTTCAGTATCCTGTGCAAGTTAATGTGAATTCTCTTTAACCGGCTATTTAAACCTACTGCAGTGTGATTAAGCCAATAACAAAGGGAAAGCAGATAGGCGGCTACTCTGCATCTTGCTGAGGGGTAAGAAAGCTAGTTGCTTTGTTTAGTGTAAAGCTGGCAGCTTGCATGCAAGCTTCCTCGGAAATAAAGGGAAACTAGGAGATGAATCAGAAGCTTAAGTAGGAAAAATAGGCTTTTGAGTTTTCTAGGGAAGTACTATCTAGATTTCTTGAAGCTATACTGAGTTAGGTCATATTTTTCAGGCTAGTTACAGTGCTTTCTAAAGCTTTAGGATCATTGTAGCAGTCCACAGAGCTAGCACAGGTGCAAGATGTTAGCCCTGGTTTAAGGTGTGAACTAACTGAATGATTATATTTCAAATACAAGACCTCTCACTTGTTTTGTCAATTGCAGAAAAGATTCAGCTGCTTGGTCTGAAGGAGTCTTGGGAGCAAAGAAGGGGGAGAAAAGGACCATTGTTATGTCTGCTGCTAAGGAAGATGATGTCTGTAATCACGTGAAAGTGGTGGTTCGTGTCCGTCCGGAGTCACAAAAGGAAAAAGATGGCAACTTTAGCAGAGTTGTTCATGTTGTTGATCAGCATATACTGGTCTTTGATCCAAAGGAAGAAGAAGTTAGCTTTTTTCACAGGAGGAAACTGACCCATAGAGATATTAATAAAAGAACAAAGAAAGATCTTAAATTTGTGTTTGATGCTGTTTTTGCTGAAAGTTCATCCCAGTTGGAAGTTTTTGAGCATACTACCAAAAGTGTACTTGATGGCTTCTTAAATGGATATAACTGCACAGGTAACTTTGCTATTTACCTCTTTCAATTCAAAAGCTTCATGTTATTTGAAGCTTCTACCACTGTATCCAACTGCTGCAGGGGCCTTAAAAAGACTGACATTTAAATAGTGTTTTGTTTTAATTAATAGATATGAGAGGCTGACTTCTTGCTTGTGGAAGTTAGGATAGCTAGGCTCTATTTTGAGAAAGGGTTCATGTTAGGGTTATAAGAGACTTCAGAATATTATCTGAAACATGTATTCTTATGAGAAGGGTCCCAGGAAAGGCTTATTCAACCAGAAATTGTTTCACTGAGTGTGCTAAGCTGTTTTTACGAACTTCTCTTTTTAAGAGCTTGACCTTTTAATTGGCAAATAGGACATGGTGAGGAAATGCGATAGGTACCTGCAATAAGTTGATGGTTTAGGGCTATGAGAGTAAGGAAATAATATTTAAGCTGCCTGTGAATGAACTTTGAACTGAAAATGCAAAAATAAATGACTTTGAAATAGTTTTCTGATTATAGTGGCAAAGCCTGAGTAAGAAACTTTATCATATTGTACAGCCGTTTTCATAAACTCATCGTTATGTGACTGTTCATTTGAAGTTTGTGTTCCTGATTGGCTTGGCTTACTGGTGCAAAGTGCATGTTTTTGTCTTTCTGAAATGCAGTGCTCGCATATGGTGCAACAGGAGCTGGAAAGACTCATACAATGCTAGGTTCTCCTGAAGATCCTGGAGTGATGTATTTAACCATGATGGCACTTTATAATTGCATGGATCAAATAAAAGAAGATAAAATATGCAATGTTGCTGTGTCTTATTTAGAGGTAAGCCAGCTCCTGAATTTGGTATGTTGCTCTTAATAAGACATATTTTTATTATTAAAAATAAGCTTTTTTTCTTGGCCTACTCCCCCCAGCCCCCTTATGAACCATTCTGGAACTCTACAAAATGTGTCCGTGATAGTACTGAAACTGAACTGTGCAACACAAATTTGATGTTATTCATAAGCACCTGTTATTGTCTTACCGAAGGCTTCCCAAGAAGGCAAATCTCTTTTAACACGTTCATAAAACAAGCTAATGATTCCTGTCTTGCTCACTGGTTAAGTTCCTTTGAACTTGTTTTAATGTGTACAGGAAAATATCTTTACAAGAAAATCCTGTAAACACTGTGAAATTGCACAACTAATTGATATCTAAAACTTTTTCAATGTTAATTTCTTCTAAAGTTTCAGTTCAGTTTTACTGTATCTCATATGCATAAAATATTCCAATTAGAAGCTGCTATGCCTCTGTTTAGCTCTCTACAAATATTCCTTTTGTTCTTTGCTGTCAGCCTCTGCTATCTCTATCTTTTTTTTTTTTTTTTTGTATCACAGTTCTGTTCTTACAAGTACCTGTCCTGGCACTGTTGTAAAGCAGCGGTGGTAAAGTTATTGTTAAATTCTAGCCTCCACTAAGTCATAGTGGAGGAGTAGTTAGTAATGGGGGAGGTGGACGAAGAGGAAATGTGGTATTTCAAGTCCTTCCTCAGACCAAGATTTAAAGTAATTAAGAATTTGAACAGAAGTATATCTGGGTTAAGAATTCTCGCTGGAGTACAGAACATGAAGTGTAGTAGATGATGACAATAAATGCTTTGTATTCACACCTGCTGCAAAAGTGTGTTTTGTAAAAACAGTAACTTCTTGGTAAATAAAAACTAAAGATTATTTACTAAGAAAGAATGAGTCCTACTTCAATGGCTAAAAGAGATTCATGGGAATTGAATAAACTGAATATTTCAAGCTCAGCATAGGAAAGCTGTTTAGCAAAAATTCTACACAATTAATATTACTTGATCTTGAACAGAAATCGTACTTCTTTTAATACTTCAAGTTTAATCCTGTCAAGTGTGGTGGGGTAGTTTTTAAAAGATTTTAAATTCCTCTTTGAAGGTCTACAATGAACAGATCCGTGACCTGCTGGTAAACTCGGGGCCTCTAGCTGTTCGTGAAGATACCCAGAAAGGGGTGGTAGTTCAAGGGCTAACATTACATCAGGTATGTAAATAGGTATTGAAACTCAGGAAGCCTCACAGGATGTCAGGTGAAATGATTGAGTGCCTATTGCACAGTGAAAGCTGTATGCAATTTAGTAATTTTCCTGTGGGCTTTTTTTTTCTTGTGGCAGTAATCACTAGTAACTTAGTAACTTGCAAACCTGGTTAATTACTCCAAAGCCTGTTGTGAAAAAGCTGCTGTTATTCTTAGACAGAAATGGATAAAAGGATCCTGAGCTTATTATCAAATGGGCACTGCTAGTTCGATGCTTACCCTCAGGTTTTGGAAGACTGTGTTTTTGTTTTTTGTTTTTCCACTAATACATCTTAGTATTTCTTAAAGGAATTCACTATCTTCAGTGCCATCTCTGAGTGTTCAACACTTTTGCAAATCTCGTGCCTACATCCCAGGGTTTGTTTTTTTGTTTTCAAATAACACACAAAAAAACTTCACTTCAAATGACATTTCCAGGCAAGCACAGCATTTTTATTTTTTTTATTTTTATTTTTTTCTGACAAAGTCAGTGACATGATCTGATAATTAACTCTTGTGGACCTAACTCTTCTTGCAGCTTTTTAGCGTCCGTTATATACCATGTAGCTTCCAGCTTTTGTGTATGTGGAATAATGAGTGAAAAGCAAACAGTCGCATTAGTGTGGCTCATTGTTTGATCACCTTCTTTCCCAAAGCCTTGGGTCTTCCAAGAAACAATAGTATATTGTTAGTTGATGCATTAGTACATGCAAGATTAATGAAGGCCTTCTTAAATAAGACTTTTTCCAACTGTGGAGAATACTTGCAAGTTTGCTTAGATTCTTTTTTAAATTTTAGTTAATTTCTGAAGCTATTAAGTGCTTGCTTTTCATGCCTTACCGTTTTTAGCTGTGTGTGTGTGTTTGAAGTGCCTCAATTACAAAACAGGAATTTCCAAGTAACTACAATTTTAAGTACCTCTGGTTTTTTGGGTTTGTTTTTAAGATGAATGTTGGTATATCTTAGAACCACAGTAAAATACTGTGTAGTTAATGAAAAAGAGAGAAAAGTGTACTTACCTTATGTTCTACCCTTAAAGCCTAAATCAGCAGAGGAAATCCTTCAAATGTTGGATTATGGAAATAAAAATAGAACGCAGCATCCCACAGATGTAAATGCCTCTTCTTCTCGGTCCCATGCTGTCTTTCAGGTAAGATGATACAGCAGATGTCTGCCGGTATTACTCTAGGTTTTATTTATTGTCTAAACTTGAATACAATGGAAGATTTTATTAAACTGTTTCAAACCTTAATTTCAGTGCACAGAGCTAAAAGTGTTCTAGTTAACTGCTTTTGTTGACTTCTTATCCCTTGTAACTATGTAAATGTTCATAGCAATTACATTTGGAAGCAAATTCAATGAAAAGCTTTCTAATTCCAATAGTTCGAACTGCAGTCCTTAAAAGTCCTTAAAATATCTTTTCTCTAAAACTGTTCTTTTGAGCTGTGAATATACTTCCATATTGTAATTTTATACATTGAAAGGTCTTTTTATGCTTTCTGTTTTTGTTGCTCAGTGATTTTGTACAAAAAATATTTTACAGAATGTTGTTATACATCTGACTATAAACTGAGTATCTCAAGCACTACTTTTCTATCTTGCTTACTTTGGTTAATGCTGATTTTCACACTTGGAGATTGCCTAATATTTTGTTATGTGCCAAGTTTTAGAACAACTAAAGCAGTATTTAAACGCTGAAAATATTTGAGTGACACATACTTGAACCATCAAAATGAAATGCAGTTGTTTTGATTCTATAGATGAGGGTTTGGCAGGTGTTGTACAAATCTGCTAGAATTTAATTTTCTCCAAATATTGTTCCTGTTTGCAGACCATCACCTTGTCCTTCCAACACCTCTTAAATACTAACAGTAGAAAAAATTATTTAGAAATGGGTCCTGTTAGCTAAAACTTCTTTATCCTTTTTGCTAGTGCCTACTGTGAAGCAGAGAGTCTTCTATCATTTATATGTTGCTTTTCTGGGTAGCAAAATATTACAAGCAAATTTGAGCTCTGGTCCTTGCGTTACAGCTCAATTATTATTTAACTGCTAGGCAGGTCTTAACGGTACCAGCAAACTGACGTAATGCTTAGTAACTACAGTCAAAAGTTTATATTTTGACTTAGAAGATGGTAACGCAAATAGCTGTAAAATAAGTGCTCTAGAGCTTTACTGTCAATGCTAATGAGAAGTTAATAACAGACAGTAAACGTTTTACATACTTCCCAAGTATGTAATGGTGCAAAAATCATTTCCACTCTAAAAGCTTCTGTGTTTTCTTATACACCTTAGGCTTCTGTTTGAAATTGTTGTTTGTTTTTAACTTCCTCTGAGGTCCTGCCTGTGGCCATAAATTTAAGGCAATGACTTCTTATCGAGTTGTTTGGTTCGATAGCTGCATTGTCACCTGTGTGTGCCATCTTTAATAAGGCACAAAGTGCACTGCCACAGAAAGAGGTCAGAGTACGAACTGCTGATTTGTGTCTTTGCTTTGGGCTGGAGCATCTTACCTCCCTCACCTTTACTTGACAGCAAAAAGTGCTGGATTGTTTTATCTGGCAGGCTTTGCGTTCTTCTCAGTTCATTGCTAAAAATGGCAAGCAATTAAATAAATTAGGTAGATGTTACAGTCTAGTTGTATTTTAACAAGAAGGCAAGCAATTAGGTGAATAGGGATGCTGGAGAATTCATCTTCTCCAGCCTACACTGTATGTTTACTCTGGCAAATTGATCTCAATGTAGATATATTTACTTGTTAGCAAAAATTGCTTATTCACCAAATGAAATAGGCTATATTGACAGAATTAGTATATTTGTATTTTACCACAACTTTATTTGAATATATGACAAGAAAAGATGCATTGGAATACTTAAGCAGACTTAACTTTTTTTTAATTCCATTATTGCAAACTAATTCCGGCTTAGAGAGCAGATATGAACAAAATATAAATGCTTGCAGGTGAATGGATTGTTTACTGGCTGGCAATATAAGTAAAAACAATCGAAACAAAGATCCTGTCATATCTAGATATGGTAGGAACAGCAAATATCATTTCTGCGTGTGTGTGTATATATATATTACAAAAAAAAAATTTAGGATGTAGCTTGTTGGTATCACTGAACAAAAGTGCCATGTTCATTGATTTTTGTAAATACCATTCGGATATTCTAAAAATTTTCATTTTTGTGTGTGTATATAAATAAACTGTAAACTGATGTGATGCATCAGAGAGCAAATAACAATCCTTTGAATGCTTACAAAATACTGTTTGAGTAAGCATTTGACTTGAAAAAGTATATGCTTTTGCAGCTTGCATATATTCAGCCCTGAATGATTTTTCTCCAGATGCATTTGCAAGACTGTTATTGTTAATAGAATTCTTAAAACTGCTAGAACTCAGGTAGTTATTTGTCTTTGAGCTTGAGAGAACTGACAAATTTATTTCTGGACCAATCTCTGTGGATTCTTTGAGGTTTTTTCTGTGTCCTGGTGGTGGTAGCAGCTAGCAGAGTTGCCTTGATTGCATAAAATACACTCGTCGTCTCTTAGCCAGTCACCATATGCAACTGCAGATAGATGGCATGCTTAATTGAACTTGATATTCATGGATAACTGTCTGAATATTCTAACTTTACCGTGAATAAAAACTTTCAATGTTAAGACTTGGCTTTGCCAGGTCATGGCTGCAAGAAGCGTATTCTACTATGTACTCAGTGTTCAGTCTGTAGCACTGTTCAATCACAAAAACAGACTGACTCTGTTCAAGGATAGCGTCAACAGATTATTGTAGTTAGCAAAAACTTTGTTTGGTGTTCTTTACAATATTCCTAATCCAGTTAACTCTTGTAATGAGATAATGTTGAATGTTTTTTGGGTTTATTTTGTCTTTTGAGATGGTCTATCTGTCAATCAAGGTATTTAATCGCTTTCACTGAAATGTTCCTTTCTGTCAAGTGCATAAATTATTGCTAAAAATCGTGAGTTGTTTTGTTAGGTAATTGGGTATCTTGAATGTGTGATTAATGTAAATATCTACTAATAATGTGTGTTTTCAAAGGAAAAATAAGCCAGCACAGCCTTCAAATAAAGCCCATTCATTGTTAAATGAGCTATTAAGCAATTTGCACAGAAGTGACTTTGTGCTTGGAGGGGAGGGGGCAGGGGGGAGGTGGTGTGTCATTTGTAAGAATTTCTGTGTTTAAAAAAAAAGCTTAATATAAATACTGTATCAACATGTGGCACATGAAAGGAATAATGGTGTTGCAAACTAGGTTGGTCCAATGAATACAACTGGACGTCTCAAATTTTAATTAATGCATACTGACTTAAGCTAAGCAAATTCACTACCATACTTTTTTTTTTTTGAAAGTGGGATCTTAGGTGCTCTATCTTCTTGAGGCATTTATTAGCAGTGTTGACATCTCTAAAATAATTACAAACTAGTTAGCTAGTACTGCAAGTAGTTGCTTATGGTGGTTTGTTGCATCTATTTCCATTATTTACGTAAACCTGTGATGTTCTCAAAAACAAGTCTTAGCTGCATATTGCTTATTGCCTCTGGTTCCACAGACGTAAATGAAGAGAAGTCCCTATTGTTGTCTTGGTTTCTCTTCATTTTTAGAATTTCCCTAATTTTAAGGGTTGCTCTTGTTTGTAGAGATCAGGTTGTCTCTTATGCTGGCTTTAGCTTTTGCTGTTGATTTTGTTGGTGCAGGATGTTTTCTGGAACTGACTCAAAGTAGTAAAGTCTTGGCACAGGACGTTCTGAGCTGATTTTAGAGATGCAAGTTTTACCTTATTGTACCATCCATCTTAAGTTTGAAGTCTCTATCTAGGTCAGGCAATTACTGTATCTGAAAGTAAAATCCCAATTGCCACACTGTTCTATTGAAAGTGTTCTGCTGATGGACAAAGAAATGGAAAAGATTCTGCTTTGGGGCATTTCCTGTATCTTTTGAATTTTTATAAAAGCTTGAGTCATGCAGCATAGTTCGGCTGTCACTCCACCCTTCCCTATGTCACTCCACTTTTCCCTTCACTTGACATTACTGGGTTTTGGTAGAGTACTATCTGCCCAAGGTAGCTCCTTAATCAAGATAAATACAGTGAAGT
Source organism: Chauna torquata (assembly GCA_013399475.1). Lineage (NCBI taxonomy): Eukaryota > Metazoa > Chordata > Aves > Anseriformes > Anhimidae > Chauna > Chauna torquata. The sequence goes on from VXAL01015093.1 coordinate 83,043, forward strand.
GGTTTTTCTCTTTTTGTGTATTGGCCCCACTAGAAATAGTACAACTGGGCTTCCTTTTATTGTTTTGATATAGAAACGTCTGTTTTGTATAGACATACCTTTTATGTATGTCTTAAGAATTTTGTTGCTGTTAATTGGCTTCAGTCCCAATACTTGTCTTTTTTTTTTTTCCCCCTGTCATAAATTGCCATGAAGACTTCATTTCTCATTATGCAAAGCTTAAAGGTACTGAACAGGGGAGATTTGGTCTTTATTAGGCAATCACCTTATATATGGTAATGCTATCCCAAATCAGTCTAAAAATGCATTTATGCAAATGTCAGAAACTGTCAGCATTACAAATGGCAAGGCACTCAACATGAAAGAGGAAATAGAGAGAATTGTGGCAAAGTAAAAGCTATCTAAGGATAACTAATTCTTATTATTGACTGTATGATCATCCTCTGCCTACTTGTTCAGAAACCTGAGCGAGTTTCACTTGGAAAAGGAGGCAAAAGCATATGGTTTCTTGCATATTTCCTGTATGTTTTCCTTGAAAATTTCAGGAAAGAAGGGATGAAAGGGAACAAATGGCCCCAGGGGTCACAGCTCTCCAGAAGACCCTGGAGTGGTTTGAATTTTCACAGAAGCGAATGAGTATTATACCTCTATTGAACTTTTTATTGATGATAGTTCAAGTAAGTCTAAATTACTGGAAGTCTAGCCTTTTTCTTGTATATTTTATCCCTATATGCATCTTTTTGGTATATTCTTAAAGGCACCCTTAAAAAAAATGAACACTTTTCAGAGTTGAAAACATAATAGTGTGGTATACATCTTAAGTGCAGAAGAACCAAGAGTGGTTTTAGCTATTAAATTCAAGCTCACCAGTCTTTGCCACTGTGGTAAGCCCCCAGCCAGTCACTTGATTACTCTCCTGCAGTGGAATATGGGAGAGGATCAGAAGGGCAAAGGTTGGGGGGAGGGAGGGAGGTGTGCAACCTTGTGGTTCAAGATGAAGATGGTTTCATTTAAGGAGGCCCAAAATGTGAAGCAAAAGCAGTTACGTACTACCAGCAGACTGATGCCTAGCCAGTCCTTGAGCAATGACTACTTTGGAGAAACACCCAGTTTTATCATGGAGCATGACATTGTATGGCATGGAATATCTTGCTGGGCAGTTCAAGTCAGTTATCTCAGCTGTGTCCCCTCCCAGCTTCTTGCCCACCCCAAGCCAACTTGCTGGGAGTGGGGCCAGGGGTGTGCAGACTGAGAAACAGAAGACCGTGATGCTGTACAAGCACAGTTCAGCAACAGCAAAAATATTGGTGTGTTATCTACAATGTCACAGTTGATCAACTCTGAAAGAAAGCAGCATATGGGCTGCCGTGAAGACAACTAACTACATCCCAGCCAACCCAGTACAACCACACTCAGCATCTTTTTTCTCAGTAGTACCTGAAGCAGGTGGATTTTGTGGCAAGTGTCACAAATGGTTTCACTATGTTCTGTTAGGCCAAATTGCCTGTTGGCTGAGTATGGAAGGGTTTAATGTAGATTCTGTAAAGGAATTCCAATGAATATTTCTGAAGACAACTGCTGCACTGTAAAATGAACTTAACTGCTTAGAGTAATAAGAGACTGGTTAATGGTTACTTCTTAATTTTACTTTTTTCCTTGTAGATTTATCTAAGACAGCAAGACAAAACAGCTAGTATTAGTCAAAATGTTCGCATCGCAAAAATGTCCCTCATTGACTTGGCCGGATCTGAACGTGCCAGAGCTACAAATGCCAAGGGGGCTCGTTTTAGAGAAGGAGCAAATATTAACCGCTCTCTACTAGCTCTTGGAAATGTCATTAATGCCTTGGCAGATCCAAAGGTATGTGCTGGTTTTCTGTGCAATCTTTACTTCCCAGTGTTGTGAAAATATTTTTAAACATAGTGCCACGTTTAACGCTTACTATCTTTTTGTCACATCTTTTTTTGACTCTTATGGTATCTCTTGGAATTTCTTCATAGGATGTCCTCATGGAATAATATCTGAAAATGTACACAGAAGGTACATATTGGGATCTTTCTACTTCTAAGAATAAGTCTCTTTAGACTTCGTGGGGGGGTGGGGGGAGTGGAATTGCCTTTCAAACTTTTTAGCTGCTGAATCATCTGATGCAGCTTAACTTTTGCCACATTAGCTCCAATGCTAAAAGGAACTTCCACTTGAGAGAGGAGCAATGTTTTAAGTATCCTTATGTCTTTCACTTACGCTGATACAGATGGTTGGAACCAGCATCCCTTTGATTGCCTAAGTCAAAGGCTTGTTTAGCTAAACTATATGGAGTTTTTTTCCTGTGTAAGAATATTGGAGGGAAACGGCCTGTGTTTTGTTTTTTTACACTCAGAACAGAAACACTATTGATTTATTCATTTATGAAATACAACCCTTTTAAAGCCTGAAATCCAGGAAAGCACTCCTTGAATATTGGGGATTACTTTGCTGATACTTCTTATACGCTCATTTTCCTTTAAGGTTTTCTTGCGAGTTTCCTTTATCCCAGGGATAGCTGAATGAAAGGAAAGTCCTGATGGGAAAAAGTTCTCAAAAATACTGTGCAGTTGTGTAAGGATAGTATAAAAAAAAAGTGTGCCTGCTCTTCCTAGCCACATCTTCCAAAATCAAGCATACATAGAGAAGCTTGTAAGGATACTTACTTACTCATGCAAGGACAGATTTTGCAGAGGCTTATGGCAGTAATTTCAGGGCAATCTGCTCTGTCCATGGAAACTGCCACTGCATCATGATCACTAAGTTTCTTTTATGCCACTTGCCTGGTTACTGGCAATTAAACAGAAGAGCTCTTCGCTTTCTTGTTAAACTTCTCTTACCTCTTCATTCTTTCTGTCGCGTGAAACATGTTTCACATGGGAATACTAACTGATAGCTTTCTAATGAATTTTTCAACATAATGCTAATTCATTTGAGGGTTTATTTTGTTTGGCAGGAGGGAAATATATTTTGTGTATGGGTGTCAACTTATTAACTTCCAACTCTTAACGTGAGAAAATCAAAAGTATCCTTTTCAAGAGGAAAAAAAGCCACCTGGGATTTTTGCAAATGTATTTCTGGGAAAACTTATTTCCTTTTTTACCACCTCCATTTGAAGTTAAACTTATAGACTTCGTCTGACTTAATGTGCTTTGTACTGTAAATAGCATGAGAACTGCAAATCTGAAGTGTTGAAAAGTAATTGTCAAATGTTTCCATCAAGATGCATACACAAAAAAAAAAAAATGCCAGGAAAAGGTTCCATGGATGTGCTTTCTTGTTTCTCCTGTAGTTACTCATTTTTGTCTTTCTTGACATACTTTCTTGTATACTTGACTTCGATTACTGTAAGCTGTTTCTCCTATTTGTCTTAAGATTGGTTCCCTAAAGTATATTTTCATACTTCTGCTAATGTTCTCACTTGTCAGTTAAGGTATATCTTTCTTTCCAATGTTGTCATCTTACCCTTGTATATGTCCAGACTTGTCTCATCATTAAATCTTTTATGAATGTTGCTGTGTACTTCTTACTATGTTGTTTGGGGAAAGCCTTGAATTTTCTTTTCTACTTTTCTAGAGAATGCTGTGTTCTCTTCATCTTCACTTCCCTTATAGCTGCTTCTGGCTATAAGCTGACTTCCAAAGAGACTAGACTGAATCCTTATGTTTCCTCTGGTCTTTCCAAAGGATCTCCTGCTTTCAACAAGTTTTTTTTTAAGCATTGTCCATATTCTAATATTTTGCTGGGCAGGATCTGGGAAGTACAGGGTCTTTACTTTAAGCTGAAGAAAAGCAATACACAAAGACAAATATGCAGAATGTTACCTGTTCAGTATGAATAAATGTTCAGTACAAAAAAATTATAGGTACTCGATAAAATAATTTAAGATGGTGATAAAGGTATGTTAGCTGAATTAAAATGAATGTGCTTAAGATGAATGCTAAAATATGTTTCTTCCAACTGGTTCCAGTTGCTTTCCATTATTGTCATACAGACCAAGAAAACAAGAATCGGAGCATGTGTTAATTACTGCTGGGGGTGGGGAACAAATCTGCTGTCTAGCCAATATGACAGAAATCTTCCAGACAAACTGCCTACTTTCTCCCCGAAAACACTTTACTTTATTGAAATTTTGATATATGTGCAGGAAAACTTCCTTTCCTAATCTGGAATGGTTTCCAAAGATACAGGTCATTCTGTACACAAAATAAAGTTCTAATTTTTTGGAAGGACTTCATGATAACTTCCTTGCTCTGTTAAGTGTCTGCTGGATCAGTTAAATGTAAGGACTGTTAGCAGAGATAGGAAGAGCAGAGTAGGATATCCCTTCAGGCAATAGCGAGCTATTAAATCAACTCAATTGCAACAACTCCTCGACAGTTCAAACTAGTCAAAGGGGTAATCCTATCAGGTCTTCCTGCCTTCAGCTACTTATTTTCACTTCCTTGCTGGCATTAGCAGTCATGTAGCCATGCAAATAGAATAGGAAATGGCATTTTTGTTATGGGTTCTTTATTGGTGTTTACCTGCTTCTCACTCTACAAAATGCTCACTGTGGATTTGATTGTTCTTTTGTGCTCTTCCACCTGCCCTGCCTTGTTTGTGATAGTGAATTAGTCTCCTGATCTGGCTTGCCAGCTCAAGGGAAAGCGTGGGAACAATTATGTGGGAGAATGACAAAACACCCTGAACTCTTGCCAAAGTCAAGTCCATTGCTTACAGCTTACACCTGTTGGTCAGCTAGCAATTTCCCCTTTCAAATGTGCCAGGGAGAAAGATCGAAGCTTCTGTTTCCCCTCCTGTTACCAGGCAAAGCCACAGATTCTCATCACCGCCTTGTTGGGGTGGGAGACAGAATTTAGAACCTGTACCACTGACATAAGTAAGATTCTTCATGTCGACTTATTTGTTGTAGGATTGAGGTGCGGCGGCCTTTGTACTGTGAGATGGCAATTGTGTAATGTGATCGGGGAAGAAAAGCTTTACAAAACAAACTTTGGGTTGCCTGGAGGGATTGTAGAGTCTCCAATCTTGTAGGTAGTCAAAACCTAACTGGGCATAGTCCTTGGCAGCTTGCTCTAGCTGATCCCGCTTTGAGCGGAGGGATCTTGAAAGGTCCTTTCCAACCACAGTCATTCTGAACTGAAATCAAATGAACTGAAAATAGTTTAGCATAGCCTACCTTTTCTGTTGGCTGCCCACATAACAAAAATTGTTGTGTCCAGATATTGGAAAGTAACCTGGCTCATACTCGTGTTATGAAGGTATTCAACAGTTCCGAGAGAGAGACAGTTCAAACAATCTGCTTTAAATGTAATTCTGAGGAAGATGATGATGAAAGAGAAGTTCCAAGGCTGTTTGTCATGTTTTGTGGTATTGCTGAAATGGTAAGCAAATAATCAAGCAGATCAATATTTTAAAATACAGTTGCTTAATCCATAAAAATACCTTCTTTCTAGAGCAAGAAACAGCACATTCCTTATCGAAACAGCAAGCTCACTCGTTTATTGAAGGATTCCCTTGGAGGAAATTGCCGAACAATAATGATAGCTGCTGTTAGTCCATCTTCTATGTTCTATGATGATACATATAATACTCTTAAGTATGCAAACCGAGCAAAGGATATTAAGTCTTCTGTGAGTATATTGGTGTTTATTGATCTTATGTCAAAGTATAATAACTCTTCTTCTCTTAAGATGGTATTATTTCTTTCAGAAGGTGATTTTAATTTAACTTAAAATTTTGAGGCAAAAATGAAGTATCTTTCTTATAGGCAACTCTTCATTATTTGTGTGTTCATTACTGAGACTGTGCTGCTAGTTTGCAAGATCTTGTTTTGTGAGCCTCAAATTTACAAATAATCTGCAACTGGTAGAGTTCACAGCCAAGTTCAATATCTTACTATTAAATTATCAGAGAAGAGTAAATCATGTGAAGGAGATGTCTGAGCAGTTTTACAAGACACAGTCCAGGTTTGTCTAAAGTAGAAGCCAGAGCCAAGAAGCTCCATGAGATTATATGGATAAATGAAATGCCACTGGGGCATCCTGTATTCTGCTCTGTAGTATCCAGATTACTTCGACTTTTTTTATAATCCTTTGTATTGTAACACCTGAATTCCTTTACGTAATATGGGGTTGACTATAGTTTCCATTTGTTGCATAATTTTTCTGGCTTGTTGCCTGAGAATGTAAAGGTAACTCTTACAATAAAATCCACAAGGCTTACATCAAATAGTAGAGCTAGTCTGAATAAATGCAAAATGCACTTGCATGTGTAAGTGTAACTTTTATTGTTCTTTTGAGGGAAAATTGTGGTCATGGGTATGCAACAGATTACTGCAAGAGCTAAAAGCCTTGTAATTTTTTTGTGCAAGTCAGGAACGTATTCATCCCTTTCCTCATAGTATAATGCAAATATAATTGTGTTGTACTTGATCATAGTGTATTTATTATGCAGGGAAACACGAAGGCACCTTCATAAACTCTAACTTGTCTACTTTCTTTAACAGTTGAAGAGTAATGTTGTTAGTTTGGACAGCCACATAAGCCAGTATGTTAAGATTTGCAATGAACAGATGAAAGAGGTATGTCAAAACTTATTGTCCAAAGGTTGAGGTATTGTTATGAATTTGAATACGGAAAAAAACTGTCATGGTATTGAACCTATAAGGTAAGCATTGTCCTAATACTTCTGTGTAGACTTCTGAAGTAAGAAATGTTTTATGTTTTTCAAAAGAGTATCACTTACTGCTATATGTAAAGTATTTCAAGATAAATGCATAGAAAGATGGTTTTAAAAAGGGAAAAGAAATTCCAGCTAAAAGGTACCTTTTTTGTTTAAGATCACAATGTTGAAAGAAAAGCTGAGAGCATATGAAGAAAAGAAGGCAAACATTCCTGAAAATCATGATGCTGTGGTAATTTCAAACCATCAGCAAGAGGAAATACAAAGGTAAACTGATCACATTAAGATCTTCTTTCAAAACTGGAGTTGGTATGACTTATAAAAAAAAAATTTGTGGAATAACGTATATTTTAAATCTTACCCTATTTTGAGCCAATACTTTTCAATATT
>VXAL01015095.1:10207-64730 GCA_013399475.1 Chauna torquata
AATTAAAATAATTTAAAAAAAAAGAAGAGAGAGAGACAGAGTGGTGGTAACCCAAGCCTTTAAGAAATAATCTTCAGTTGTCCAAGAATCTCTAAAAGGTTTGCCTTCTGCCCTGCCACAAACCCCAGTTTGGAAGCTATCAAGTCTCCTCTGTGGTTAAGGAAAAATAAGCTTGTTCAGGGTGTTTAAAATTTATGTAACGGAAGAGAATATTGGGAAAACTCTTCATACACAAAGAGCAATCTAGATTACTTTCCTTAGATGACCGCAGTAGTGCCATCAAAATCAAGATGAATTGTCTTCCCCCTGGAGCAATGCTGTGGACTGGTTCTTCGCTGGAAAAACAAGTGTTACTATTAAAATAGTTATGTTTACAAATACAGTAAATGCAATAGAAATTTACGGGTAAAAATGGTAGTATTACAGTCTGTAACTTCAAGCAGTAGCTGTCTCCACTCCCACCTGCATCTCCCTTAGATGGGGGGTTAAGTTTTATATTTAATATCTTCCATTTTCTTAGTATATTGCCTTCTGAAGAATGTTTACTTGATAGATGTATTAATAGTTGTGCTCGTTTGTTTTTGTTTTGGTTTGGTTTTTGTTTGGTTTTCCAGAGGAGCTTAAGAATGTTTTTTCAAGGTTGTTTTGAACAAATTTGCTGTCTTTGATAACTAAAATAGTATCTGTTCCAAGCAGCAATTTATCTGTTAAAGGAATAAACAGTTTGTAGAGAAATGACCTGACCACTTGCAGGTACAATAGTGGTACAATATGCCAATTTAAACTTTTGTATTTATGAAATATATTGTAATATAGCAAAGCATTACAACTGCTGTTTTTTAAATCTCGTGCTTGTAACATGTGGTATTGAAATGGATTTGTCCATGTTGCTGTTCTCATTGTGCTAACCCACTGTTTTGAAATTAAAGCTGTAGAAACTTTTTGAAAGACCAGTTGGTTAGCTGAGTTGCAAAGTTAATGAGTGATGTTTCTGCTTGTAGGCAAGTTTATGACTTGGAATCTGAGCCAGGGCTTAACCTGCAGTTCGTGTCCACTGAGGCAACAAGAGGGGGATGAAAGAATGAGAAGATACTGCTCTCCATAATGTTGTAGATGGTCTGTGGGCAGTGAAAAGGAAGTTGAGTCCTTTATTTGAGTGTAAGGAAGGTAAGCATGGAAATACCTTGATGTTAAGGCAGAGCACTTAATGGACAGCTTTTAAGTTGTCTGGGGAGCTTAAGCACAGTTCCTTTGTATGCATATGCTTCAGCTTTTGTATGTGTTGATACAGCAGAGAAAAAGATTGTGTTTTTTTTGTTTGTTTGTTTTGTTTTGTTTTGTTTTTGTGCTCACGAGCAGGTGGCATGGTACCCTAGGCTTGAATTTGTTTCTTTGTGCAGTGTTTTCCAGTATTTTAGGTGGGAGTGAAATCCCTATGCCTCTTTTACTAATACTTTGTGTTCTGGCTGGTGTGGTAGCTACAATACTTCAGAGGTGGGGATGAAACAGACTGGTTTGGGTTCTCCTGGTTTAATGAGACTTTTCTAATGGCAGGAGACATAATAGGAAGGATACCCATCTTTTTCCAGAGTGGCTTTTTGCTGTCTTAATTGTTGTCCTCATGTGTGTGATCCCATCTTTTTTGTTCCCTTTGCTCAGTAAATAAGACAGAGGTCCAGCAGACAATAAGCTCAATTGCTAGGCATCAGTGTTCATCTCCATAGGAGGTCCATTATGTGTAGAGAGATAAGTAGGGGGTCATATGGAAAAGCACTGCATAGTTTGAGTGTTAAAGCATGTGTGCTACATTGACTAGTAAGGGTTGCATAGGCAGCCTTTGTGCTGCATTACCTAGTTTTTGAGTGCTTTTTGTGACTGCTTCTATCAAGCGTGGTCCTAGCTCAATTAAGTCATTGTTTAGGGTTTATGTAAAGTTTTCATTGAAAGCCATAGTGACAGTAGATGACATTGGTTTTAGCAGACTGCACTGGTTTACTGTGTTACATCAGAGTTATTTTGGGAGTAGAAATGCAGTAATCCACTATATGAAATTAAGCAGGGTGGATGTGTAAGCTCCTTTATTAAACAGAGATACTGATCGCAGGAAAGCATCTCTTCAGACAAACGCAAATTAAGTACTTTACTAGGAGGCACACTTTTTTTTTTTTTTTGACTAACAACCCAAATACACTAAACAATTAAATTTGTTATCTTGTTAAAAAAAAGTCTTGGTTTGATTTGTATCACTTAATCATCAGGTCAGTTCTGCCATGCTTGTAAAAGCTAAGTGAAGCAAGATCTGGAAAACCAAATGTCAAGAGGGAAAAAGGAACTAAATGCTGAATTATGCTTTCATAAGCTTATATATAATTAAGATCTAAAAGAAAGAAGCTACTTTCAGATGAGGGAAGCCTTCCACAGCATGATAGGCTAGGTTTCACGTGCAACCCCACTCCAGAAGTGTAAATGACACTGAAGGGTTTAAGTGAATATACATATTGATAAGTGACCTAAGTTACTATGCTTTTTTTTTTTTTTTTCCAGCATGCAAGCAGTAAAATTGCTTCTTTAATAAGAAACTTTCTGAACTGAGCTGTCATGTAACCTCTGAAGAAAGGACCCAAATGCAGATGAAGGGATGCCTCCTCTTGAGATAGAAAAGAATTATGTTGATGTGTAAAAGCCATGTTCCTCCTGTCTGGTGAAACAGAAATTAAATATGAAAATATACTGCTTCATAGTAACCTTAATCTAGTAATGCAATGAAATGGATGTTTTTTTGAAAAGTGAGTAGGAAGATTGTTTTCAGAGATAAAAATAACCCTGTATCTCCATAGGAGAGTTGCATGTCAAAGGAGACAAACATCTGGAAATGTTGTGTAACTTCAATAATCATTGATTTTGAAGTCCTCCTGTTGGAGATTGGTTCTCTTAGCTTTTGAACAGCATGTAACAAAAGGGCAATATTACCGTCCACATGAAAAACAAGAATGAATTAGTTCTGTTGGAACGAGCTGCCCAGGGAAGTGGTAGAGTGCCCATCCCTGGAGGTATTTCAGAGAAGTGTGGACATGGCACTAAGGGACATGGTTTAGTGATGGGACTCGGTAGGTCAGATTGATAATTGGATTATGATCTTGAAGGTATTTTCCAACTTAAATATTACTTATGTGCTGCATTTTTTATCCAAATGTCTACTCCTGTTGGAGCAAATTTGAAGAATTAGGTGAGGATACAAGTCAAAGTTCAGGTTTCTGTTACACTGTTGTTATTGTGGAGAAAGGGAGAGAGAAATGAGCAAAACAGTTGCTCGCATAGAGGACTAATTGAGCAATTTCTAACCAATGAGGCAGGCCTTTGGTGCGAATTGTTGAGCATCCAGTGGTTGAAGTAGGGCTCCAGAGAATAAGCTCTCCTGTCCTTATCTTGGTTCTGCCCAAATATACTCAAGATTGGCACTAAGGTGAGAACTAGTCTTTGAGAAGGCAGCAATACTTGGCCTAGGGGCAGGCAGGAATGTATCTAAGATGACAAGGGATGAAAGAGAAATCTAGGAAGGTGAAGAGAGAACTGGTGGGATTCAGGGTGAGGGTCAATTTGTTTATAGAAATACTGAAAATCACCACACTACCGTCCTGCTGCCAGAGCCTCTATCTCTTGTGGTTATGGTCTTAGAGGAATACTGGAACAGAGCTAAATGGTCTACTGATGTACACAGGCAGAGCAATAGATGCAAGGGAGCCTGAATTTTCACAGGCCATTTGACAGAGAACGTACTGTTCCCCTGAAACAAATACCGATTTTGAGGCCAAAAGGAGGGTTTTCTTGTTTTAAAATAGCGTGAGAAGGACGAGCCTAAGCAGAAGGATGGGAGGGAGATAGTGGGTACCTAATGCAGAAAACTCGAAATTATTAGTGATACGAGGTCGCTGAGAGGACCAGTGCTTGAAGGGAATGGGGTGGTGGGTTGCCTTTTGTATGTACCATGCTGCTCACATGTTTGTATTACAGTGATAATGTGCTAAAATAAGAGAGACAAGCTGTTAATAGGCCATGCCCTAGATAAGCCTAACATTTCTTCATACGCTGAAGAAAAGAGCAAGAAACAGGAAAACTTTCATAGAAGGCCTTAATTTTGTACTGTAACGTGCAATCTTGATGACTTAACTCAAGAGCAAGTTACTGTTAACCTTAAAAATGACCTTTTTCCATATCACTCTTCCTCGAATTCCTGCCACTCACAGTAGAAACGTGCTATTTGGGCCTTGGTGGAAAGAGCAGCTCAGTTGTTCCAGAAGTCCATTGATGCAGTCTTAGATCTACAAGGACCCCAGCACATAAACAGCTTTGTGGTCAGTCCCCTCACTGTAGCCTCTGATTTGCCAAGAGCACCACAGAGTATATGTGTAAGAGGCTATACTAATCTCAGAAGACTTATTGAACCTTATGTCTAGGTAATCGTCATCTTGTGTTCAGATGAGATTACTAATCACATCTTTTAATTAGAGAAATGTCATAGCTGTAGAAAAATAAAGCTGTTTGAAAATGTGGGTGGTGACTAGTTGTTTTGCTGACAGTCTCCTCTGCTTAAGCAGGCTGATCAAAACCTCCTGAATTGCAAAACGCATGCTGTCTAACAAAAAGGGACTGTGACTAATTTCAGGCTGACTTCTTCCCAGGGACTTTTTCTTCTTTTGTGGTCAAAAGTTGTTGTTGGTGAAATGTGAGATGTGAAGCATAAATTGCCTTGAATTGAACCTATAAAGAGACAGCTAAGTCACCTTCATTTTGATTCTTGCTTTATAGTAAACAATGTTGAAGGAAAAGCCAACATCATTAATGTAAAGATAGGTTTTCAAAAAGGGCAGTTCAAATAGCTCAAATACTGAAGTTGGAGGGGGGGTGGGAAGAGCTAACTTGAGTTTACTCCCTGGGCTAACAGTAATTTCAAAGTTAACGTATTCTGAGAAGTTGCTTTGACAGCAATCTTGGATCTAATCCTGCAGTATGCAATTAGAATTGTCATTCCCTGTGATATTTAAAATGCTTATAACTGGCTTCAGTTTAGCACAGAAAGTGAGCGTGGCTGAGCTATTTTTTCAGCTAGCAACTATTGAAGTAGATGTTATCTGTGCAGATTATCTTGTGTTAACGGTATTAACGTTTCTAAAATGAGAAATAGATTGCCATAAGAAACAAGCAAATCACAACCCATACATTTTGCTCACTGCCTTTAATTTAAGCAGGCATACATGATGTTACTATTGGGTGTCCTGCTTTTGTGGCTTATTTGGTCAGAGTTCTAACTCCATTGAAAGTATTTTGGTCCATGTCTTAAAGATGAAATGTCACAGTACTAATTTTTATTTTAAACTGGTGGAGGAAATTGTCAGTCAGCCAATTAGTAATTTCATACTTTTGGTTGATAGCTTGAAAATGGCTCTTAATTAACAGCATAAGTTTAATAAGGATAGCTATGTATTAATGAGCTAATTTTATTGTTTCCTTTAAAATTGGCCTTGCCAAAGGGATCCCTTGTGATGGTGTGCTACAATGGTGGGAGTGGAAAAAATGGTTAATGGAAGGGAAGCACAGGTAGAAAGGCTTGTGTTCATATGCACTTGAAAAAAACTGGACTGAAAAATGCTGTAACTGAAGAGCCGTACTGATAAGAAGGAAGAAATGTATAAGAGCAGTAACTTATACCAAACAATGCACAGTTCTAAACAGGATCAGAGATGCCCTTCTTGAGCCTAGCTTAACTGTAAAGCTTGAAAATAAATACTGTTACTTTCCTTGTGCTGCTGGTGGTTCTCCCTGTGAACGTGCCGTGATGTGACTTTTAAGTTGTAGATGCTTCTAAGGCTAGAAATGATAAGTTTTGCTGAGGCATGCTGTCTGATAATACTGCACTTTTCCTTTTTTTGTCTCTTTGAATATATGAGGTTGTTTGCCTGTTGCCCTACTTCTTAGTGCTGGTGTGAAAGGTTTTTGTTTGTTTGTTTGCTTTTGTTTGTTTTTGTTTTGTTTTTCCTGAAGCAGAGGTGATACGGACTTCGTGGTGCTTAGTGCGAGGATCCTGTAGTCTGACTGTCTCTGGTGTGTTGTAGAAAGAGTTGCATATAGGCTACACAACTTGAATTCCTGAGGAGAAAGAGGTCGTACGTGGGTTCTTACAAACATTTTTAGTCACTACATCTCTGGCTTTCCCTTAAGCTTTCAGAGGCCTATCTGATTATAGCCTTAATTAAATTCCTGTCCTTTGATGAAGGAAGTGCTTTGCTTAATGTGTAGTTGGTATAGGTGGAACATTAGGGCATCAGTCAGGATCCAAAATTAATTGCCACTTGGGACTGACAGTGACACTGAGGCACTGAAAAGAACATCGTCTCTTTCAAAAGCTTTCTGAAATGGTCAACTTAGAAAATGAGGCACATCCTTGTGACATTAAAGAACGTATTGTTAGTATTGAATCTTTTTTCTCAGTCTCACTTTGTAACAACAAAGGTGAAGAAACACTTTGTTGAAGACAAAACAAGTTGAGAGAGGAGAACCGTATGCTCCTCCCTTGCTGCCATCTTGTGCCCTGTCCTCCACTAGCTCCCACGTGCAGGAGGAAAAAGCCCAAAGCTGACACCAAGGGAAGAGGGCATCTCATTCCACAACCAGTAACAAATGTGTCAGTGGTAGAACAATATGGTTTCAACATCCTGTTCTTTCCTTTGTATTGAATTCCTTCCTGTTTAAAAACATTGTCTTCAAAATATAGTTATATCAGCTTGAGTTGTAGGAACATTGTGCTTATTACCATAGTATCTATGTTAAGTGATTGGTGCAGCTGTTTCAATTAGCAAAAAAAGAGCAGCTAAGTAGGCATTGGCTGTGGGAAAGCAAGTCTCTTTGGTAGCAGGGCTGTTAAAACATATCAGATGCATGGGGAGTTAAAAGAAGGCAGAACTTGGGAGGGGCTGAAGCTTGGTCTGCCTGTGGGAGCACAGCAGTGGAGGAAGATCCAACAGTCAGGCCAAGCTGTGCTAGGTGACTTGGATCCAAGCACACGGGTGCCAGTTAAGTAGTCGAGATGAATCTCAGCTAAGTAACCAAGGGGTGCTGAGAGACTTGGTGTCAGCTTTCAGGGCCTCTTGCCTTGTATCAGTCAACATAGAAGGTTAGGCTCTACTTGCTTAATTAAAGGAAACACCTACTTTTCAGTAATGCTTGAGCTAATATCCATGCACTTCTGTGACTTGAACTTCAAAAGTAAATTTGAGGTGGCTGCTCTACATTTTTCTCTCTGACTAATTTCTGTGACTTGTATTGGACTAGTTGTGGGCAAGCAGGGAAGGGAGAGCACTGCATTTTTTCAATAATTGTATAATTAAATTCATTGATGGTAGGCCAAGAATACTGATCACAAGGGTTGGTGCTGAATCAGAAGGAATACTTTAAATGGTGCTCTCTGTTAAACAGAGACATAATTGCCCTCTCTTTCCCCTTCTTGGCTTATTGGATGACTGAATTGCTCATTTCATACGTGACTTTGAGTGTGACTGGAGCTGTGAATCAGTATTTGTGAGAGTTGTGCATCTGGCTTGTGTTCTGACTTTCCTTTTATGAGCTGAAGAGGCTGGCAGTGTTATTACTAACTATGCAGTGAAAATCCTCTTAAACTCTCCTTGTTATGAGTGGGTGAAAATGTTTGGCAAACACACGAATCAATAATTGCTTATTTGCCTTGCTACTGCTATTCAAAAGCTGCACTGTCCTTTTTGTGTTTGCACAGATAATCAATGTCTGTCCCCAAATGATAATTAACAGGGATAGATAACTTTGGGGCCTTCCTTTGCAAAGTCATCCTGCAACTACATGTATTTTTTAAACTGCTCTTGCTTGTGTTCCTAGTCTTTTGTCAGCTGCAGCAAGGCTTGCATTGAAGTTGTAGTAGCTTATATGCAGTTAGAAAAACTTGATGGCTATTTTAGTTAAAGTTATTCACTGCGCTGCTGAAATGCCTGGAGCTCTATGCATCACAAAAAAGAATAAGTAAACTGAGTGAAGGCTCTTAAAAGGGGAATAAACACTTGTCTCAGTCTGAGGAAAAACACTGCGTGTAACTTGACCTGGTAAGTTTTCATAAAGAAGAGACTGGCTTTTTAATGGCCTAGTCTAACATGACCATTTTGTTCTGCTGTTGCTGGCTGAAATTGAAAATTAAAACGAGGGAAAAATACCTTCATGATTACAGATTTCCCTTGGGAACCATTTCAATTGTGGCTTTCTCATAAGAGAGATTGTGGCTTCCTTTCTATTTCTGTGGCATGAAAATTCAGATTTGTGTAGCCTGTTTCTAAAGTTAAGAAAATTCTAGATGCCAGCCATGGAAGATATAAACAACTTCCAGGTGCCTGCAATTTGAGGAAGTCCCTAGCTGAATCAGATTGCCATCTTGATGTGACCTTTGCCAAAAATAACTGTAGTAGTACGTGTGCAAAGTGCCTATGCGGTGTAGTAAGAAGACGACAAAACAATCTATTTTAATGTACCAGATCTGTTTGCTTTTTTAGGTTTGCGTTTCTGTAGTGGAAAGGCAAGCTTTCAAGACTGCCTGCTTTACTTTGTTTGAGATATTCAGGTCAGTAGCATCTTACTCCACTGGAGGACTGCAAGATAGACTGCAGCGCTTCATGCTGTTCAAAATCAGTAGGGCTCACTGTCACTGGGTGGCTTGCTTCATTCCAGCACTTGGCTTCTTGATCCACTGAAAAATGGCTTCTTGGTACCAGAACTTACACTAGCTGGATGATAACACAATTAAAGCTTCAGATGCGTTGTTCCATAGATCAGAGCTACCATAGATGCACTATTTGTATCTTCAAGTATGGGCAGATTGTGTCTCAGTGGTATGATTTAATGGAAAGGATGTTTCTTAAGTGTGCAGAAATTAGGGGAAAAGGGATTCCCTTGCATTCTGTAGGCATGGTAATGCATACAGTCTCATTGGGTGTCTGGAGCCTTTGATGGCTGTTCAAAAGTGTGCTTTTGAAGTGTATTTCTTGACTGTCCCATTTTATAGTTCTTTGCTGTCCATCGTGGAGCACTGGAGGTGCATGAATAGAATTCCTTTCAAATACAATTAACCTAGAAGACACGCTGTCTTTACAAATAAATAGCAAGTGCATGCAACCAGAGAATAGCTGGTCCAGAGTAAAACCTCCTGCAAAACATGAGTCCTCAGCACCAAGGTTTTGCTGTACTGACCCTCTTCTGTTGTGCTGCATGACAAACAAATGAAGGCTCAGCCAAAGAGGGCCAGCAGATTAAGTCCTGAAAATGAGCAGATGTTCTAATGAAGTAACAAAGACTTTGTAGTGACAGAGAATTTTACTCACATTTACTGTGAGAATTGAGTGATCACTCTAAAGAAGTGCATCATGCTTTGGAGTAAGGGCAGCCAACCTTTCTGGGTATCAAAATAGTCCTGGGACAGCAAGAACTTGGAATGCTGAAAGACGGGAGGAGATAGCTGCTCAAGTTACAGGTATGAGTTGAGAGACATGATGCTGCATGGGACACCACCACTATTGCAGTTGTGCTCGCTTCTGTAGCAAGACGTTTAGATTACCTGTCAGCACCACCCTAGTGCAGGTCCCGGTTTTGACAGGGACCTGTGCTTCAACCTCTGAAGAGCTCTGCATGTCTTAAAGGCACAAGGTGGTCACTAATGCTTTAGGGAAGGTTCCTCTCTACCTCATATGGCTAGATGGAAAATGTTTTCTTTCTCCATACATTCAGTCCTAGAGAAAATGTGGTGGAGGCATGAATGGGAAGATAGCTATACAATTCCCACTCCTGTGTTTCCTGAAAAAGTTGAAATGTTTCTCTGTAGAGTTGCTCAAAGTCAGGAAGCTATTGGAACCATGTAGGAGGAAGAAGTAGGCATGTGAATTGACTCTCTGATACAGATATTCTGGAGAAATTATTATCACCTCAAAAGCTGCTCCAAAGTTTTTTGTTCAGAAAGGAGTTTAGTAACTAAATTGTTTTCAATAATTGAGTTCTGCTCATACCTTTAAAAAAAAAAAAGACTTTAAAAACTTATTGCAGAATTCATTACTATCTGTGAAGTATTTTTAGAACAGGCTGGAGAAGTATGACTGTCCAAAGGATAACATTATTTAGAAGGTAGTTCTTTTCACTGTGCCCATTCTGATGGGCATAAACTGTTAGCTCCTATTACTTAGATAAATTTTGGAAATGAGTGTTATTAATTGACCTAACATCTGTATAGGACTTGGGGCTTGAGTAGTCTTGCTGTGATAGCTGGACTTGAATTCTTTTCTGTGAGAGAATTTTAGAGTTATCTGAGTGTGTTCTGAAGTCTCAACTGCTTGATTGCAGCTTCATTGTGGCTCAGTTCAAATGTCACTGAGTTATGGGTTTGCAAGGTTGCACTTCAGTGGAGGTGCCAGTGCTCCCGTTTGTTGTCTTTGTAGGTGGCTTCTGGAACGGGAGGATGTCAGGATAACTCCAGAAGAGAAGAGCTGTAAGCAACATTGATCAATTCAGATTAAAAATCCTGGTGTGGAGCACTTGTACTTAATGAGTATGTGCTAAAGTGCTTAGTGAAGGTCACTGCTGGCAGTAAGGATTTATTGAGATCCTGGCTCTTTAGGGGCTGCTGTCAACTTTAAAAACTTTAAGACCTGGATTCTTTTGGCTGCTGAATCTGTTTGCATCGCCCAGAAGGGGGTGACAGGAGACTACAGTGAAAATTTAGATTTCCCAAGACCTGATGTGAGTGAGTTCATCTGCATTTGTGGACTTCTCTGGAGAGAAAGTAAGCATTGGCAGATAAGTGGGACAGGCAGGCACCTTATTTTTTTTAATCTTTCATGAGTTGAAAGTTAACACTGTATCACAATGAAATGAAATTAACTTAAAAAAAAAAAAAGTTTTTCCTAACCTAATGTTTGGAAGTGATGCCTCTAAATGACTCCTCTATACTCTGAGTTCCAGGTGTAAGTTTCATATTTAGTTCTAAAGTAGAAAGACTTGATGAATTTGAAAAACTGTCAAAGTCTTTATCACTGTCAGTAAGATTGCCCAATCAGAATTATGTACATTCTTGACAATACATTTGCATCTTTAAAATTTGATTGTATTGTGTATCTTGGTACCTTCTATTTAATACCTTAATATTGTCATATTTTTGCAGGATGATGATGCAAACCTTGGTCCTCTAGCAGTTCTTTTGGTGCCTGTACATTGATGCATCAACAGCCAGCAACCATCTGTTTCCTCCTGGACTTTAACCCTAACTTTGTCAGCTGTAAGCAGATCTGGATGTACAGCTTCATTTCTTGAGAGGGAGGTTAAAATAATGGTGCGACTTAGTGGGTAGTTGATAAATAGTTGTATTAATACGACTTAGTTTAAGTCTTGGATAAGTGAGCGTAACTAAACATTTATGAAAAGAACATCCATTATGTTTAAGATAATGGTGTTGCAAATGGTCTTGTGGCATGAAAATGGCACATTTTTTTCATCCTAGAATCAGGCATGTGAAGGGACACACATGAAGGGAGGGAGGAAAACTTGTCTTCAGAAAGAATTCAGTTGACCTTTGATTTCTTTGGTTGCATTTACAACTTGCTGTTGGTTTCATTAACCTGTTTGTAGAACTTAGCTTGGACTTCATGTGTATTGTCTAATGACACAGTTACAATTTGGGGCGACAGGGAACTTAAGTCATGTCTTAGCCTTTTCCCTCCTCGTTGAAAGGAAAATGCTGTGACTGGAAGTCGGCCTGTAAGCTCTCAGTGAAAGGAGCTTGTATGGATAACCATACCTGAATCTCTTCCAGAAGAGAATAGGCTCTCACCCATTCTCTTACTGTATCTCTTTGTTCAGAGACAGTGCAACAATTTTTCTAAAATTTGCTTAGATATCAAAAAAATGTGTGGACAGAAAAGGATACCTCAGGCTGCAGTTTATTCTGGCTTTCTTGTGTAGCTCCCAGTGTTCTAAGCTTCAGTGCATTTCTCTCTCCTCTGGTGGATAAGCAGTTGTAGTCATTTGCATGGCTCTGTTAATAGACCATTTGTAAAATCAAAATTGTCAGGCATGATTGAAAACACTCCCTACAGAGTCAGAATTGCCATATTTGGAGTTGTGCTTAGAAAGAAGAGAGAAAGGGGAGTATTTATGGGATGATTTTCTTCTCTCCTACTACGGCCTCTTTCCCACTCTACCATTCCATTTTGCAGTCAGTGCTACAAGGGCAGAAGTCCCTTGGTGACAGAGCTACCAAGTGCTGCGGACATGCATGTTGATACCAAGGAGGAGATCTCAGCAGAGGTTTTACCTGAGTATGCAGGGCTCTGGTGGGAATGTCAGCTTTGGTTGGGATGAATTCTGCCTGTCCCCCAATGTAAGCTCTGTTGCAGATTGCCAGGAGTTGAGTGCTGACCCTTTCAAAAGTATCCCTTATCCCCAGTCACTTATTTGACTCGTGGATTCAAGTGGAGAAAAGACAAAACTTTGCTTTGATATTAATGATGAATACTTGATTTAGAGGAGCTGTTGGTCCACTAACTTGAGTATTGTAACACAGATGTGTTTACCAGGTAATAATGAAATGACTAAAGCAATCTTTTGGTCACCTTTCATTTTAGATGATAAATTGCATTCTGTGGTAACTTGTCTGCTACTTACATTATAATATTTGGTTCGTATCCCAACAGTTGCAGTTAAGTTATGAAATTGTTATTAGCGGCTGAAAATCATGTCTGTAAATTTCTGTGAAATGTCTTAGGCTACAGGATCTAGAGGAACTATTGTCCCTGTGGGTCAAACCAAATGTGCATGTCACATTATCCTACCTCAGCTGGTGGCCAAAGCAGATGCCTGGGAAAGGCTCCGTAACATTAGGATAAACCTCCGTGGTGCTTCTCTCAGCATCCAGCTGGATCTTCAAAAGCCAAATGATTATTCTGTATTTTCAGTGACCTGCAGAGTTTTATCTATTGTCTTGTTCAGTGTCCCCTTGGGATTATGTACACTTTTATGTCTTTGAAATTGAACGGTAGAGTTTCATAGCTTTTACTACACATCATATGAGGGGCCACTTCCTTATGTTGTTTTGAACCTGCTACTCCCAAGTTTTGTTTGATAGTTCCATCTCTTGTGTTAGAAGACACAAACAACTGGCAAACAACTAATTACAGTTAATTTGCTCTGTCTAGATCACTTGTGGTTTTATAAACCGTTCTCATGTTGCCCAGTTTTTACATGCCAAACAGTCCTACTCTATCCCCCCCCCCTTATTTTTTTGTGTAGGACTCATTTTAATTATCCTGTTTTTTTTGTTGAACTTTCCCTAATTTTTGTATCTTGTTTGAGAAGGTGGAACTAGATTGTTGAAGATGTGAGCGCACAGCAAATTTACACAGCTGCGTAGCGTTGTTTTTAGTGTTTTCTTTTCCTTTGCCACTAATTCTAAGCATTTGATCTGCTTTTTTCTTTTAATTTTCTTTTTTCTTTTTTGTCTTTTTCCCTGTGTGCATGCTTTTACTTTTATCTACATTGAGCAGTGTCTTGAAGATAAGGTGATTAGAATAGTTAGTTAACTTGTAAATTAAGCTGAGGCAGTCACCAAAGCAGAGCCAGTATAGTTTGGGCATTAGGTGCTGAGTTAAACAACATCCCCATGTAAGAAAAGTTCAGTACTTATGAGCCATTTGTCATGAATGTAAGTGAAAATGTTAGGGACCTTGGATTGCCTGGTAACAGGAAGTAAGCCTCAGGTCTGAGAAAATCTTGAAATTAGTTTTTAATCTTTAAAAGTAAGGTGGCTTTTTTCTACTCTCTTCAAATCCTCTCTCTCATAGTTGTTGGTAGTTCTAGTTTGAATAACCGACCTTGGAAACTTTTGGGATTCGGGTATGTTCTTTTTTCATTTGCAAAGGGATGGTGTGGCTTCTCATCCCTTTTGCACAACCGCTGTAATATAATTGCCTAGTTTAATGTGTCATTTAAGTGTTTGCATGCTGTTGCATCTGTTGGTGAACATGACAGTGATGCTGTTAGAGAATATGGAAACAAAGGGCTCTCCATACTCTTTTAAGGTGATATTTAATTGTAAGCTGACTAGTTCGTTGTAAGGAAAAAAAGTGATAAAATCTTGTATACAAAGACAGCTGTTGTAGTTTAACTTCATTTAGACCAGTGCTATCACAATTTTCTTTCTGGTGGTTTACACATGTGGCAGTGCCATTAATAATGACATTTAAATGGTTCTTGGAATTGGGCTTGATATTTAAGCTCTGATACTAGTACTCAATTCTGAAATTCTTGCAGATGGCTTCAACTTCCAGAAAGATGTACTGCAAAATCTTACTGTACCTACTCGTGGTACTGCGTGAGGTAAATTAATTGCTGAGACTAAAAGGAGTTTATTGTGAGTACTAGCACTTGTATATGTAAATACATCTAAATACATGGTCGTCTTTGAGGAATGGAAAAATGTAGGAGTGGTTGGCCTAATGAATGGCACACTTTGAGCTTGCAAGATTTTTCCATTTTATTTTATTATATTTTTCTCCAATTGAGCTAACTCCTTGAAGTTTGGATGGCAAACCTGGCTTAGGGAAATGTTTTTTTCTTTTGGTGAAGCATGTCAAATCAATGGCCATGAAAGGCTGAGAGAGTATTCCATGCGAATGAAAGAAAGAAAGGAATAAACCAATGCTAGCCATTCTCTGGTAGCTACATCCAGTTGTAAAAGAGTTCCGAAGAGCTGGTGTTGCACATAAAACATTATGAGCAAATGGAACTTAGATAGTACAGATTTAAAAATAGACTTCTTCCCAAAGGTTAATATGATCAGAAGATCCTATAATATTAGGGCTTACACAGTGTGTATTATTCACCTTAGGTAGATAATACTTTTTCTACTGCAGTTGAGTTAACTAGCTATTATTTGTTGTAAATACTAAGTTCTTTAAATGATGATAGGTATAGTTTACCATTATTTCATAATCATAATGATTATAATCATATAATTTGTGATGATAAGCAAAAAATATAATAAACTTGTAATGACAAAGTTTAGTTTAAATGCCCTTGAAATACAAGAAGTGATAACAGGGAAGCAAAGGTAACTATAATCTCGTAGTCTGCTCAAATTACCATATACTTTAGGCAGTGTAGCTTACATTCAGTTTAGTCCTGCTAAATTAGTTGTGGAGCCTGATGACGAATGAGAATACCAATGAATTGAGTTTTAATAATCTGTAGGCTGTTTTTCTTATATAGAGGAGAAGCCAAGAAATCTCTCTCAAGTTCTCATCCAAGTCCATTTTTTTTATCTACACCACCTGTACTTGGTGATAAAATGACAGTGCTTGATTAGCTGCAGATACTTAAAATTCAAAGAGAAGTTCGATGTATATTTTTAGTCAAGTATGCCACTAGCTTTGGAAAATGCTGTCTTTAACTGTACAATAGAAAGCAAATGAGGAAAAACTTGTAAAATAAAGTAATTTGTATTTAAAATTCTTTTTTTGGAGGTGGTTCCTTTTCACAGGAAATTCAGTAGATGGGATATATGATACTTCTGAATTATAAAGTTGTAAAAGAATTAGGAATGCATGCATACAGTTACTACCACTGGTTCGTACTTTGATTTTTTTCTGGATGTAGAACAAAATCACTTGTGCTTTATGTGCAGATAATTTGCTCTTTCTAGTTTTAAATACTTGTTCACAAAGAACTTTGAAAAATCCATTATTATCCGTAATCATACTGTGTTTCTCATAAAAATAAGCTTAATACCAGGGCTACTCTTCTGCTTGCAAAGGAGTATTTTTGATCAAGCTTGACTGTGAATGCATATAATTATAGAAATAAATGCCATCTCCTTGGTTTGTGGAAATTGGAAAAACTGCTGATCATGTAAATGAGTCATTAAGGCATAGTCTAGATTAGCTCTTACT
The DNA here is from genome assembly GCA_013399475.1 of Chauna torquata. Taxonomy (NCBI): domain Eukaryota; kingdom Metazoa; phylum Chordata; class Aves; order Anseriformes; family Anhimidae; genus Chauna; species Chauna torquata. The sequence continues at coordinate 26,203 of VXAL01015095.1, forward strand.
GGGGTTGTGGTTTAATTCTCTTGATGCAGCTTTTCTGAGGAAATACTTGTTGTTGATACCAGTTAGACTTTGGTTTTCCTCCTAGTAGTAGCATCCTTGAAAAACTTACGTCCCCAGCTGAAATGTGTATGTACCTAAACAGTTAGAAGGCTTTCATCTTAGTGAAGAAGTACTTACATCCTGAATGTAAAGTAGATAAGGAAACATTAGTTAGCACGGTTTATAAAAGGGTCTGTTTTATTAATTTATTTTAACCATTTACTTCAAGCTTGCAATAATATTTATAGCTAGGTTGGAATTAGCAAGGTTAAACTCTGTCTTATTTTGTTACACATCCCCTTTGCTGAAGTTTTTATAAGAAGGGGTTTCACTGATTAGATATGCCAAACAGCTCAAAATAGTGCAAGTGGGGAAGTGCCTGGTTAGAACAAATGGTAAAGAGTGTTCTGATTAAATGTTTGTAAAGTGAGAGAGTGGTTTCCAGGCCTTCCAGTGTGAAAGTGCTTTTTAAGCAGTACTGCAACTGCTTATATGAGCCATAGCGGTACATAACTTACCTAGTTTAGTGTGTGTGTGTGTGTGTTTTTCCTTCCAGTTTCCCCTATTGCTTGGGGTGAGGAGTTGATAACTTTTTTCTTTTTATTACAATAAAAGGTAGAGAGGAAGATGTTCCTCCTCAGACTAAGACAGGTGTTAAAAAGGGCTCAAGAGCATAAGTGATCAGTAAAAACTTGTTATGCGTGTAGTTCAACCTAAACTGTTATTCTGGATGTTTCAGTAACAGCACTACTGGCTAAGTCTATCTTCACAGCATACTGACATCATCTCAACCATTAGTTAAACTTGTAAGTTGCCCCTAACTATAGTCCATGAAAATGTAAGCAGCTTTGTTAAAATACTAAATTTTAAATACTAAATGAAATTAATGATTTGTTGACAGGGTTGGTACTCTCCAGAGGCAATAGGCAATCCTTTCATGATATATTGGTTACTAGTAATTGTTGAAATCAAGTTGAGTAACTAAAAGGTTTTTATTGATCAAGTGCAATGTATGTTGACTAATTTGAATGCCATTTAATTAGAATAATGTCTGTACTGTCTTTTAAATCACTGTCTATTGAAGGGAAGTGTCTTAAATGCATGTGTGCCATGTGTCTTGGCAAGCACTCCTCAAGTGACAGGAGGAAAGGGTATATCCATTTTATGTTGCGTAGGCCGAGGAAAGTAGGAGTGTAGCGGAACTCTCAGAGCAACTTGGGAGGCTGGATGGTTTAACGAAATGAACTAAACATTTGATTCTTAAATGCCTAATCATGATTTTGATATCGTCAGCCTTAAAATTGAGACCTAAAAGGAACAGAAGTTATATCTCGTAACAGCAGTGGCAGTGGCAGCAGCAGCAGTTGCTGCGTGCTGAGAGGAGTGTGAGGCTTACGAGGTCCTGGGGGGCCTCTGTGTATAGAGGGCAGCTCAGCAGAAAGGGACCTGGGGGTGCCGGTGACACCAGGCTCAGCGTGAGCCAGCAGCATGCCCTGGCAACCAAGAGGGCAAGCTGCATTTTGGGGTGCATTAAGCACAGCACAGCCAGCTGGGCAAAAGAGCTGATTCTCCCGCTGTATTTAGCAAAGGTGCGGCCTCACCTTGGATATTGTGTGCAGTTCTGGGCCCCACAATATAAAAAGGATGTTAAGGTCCTTGAAAGTGTCCGGAGGAGGGCAGCAAAGCTGGTGAGAGGGCTGGAAGGCATGTCCCATGGGGGGAGGCTGGGGATGCTTGGGTTGTCCGGTCTGGAGAAGAGAAGGCTGAGGGGCGACCTCATGGCTCTCTGCATGGTCCTGAGGAGGGGAAGTGCAGAGGGCGGTGCCGGTCTCTGCTCCCTGGTCGCTGATGACAGGACACGCGGCAACGGCACAAAGCTGCGCCAGGGGAGGGTCAGACTGGACATTAGGAAAAATTTCACCGTGAGGGTGGCCAAACACTGGAACAGGCTTCCTAGAGAGGTGGCTGATGCCCCACGCCTGTCAGTGCTCAAGAGGCATTTGGACAATGCCCTCAGTAACATGCTTTAACTTTTTGGTGAGCCCTGAAGTGGTCAGGCGGTTGGACTAGATGATCTTTGAAGGACCCTTCCAACTGAACTATTCTATTCTATTCTATATTTAAATAGTAGATCCCCAAAAGGGGGAGGAAAAGCAAAAAAAACCAGTAGCATGAAAGAGCAGAGCTGCGGAGTTGAATACCTTCATGCTCAGTTATGTAACGGACTTTTCACTTGGAAATTGCATGGGCGTGCTAAAGGCACGCGAAAGATAAGCTTGGGTAAAGGCTTCTGTTTGTTCTTACTAACAAGCGATGGCCTAAAAATCCTCTGAATCAGGAAGTGGTGGTGTTTTTTTAATGTTATTAAGTGTTCTGGGTTACAATGTGATACGTCCTGAATTCAGTCTGTATGGAATTGAATTCTGCTTTAATCAGAATATGTTAAACCAGCATTTTCACTGATTGTTATATCAGCCTGCATTGGTTTGTATCTTGTGGTGCAAGTTCATGGTAGCTGTCACACTTCATTTTAAAAAAAAAAAAAAAAAAAGGGCAGGTGGAATTTGAGTTGTTGTGTGTCCTGGAATTATGAGCTTGCCTTTTTTCTGCTCCCAGATGTGAAAAACTAGGGCATCTGTAGTACTTGTCCTTGATCTACTGCTTAGGATGTTAGCAGTGGATGTAATACTTGACTGTATTAATTGCACAATGGCTTAGTGCAGCCTGTCTAGCAATAGCACTGCTACAGCCAGCACTCAAATAACACTGCTGAGTGGATAAATTCTCATTTAATGGCAGTGACTTAATCCCCTCTCCCAGTTTGCTCTAGGGCTTGGGTTTACAGCAAAAATACTTGTTGTTTCAAACATTTGTATTTGGAACATAAACTCAAAAAGTGTGTTTTGTAATGACGTTTTAAAAGCTTTTAATAACTTCAGTGTTTTAAACATTACAAATTGTTTCTGATACTAAGGTATTTTTGTGTTTATATAAGGTAATAAATTATTGTCCTAAACCTGAAGATTCAAAACACATAAGTGATTTTGAAGCACACAAGCGAAATTGTATTTAAGTCCAAAAAAAAAAGGCAAAAAAAGAAATTTACTTTCTAATTATTTCTTCTTGTTCAAAAAGTTGTATGCTGGCTTGGCTTCGATAAAATATGTATTCTACGGAGAAGCTTGTATATACTTAAATAAAAGCAAACTGTCTATAACTAACAGCTGTAGTAAATTGAGTGTAAATAAGTATGTGTTTCAATTACTTATCTGAAGATTCGGTTTTAAGACACTATGAAAAATGAAAATTATGTGAAAACACCCGCCTAGGTGTTTTGGATAGCAGGCTAGATTAATCCTTTGTGATTTCATATGTAATAGTGGAAGCACCAGCAACCAGCAAGTGATACGTAGTGGCTGTGTGATTTGACTGTCAAGTAATCTTAAGAGTTGGTTTTCAGCACCTGCTATTTCATTGTGTTGTTTGTTGGAATACATCTGAGTTAAGGAAATAAAGCAAAAAAAACACCACAGGTTAAACACAGGTAGCAATGGGATGGACTTTGAACGTGCTTTGGCTAAGGGAGTGCTGTAGCTGAATGAAGTAGCAATCCTTTAAAGTTGAAAGGGGGGGAAAAAAAAATACTGACATGAACAGAGAGAGAAAAGAAAGCCACGACTGTCAAAATTTAAGGGGCAAATTCTTAAAAGGAATTGTATCTGCATTGTTTCAGACTTGATCTGCTCCCCGGCTGCCTTTGGGATTAAATAAAAGCAGGTAGGAATTACTGTTTATTATTGTTACAGAGTTTGCTGTTGACTTGGAGCACTTGAAAGGTGGCCCAAAAACCAGGATACGCTTAGAAAATACTGCAGTGTGCCTTTCTCTTGAAACAGAGGATAATTTTGGAAGAAAATTAACATTAAATACTACATTAAATAAGTACCAGGGATACTAGTTTGTGAGGTTCTCCAGAAAATGGCAAAGTTAGAATCTTTAGTTTTAGTCGAGTCAAAACTCAGACTTACTGAAAATACCTAGTTCACTTAAAGCACAGAATGAGGGCTTATTTGCATCACTGAAAAATGCACAGATCTTGAATGCTCTACCCTTATTTTCCATTGGCAAGCTTAATGATCACAGTACTGAAATACTGCTAAACAAAATTTTAGAACATCTTTGTCTATAAGTGCTTCAATCTAATGGCTCTGAAAAAATAAGTGCAGAATTTTTGTAGAAACTAATCTGTATTTTTATTTTACTTCTAGGGGAGGCAAATATAATTAAAGTGATTTTAGTCATTTTGTAGCAAACATTTATTTATTTTCTGGGTACAAGTTAAGTGATAAGCTTTAAGAAGTCATTTTTACTTAGGTTAGGCTTAGTTACTTGAAGGTGATTAAATTTTCCCATTCTTTTCTCCTTAGCTTGTGCAATTGCTCCCTGAATAGAGGTAGGTTTAGCAGCTGACATGGAACAATGAACTTTCAGCCATTAAATGAAAAACACTGCTTTGAAAATGATCTTGAAATGGTTGAGGTATTTCTTTAAGGTGAACTGTGATAACTGCATGATGCATTTGCGTGGGTTTTTGGGGGGGGAAGGGGAGAGGGGTGCTCAGAAATTTCATTTCAGATAGAATCCTTTGAAAGCCTAATGTTAAATAAGAAAGTAAACTGGCAGACTGAGTTAGAGGTGAGATATACATAGCAAAGTGGTGGAGGAAGCTGCTTCGTAGCAGGGCATCATATTATCCAGAAAACAGATTGTGAAGAAGCGGTGAGCCTTGAACTTGAGTCACTTAAATATTTAAATGATCAAAAGCATACAGAAAACAGAGTTAATTTGTTAAGTTTCGACAACCAAATGAAGTGCAAGTGTCATGTGTTATGTTTGAGCCATGACTTGATTTAAAAGAAGGAACAAAACCAAAAATGAAGTGGAGATGCTGAGGTGCTTAGGAATATCTGGATTGTATAAGACAAAAATTGTGTACGTATAGTGTTAAGCAGCAGAAATCAGAAGCACATATGTGCTGGTGTGTTTATTGTTTTCGTTAGTCTAAGAAATGTGAAGCTAATGAATTATGAGTTTGAGAAGTTGGAGGTTCTTGCAGACACGGTGAACTTCTGATTATAACTTAAATTTTGAGAAAAGCATTAGCCATTTCCCTCCAGTATATTTCACCTTTAATGGTGGGTAATCCTTGTAAGTTGGTTGCTGTGAGCAGGTGGAAAGTAGAGGTGCTAAATCGGAACACTTCAACGAAGGACATTAGCTGTAAAGTTGTAGAAAAGTAACTTGGAGTTTTACTGAGTACTGTCCTTGGAAAAACTTACTGTAATGTGCTAAGTTGGTGTTTGTCCAGCTTGGGCTAGTTAAACATGTAAGGCAAATGTTTATTTGTTTTCCTGTTGATATAAAGTTAGAGTTGTTGGAATGGCTGGTATTTGGATGGGGGACTTGCATATAATAGGTCTGACAAACTTTCTAAATATTTTTAGGTGCTGCCATGAGTATGTATTTCATTCACAGGTGAAAGAAGCTCTGTGAATTCATTTAATATGGATCTGGCAATGTGAATTACATGCCCAACTGCTGATTAACACAGACTTCTTAGAATTTAAGATAGATTTTGGAAAGATACTTTTGCTTTATAGATGTTTGTGCAAAACACTGTTTCTATTGCTAGCAGAGAAAAGTTTATTGAAAAGAGATTTTGTTGTAAATGTGAAGCTGTACCATTAATGGAATATGGATGGAATAGGTGATAAATATGTAACATCCTTTACTTTTAAAATACATTAGGGTTAATTTCAACTAATTAAACGCGCTTGGGAAATAGCCTTTATTTAGTAGTAACTAGTTGTTAGAATACATGCTGGCAGCATGGTGGACATTCCTTAACACAGGAATAGGAACAGATCAGATCATATCCAAAAGTGGTTCACACATATAAAATCTGAGTGAAAGTTTTGACTGTCTTGTTGTTCTTGATACTTACTGTGTACTGTCAGAGTTGCTCCTCTCAGGAGTGTCGCTGTAAAACTCTAGACCAAGTTAACTGTAAAAGGTAAAGGAGTAAACTAAGTGTGTGCAAAGAAGAAAGAAGTAACCAGAGATGCTCTGGAACAGCTAGGAAACAAGTCTGGGTTTGGGAGATGGTTCATAGCAGGATTGCTGAATTGAAGAATTAAGGCTTCTGTGAAAACACAGTGGAATAAAAATAATTAGATAATACTGCGGTGATTGTGTCTATATGTAAGAGTATGCAAAGTGGTATTGATGGAAATAGAAGGGAACTGACAGAGTACAGGTAGACCCATTCTTGAATGAATACTACCGTAAATCTGTGCTGGTTAAAAGGGAAAGGTAGAGAAAAACATAAGTGAGCAATTGTGATTTCACAACCAAAATTGGTCAAAATAACTAGGGCGGTGTTTTTGTGACCAAGTTTAGAGTTTTGTGTTTTTCTGTAGTGTATATTTTTCAGTCCTGCCCCAGGAAAAGACTATTTCAAGAGCAGGACTGTAAAACACCTAATCATACTGTGTTTTTGTTGTTGTTGTTAGTATGGATGTGCAAGCATGGATTAGTGTCAGTGCAATCAGTATGTTGAAGTAACATGAAGCTGAAAACAAGGCTGATTATTATTGCTTAAGCATTTTGGTGTTAAGTATCAGTTTGAGCACCTCCAGATGATATTGAGAAAGAAGAGTCAGAAAATTAAGTGCAAGAGCTTTGGGCAGTCTGTGAGCAAAGAGTAAGAAACACACCCCAAAAAATTGTGTTGCTGTCAGGAAATATTGCATGAGATTCTTTAAGTAAAATGGGGGCATTTTGATGAGCACTTTAAAAAGAGAATCGGGACCTTTCTCAGACTGACCCATTTGAGCTTCATGATGCTGGAGTGTGTAATGTCTGTCTCTTACCTGTCAAACATTGGCAGCTTTTTGGGCAGCTGTTGGAAGGAAAGGAAGAAAGAAATACGAAGCAGTCTTTGGTAGTTCATACCCAGAGAAGAATGAATACTTATTTAAGAAAGTAAAATGGTGTTACTGCAGTTCATTAGTAATCTTTCTGAATTACTCAGTCACAGCCTCTTATCATAACATTACCGATGAAATGAAAGTGTTAGGTACGGCCGAGTTGCCAGACTGCTCAAGCTAAGCTGAAACAGTCATCTGGAATTTATGGGCTACAGAAAGCAAGTGATGAGAGAACAGTTACTAGTGCTTAGAGGGGGATTTTGATAACTCCTGTTTCTCCTCCGTAATTCCAGGGCTCAGATCAAACGAAACTTTGAAGCAGTACATCTTCAGTGATGCACTGTTTCCAAGCCATGCAAGCTCCTCTTTTCCATCAGATATCACTTGGGGGGGGGGCACAACTTTGTTGCCGGGCATCGACATGGTGCTGTTGTTCATTTTGTGATCTTAAGAGCATGGGATGGATGCTTGGTGGTGGTTTGTTCCACTTCAGAGTCCAGTAATTTCTAGGACACATGGAAGCTGCTTGGTGGTTCAAAATGATATAGGTGGAATATCGTTGAGCTAGCAAGAACGTGGGAAGGGGGAAAACGGGAGAGAAAGAGGGTTACATTTAGAAAGAGAAATTCACACGTGCATATGAATTGCGTTTCTTGCAACTCATAAGGTATATGTGCTTTATGTCCAATCTCCCTAGCACCTGTTTTGCTTGTATTTTCAATTTGTGGCTTAAAAGTGCAGAATTGTGGTAGACTGAACATGAAAATACTGGTAAGGTTGTGCAAATTCAAATCACCTGTCCTATTCCCTCAGCATGTAAACTATAATTTTGAGATTGTGTTAAAGCAGAGCAATACTTTCTGTGTGTACGCAGGTGACCTGCTGGTTCATCAGACACATGTGGAAGTGGTTCATGTTAACGTTACTGTTCAGACGTACTCTTTGCATGCAGGCATGGCCAGCCCTGTGGAGAGGGGCGAGGTTATTTGGCCAAGCACACAACAGCGGAGAGATGGCTCCAGGTTCTCAAGAGCTGAAGAAGAAATGGAGCCTTGCAAGCTTTTAAGTGTTTCTGATAACTTGATTAAAATTTAAACTTGAATTAATGATGAGTTCTTAGTGTTTAATGAGCTCTTTCTTGTTTCTTAGGTTTAATATAAAATAAAGGAAGGGAATTTATGCATAGATAATTGTTTGGCATTTGGAGGCATGAAAGTGTAGTTCTGACAAGAGGATGTTAGAACAATTTCTTGAACAATTTCTTAGATGGTTTCTCTCAACCAAAAAGCAAAGGCCAGAATTTAGTTTGGGTATAACTTATAACATTTTCCTCACCTTATGTAGAAACACGTAACACTTGGTACAGAAGACTCTGTTGGTTGGCTTCATACAGTAGAAGTGAGGCTTGCTAGCTAAGAATGTTTTCTGGAGCCATTATGCATATTGGTAACAAAGTCTCTTGGATGAGTTAATGTTTAGGCTCTTGGATGAGTTAATGTTTTTCTCAAGTTGGACATGCTGATGTAGCAGACGCCCTGTGGGTTGAAGATAGAAATGATACAAATTATCATTGGAGGAATTTATTTTATCTGACTGTCACTATCTGGGTGTTAAGACAAGCAGTGGAAAGGAAGTAGGTAGCTTCCTAGAAAGAAGTAGGAGACTGTTGGAGTTTACTATTTTTAGTTGTAGCCAAATAACTAACATTCTGGTTTACAGGATATAGTTTCCCTGTCCCTTGTTGTGAGACAGTCTTTTGCCCACCCCTCATTTCTATTGCTTTTGATTTTTGTTAGCAGAAGCTTGAAGTTTGTTGCTAGAGCTCTCTCTAGTAAACTTGCTCATGTTTCAAAGTTGATTGGTCAAGTAGTACTAGTTGCTGCTATTTGTGATAAGTTGCACTTGGAGTAGTCAGAAGTATTATTGAGGTACTTACGAGTGTTTTCAAAAGAGATTTTGTGTGACTGGGATGGTTATTATCCTGTGGATTGTTAAGCATGTGCTAATTGCACTATGGTACAGGCAGGCTGCTAGGAGCAGTGATGGTGCACCCAAATTCTGTCCGAAAGAAGACACGCCAGAGTTGAAGATTCCTGAGTAGTGCTATCATAGCTAGTGGTTTCACAGGAAGAGAGAAATATGTAGGTTATGTAATGAAATACATGAACAACTCAAAGTACCTTCAGTTTCTTTATTGTTTTAGGTAGTTGAATGACTGTAGACTCAAATGCCATTAGATAGTCAGTGTTGATTAATGATATTCAGTACAGGTTATGTTTGATTCTTTCGCTTGCACCTACTCCCCTGTTAGTAGTCTGGTTGTGAGACAGAAGTGTATGCCACAGTGAGCCTCTGGAAGGGCTTGGCAGGGAATGGAATAACCTCCATGAAATAGGATTTGGGTGGGAATAATACGATGTTTACACAATGCAGAGGCGATGTATCTCCCAGGATTTATTGTCTCTGGCTTATAAAATCTCTCAGCAACTGCAGTCTCAGGAGGTATTGTGGTTCTTTGAAACTTGTCGAGATCCAACAGGGTTGAGGTTGAGTCTGTACTAGTTAGCATGGTTTGTTCCCGTGCGTGTGGTGTCTTCACTTAAGATGCTTAGTCTAAGAGCACAGGGTTCACACTGCCGTTTGACTTTGAATGGAGTCTACTGTGGTCTGTAAGCCTTAGTCAGGCAGACATTTCATAACTGAAAAAAGTTGATGTTTCTGGATCTAAGCTGTACCTTGAAATAGCTGAGCTCCGTCTGCTTGATGGTACATGTGTTTCATCCATTCTGGACCTGAGCTTGGTCATGCTGAATCAGAGATGGTTCTGTTAGCTTTGACATAGTTCACCTGCAATCCCCAGGAACCCGTGATAAGAATTTCTATTATTTTGAAACTGCTGGTTGGCACAAAAACTGTAAGTGCGAGAGTAATAAGTGCAAGAGTAAATAAGGGAAATAGAGCTGTCTTCCACTGTGTTTAGTATTGTTTGCTGTTATCAAAGCCTGTGAAGGTCTGCTAGAGGGTAAAGAGGATGCTGATGAAGCGATAAGGGTGGGAAGCATTCTGTAGGTAGAAGTTGCATGTACTTTGGGAGGCAAAAGCTGTAAGACATTTGATGGTTTAGTTCATGGAAGAAAATTTAAATCTTGAGTCTTATATCTTAGAATTACTGTAATTTGGGATGTGAAGAGTCAGTGCAAGTCAAAAATTGCTTGGAAAAAACCACTGAATTTTACTGGTCAAGTAGAGTTGAGGCATATGGCATGTCGTGCAAGTGTTGTCAAATCAAACCTTGGGTTGCATGCAGAATAAATGCACACAGGGATACATCAGGCCTGAGTTACTGGCAAATAGTATGTTAGAACTGCACAGAATGCTTTACTAAATCAGAGAGAAGACAGCAACAGGTCTACTGAATTATATTAGACCATGAAATTATATTAGGCATTGGGGAGAGGGGGAAGTTACTAATTTCTTAGCTACAGCAGAGTTCTCCATCTGAGACCATTATGTCAGCAATAAGCACAGCCCTTTTTTACTGAGCAGCTGCTGGTGTTCTGGCTGCTGCTGGCATCTCCTGTGTCCTAGTCCATAGTGTGGTTAAACGTGGAAACCAGCTGAGCACTGCAATAGCTAGAAGAGCAGTATTTGTAGAAGTGAAGATGTCTGAACTGTTAGCCGTTTAGAAACTCCAGAGGAGTGCTGGTATATGGGAAATCGGTTGCAGTGGCTCAGTAACAATTAGTAAATCAGCTTTTCTAATCCTGCTGTTGAAATTGTAACAGAGCAGAAAAACCACTAGCAGTTTTCCATTGATAAGATAACTTTCTATCACACTTCAGGCTAGTGGGAGCATAACTCTGAGTGATTTGCTAGGTTTATTTGCTTATTACCCTTAGAAATGTCTCTTCTTGAAGGCACGCTTGCTTGAGTAAATTGCTGCAGCTCTTCATTTCAATGCTTTGTTGTTCATATTGCTATTCTAATAGTGTAACTTTCAGTTTTTTGGCTGAAGACATTTCGCGTGGGCGTGAGTTCTCCTGTATTCCCTGCAATTTGGAGTGCTGTTAGGCTTTCTATGCTTGGCCTTATAACTGAGTGAGCATAGCAATTTTAACTGGGACAAATTAGCCTTTTGTTGGCTCGCATAGGCCAGGATACTGAATTTCTTGTAAAGAAAGGTTTTGTTTACATAGATGTACTTGCAAGGACAAAATGAAACTTGTTAAATTTCAGTGTAGGGTCATCTTGTTCTCTGTAGTATGATGGGGAAAAAAAAAGATCTATTTTACATTGCTGTTAAAAAATATTATGCCACTCACATTTCTGGGGTTACAGTGTGTTCCTAAAATGCACAACCTAAATTGAAATTTATGAATAAAATAAGGCTGGAGCTATAATTTATTGTAATGGAGGGAGATTCTGAATATGTTATGCAAAGTGTATTTTTAGATTCGGTTGATCCTGAAAAGTTGACAGCTTACGTGAAGATTATTTTAGTCTGAAGAAGGAAGTAGTGTGTTTTGTTAGCAGAACAAGCCTGAAGTGTATATCAAATTATTGCTCTTAGCAGTACTTTCTTCTGTTGCACTAGAATTTCTCCTTTCCTCCAAAAGAAAGGTCTGTCTGTAGTCTTAATATGAAGTTTGTCTGTGAAGTAAGCATGTGAAGTATTTTAGGGTTGATGTAAATAACAAGATAATCTGGAATTTTTCTACCTAGCCTTTCAGAAATACGAATGTTTTCATGCGAAGTAGGAGAATGCAAATCTGAGGCCAAGTATCAGCTTGCACAGTGACTTGGAAATCCAGAAAAAGGGAAGAAATACAATAGTGTATATCAAATTGTGAAAATCACTAGTTTGCAAGCCTAGACTAGCTAAAACTGTGGCAAAAGCAAACTGAAAGCAAAAAAACAAAGCAGCCACCACTTCACAATTTAACTCTTTCTGCCTTCAGTATATTGCCAAGCAGTAAGACTGCTGGTAAGACTTCACTCAATATTTGCCTTCTGCTCTTACCTCAACACCTTTAGTTTCAGTGTACCTGTTTGGTGCTTGGCCTCTTCTGTCTCTCTTCCCACACTTCCTCTCTGCAGCCTTTTACCTCTGCTATTTCCATAGTATGCTCTTCCCTTGCTCTGATGGACCTTGCCTTGGATGCTGCCAGTTGTTTTGCTGGTGATAGACAGGAGCGTACCAACTGGAGATGACTGCACTGGTTGCAGGGGTGAGCCATCATCTGGTGCTGCGTTCTACTCCCATTTCTTACTCCTGCTTCTCTTTCCATCCTAGAGGAGGACAACTTCTGCTGTGGCATTCATCTCATCTTGACAAGCCATTCAGCGCTTGGTGGCCTCATTGCGGTATAGCAGATACGTGTATAGGTAAAAGGACTTTTAAGTGTCTGCTAATGGTGTGATGGTTTGAGGGCTGCGAGACAGGCCAACGGAACTAGACAGGGGAAGGCCTTGTGATGTGCAAGCTTGATTTAATTCTACAAAGAAAGCATGTGCCCCATGATGTTATGCTTTTTCTGCTCCTTACAGGTTGTTGAGGAATTATGCTCAAATAGTTGTTGACTTTAATTGTGCTACACATAATCTTCAGTTGGATAGATAGCATGCAGAACCACAATTACATGGGAAAACTTAACATGTTGTAGCAGTAGTAGATTTAGACCTTGGGTTTTAAGTAGAGATATGGTGGTTCAAAGCAATTTAGGGACTGCTGCAAGTTGGTCTCTGTTAAGAATTTACAAAGACAGTTTCTACTGGGCTGCATTTAGGTGCTGTTTCTGTGATCGGTTACCCCCAGCCTGTGGTCATGTGCTCTTATTTTCATAGCAGTATTTTTTCACTCCTATGGAAAAAAAATATATATATGTATAATTTTTCTTTGCTACTTGCTTGAGGATTATGTAGATTGATTGCTAGCCAATAGAAATCTTAACAATTTGTAATAATTACCTCATTGTACAGATAATGTATAGTTCCAAAAATTAAGCTGTAACTATTGCAAGTTGAATACTTGCAGTCATTTGCCAGGGTGAGCTGCAAGTGCATTGTGAACACTGTTTTAGGTTATTGTTTAGTTATGTATTTATCCTAGCTGAAGTCACCTGCAGGGAAAAGCATTCCCTCCTTTTGCATCAGTGGCAGGAAAGCTGTTGGCACGATTTGATTAGCGTAGGAGGCAAGAGTATAGGGCCTCGACTAAACCAGCTCTCAGAATTTTAGGGTGGTAAGAAGTCGTCAAGCTGATTTGGCACTCAGCAGAAAGAGCCCGTTGAGAAGAGGATAAAAAGGACCCTCACCTTAGGCTATAATTCAGTTTGCAATTCGGAAACAGTGCCAGATTGAGCTTCCTGGCTGCTCATGCTGGTTCTTATGCACACTGGGTTTGAACAAAACTGAGTCAGTTTAAGACCTTCTTCCCCCAAGTCTTTTCAGCAGATTACTCTTTGGCTGGATCAGTTCCCTGCTGCTTTTCATCACGCAGCTGCACAAACACTTCTGTTGGCACAACAGTGGGAGCAGTGTAGGGGCAGGAATGAGCAGCTGGGGACACGGACTCTTTAGATCAGCTTAGGGATCCACCAGCCGCTGTCTGCATCATCACTCGGCTTAAGGAAAAGTGTCGTGATGGGGCTTGTCTGAATGTTTGAATCCCAGCTCTAGCGGGCTGTATGAGTCTAGGGATTTATCTGGCACAGACTTTTTAAAACATCAATATGTATCAGCTGAATCCCAGTTTAGCTGGAGGAGGCTGGACATCTGAGAACGCCATACTGTGTCAGTGACTATTGTGCCTTGATGTAGGGGTCGAGATGCCCTAAGTAAGCATTGCTGCAGCCTTCAAACTATTTGTGGCATGCAGAGGGTATTTCTAATTCAGTCTTGATCATCTGCTGCAAAATATCCACAAATGCTCCTAGTTCCTTTGCAGACAGGAGGGACTATTGGCTTCCTTTGGGTGCTTTTCTTTTGGTTATCTAGGAGAAAGCCGAACTGTTTACTTGTGTGGGTTGCTTTGCTTGTCTGAGCACTGGGGAGTGGAGGCAGTGCAGGACTGGAGCAATGTTGAGTGGAGCAGATAGCAGATGTCTAACTTTTTCTTTAAAACTTCTTGTAAGCCATGTCTGTTAGGGTGAAGTCCTTCTGGCAGAGTTCAGCTAAACAAGCTATCCATTTTTCTATCAAATCATGCGTTCAGGTAAGGTTTCTTGATAATTGATGTCACCAATAACTGTAGCAGTTACAACTGTCATTAATTTATTTCAACACCACTGGTGTCCAAATACAAAATAGTGTTGCCTTTTTTTTTTTTTTTTAAAACACTGGTAGGACATTAGGGTTTTTAGGCTTGTTCTGTCAGTGTGTACATGTTTTTTGCAGTAACTGAGGAGTGGAGACGCATCAAGGGATGAAGTTAAAGTTGGAACAGCTTGGTTTGACAATGGACTGATATGGAGAAAGTAGTATGAGGGGAAAACACTGAGATATGTAGATTTACATGAGGGAACTGATAGCTTAGTATCACCAGGTTGAGTGGAAGTAATACATAACATGTAATTGGCAGGAATATGACTAGTCAGATATCCAGTGAAGATATCTGGAAAAAAAAAATAACTGTTTCAAAAAAATTCCTTGTGATCTTTGGAATATGAATGGCTTGTTGAATTGCCTGTTGATGGCTGAATTGTTGCATCACTTCAGTTGGTGCTCAGGAACTCCTCCAGGACCAGTAGTTGAAACACTTTTACTTGCATTGCTCTCAAAGTGCATTAACTTTCTGCAAATAGGTTTTAGAAAGAATGTTCCATGTAAATTGTAAGCGGACTCTTGAATGGTATCCCTGAAGTGATGCAATACATATTTTAAGAGACTGACTCACTTTTGAAATACTGCCAACATTCTGCAAAAAGGAAGATCTGAGTATTATCAGTTAGAAAATATGTCTACAGGGACAGTTAATAGCAGAGAAAATTTTTCCCTACTAGACGTCTCAAATAAATAGGGTGTTGTCTGAGGATGAAGCTCCATCTACCAATGTTTTTAGCATTGTTGAAGAAGTTGAGCAGATTTTTCAAGGGTGTGGTGGTTTTTTGTTTAAGATTTCAATTTTTTAAAAGTTACTTTTGAAAGGAATTCGTTACTGAAGAAGTAAGGAACAGGTAGTTGAGGAATCCCATCTGTCAATGCAGTCTAAGCAGACTGAAGAATTACAGACGAAATCTAGTATGAAAGCTCTTCCAGCAGCAACAAAAAGCTGACAGGAAGGTAAGTGACAGGATCCAGCTGCAACACCAAATGCACACGAGAAGATAGGACTCCTTAGTGTTGCTGGAAAGCTACTTGAGTCAGTACATGAAACAAAAAGAGAAGCTGTCTTAGTCAAGCTAAATGGTGAAATCTAGCTCAGGTTTTTTAATTTCTGCCAGCCTGAAATGGGAATGAAGGACAATTTTATTTTTTGTGTTCATTGTTTAAGTAGGAAGCATAACCAATGTTACTACCACTACTGTAGTTTTACATGTGCGTATTGTCTGAGGGTACTGTCCTTTAGCATTTACCTGAGCTCTGAGCTGAAGCAGTTTGTAGCTTTCCTAAAGTTCATGAGGACTCTGGGGAAGAAGTTGGCAGCTTTGACTTCATTTCCTATCCAGTGTCTGGTTCATGGACAGTTCTTTCAACTAGGAAGCCTCATTTTCAGTTCTGGGTGGAGAAGGGGGAAGATATTGGTGCCATATGTACTGACCCAGAACTGTACCCTTGTTGTTGTTAATGAAAAGGAGAACCGTGATGGCCTTATTCCCTCTGATCAGATATTTTCACGTCTTCACCTTTTCTTTTTGTGCTAAATACAGCTTAAAAATGAGTTTTAATGGCTAAGCTGTCTTAGACTGTAGATCAAACAAAATTAGATAATAGCTGTTCAAAATGATCGGACAGGTTATAGAGAAGATAATGCCTCCTGTTGGTTAGAGATGTGTTGAGCAAAACAAGTAACATTGTGGCTGGGGGTGGAGGAGGTGGAGGCACAAAGGGGTGTGTGCTCTTATTTTCCCTGTCTGTTTATCATACTTGCAGTTTTTGTCTTCTGTTTGTTCTCTGGAATGAGAATAGTCTTCGTGGCTGCCCAGTTGACTTCCCAGTGTGTTTGGCATTGAACTTTTTGAACTCTTCAGCAGTGGTGTGGAAAACTGAAGGAGTGGAGTCCTTGTATCAAGACTTCCTCCTTGTACACAGGCGTGTAGTTAGAGAGGCAAATTGAAAAACTGAAACAACATGTGGACTGTAGTGTTAAGCTTCTAAACTGAGGTGTCGGTTGGGCAATTTTGCCCATTCTTCATCAGTATGGATAAGTATATCAGCCTCCTAAATAAAATTCTCCAGAATTTTTGTTGTATCTGGAAGCTTATGTTAACCTTAGGATTGAGCCTGTTATTGTGAAGGGAGCTGAGATCTTGTTAAAAGAATGTCTCAACTTTTTTCAATGCATTAAATGATCTAGGAGGGCTCTGAGAGCTTGACAAAAGCCATAGAAACAAATGCTATGAGTGGTTTAAATTGGTAATAGCAGAAGCTTGTGTCTTCAGATGGGTAGACTGACAATAATAAGGAAGACTTCCAAGGAAAACCAGATCTCAACCTAATTGTTTGGGTACTTCTTTGGTCACTTAAGTGACAGTATATAGTTTGGTAGGCTAAGCCTTGTTTTACTTGCAGCATTTCAACCTAGAATGAGTAGATTAAAGACAAATCTAGCTAGCTAGCTTAATTGTGCAGGTTCTTGACTGGCTGGATCTTGAGAGGAGCAATAAAAAGCAGTTCATAGGATCTTCCAAGTCTAAAAAGAAATCTAAAGCTGAAGTAGAAGGAACTGTACAACAGTGGCTACCGCTACCTGGAGAACTTGTATGCTTAAGGTATAATGTTAAGGTGTAAGCCAATGCTATAGAAGATAGTAACAGTTCAGAACGTTGCAGTATGAAAGACTTTTAAAACTGTAGGAGGCAAGGACTCAATTCTCTAGTTGGGCTTCAGTGTGTGCCTGGTGGGTTTACATTTGCTTTACACTTAAGCTTGCTACCTGGTCCTGCTGTCTGATAGGCATGTGTATAACAAAGCTGGTGTTGAGTCAAGCTCATGGCTGAAGGTGACTGAGATGTTGGAAGTCTCTGGAGCAGTCAGTGTTAATGCTGTAAGTAAATAAATGGCCAGTTCTGGAAAAAGAAGAAAGGTTCACAATCTCATCCATGTGATTTGTGGCCTGTCTTACAGGTAGACTTTTGAACAAAGAATGACAAATAATGTGTGCAAAAGCCAACTTTGTCCCTGACATAAATTTAGGTAGATAATTATTTATTTTTAATTTTGTTTTTTTTACTGGGGTTCTCTGGATTGATTTGTTGCTGTGCCACTGGACTGTAAGGTCTCCGTTTAAAGGCAAATGGAGAAAATGTGAATCTTTTTCCTCTGTACACCAAGCGTGTATGAACTTAGAATGCTGTTTATAAATTAATGCTATTTATCAATTAAGGAGTGTAAGAATATGTAAGAAGGAAGAACTTCGTGAACGATAGAAACAGGCAAGAGGTGCAGAACTGTAAGTTTTGTAAATGTGCTTTCCACCTGTTTGTAAACAGTAAATTCAGTCTCAATGAGTTTTAATTTACAGTCAGGCTTTAATGTAATGCCCTGTGTAGCTTGTAACCAGGAGCTTTTTCATCTTTGCATATGTCAGAGAATTTTGCATGATATCCATTGGCTTAAAAAGCATTGGTGGCTTCTTAGTTCAATTGGGGGCTTATGTAGATTGTCTTGCAGTACAGCAATACCTAGAAAGGTGCATGCTGGCTATAGGTGGATAAAAATGTAAGTTAACTAATGTACCAGTTTTACAAGTCTTTACCAATCTTTATAAATGAAAATTCTTGAAGTTCTAGTTCCTGCATGATTCTTTCAGTGGGATTTCAGTGGAGCTTTCTTCAGCTACGATACAATGGTAACCCAAGGGAAAAACTTGCTAATAAATCAAGTGGAAACTGAGGGGAAAATACATTTGGGTAAAGCTCAAAGTCAAGTGTTTGATTTCTTTTTGCATCATTTTTCTCAAACTCCTCAGAGTTGAGTTTGTTTTAACTCAGATATGTTTCTATGAGAATTCGCTGTGTTTAAACACCTTTGTGGATTGTTATTGATCAGGTCTGATCCTCTCAGCTGACTAGTGAAAATTGGGATGTGGAGTTAACCTCGGTGTTCCAGGAACTACAGTAATTTTTTCAAACCTCAGTTTGCCTTAAGCAGTCTTGAATTCCACAAAGTTTGGGTACGGGCTAAACCAAAACCAATTTACTAACTGGTAAGAAAAAAATCTATCAGTCCAACTATTGACAATTAGTTTGGAGAAGTATGAAATCTTTTTTTAGTGGGTAATTTTTTCTGTCAGAGCAGTGGCATGAGCAAGATCATAGAATCATAGAATATCCTGAGTTGGAAGGGACCCACAAGGATCATCAAGTCCAACTCCTGGCTCCACATAGCAACTCCCAAAAATCAGACCATCTGTCTGAGAGCGTTGTCCAAACGCTTCTAGAACTCTGGCAGGCTCGGTGCCATGACCACTTCCCTGGGGAGCCTGTTCCAGTGCCCGACTACCCTCTCGGTGAAGAACCTCTTCCTAACACCCAGCCTGACCCTCCCCTGTCACAGCTCCATGCCGTTCCCTCGGGTCCTGTCACTGTCACCAGAGAGCAGAGATCAGCCCTGCCCCTCCGCTCCCCTCGTGAGGAAGCTGCAGGCCGCCGTGAGGCCTCCCCTCAGTCTCCTCTTCTCTGGGCTGAACAAGCCAAGTGACCTCAGCTGCTCCTCATACGTCTTGCCCTCTAGACCCTTCACCATCTTTGCAGCCCTTCTTTGGACGCTCTCTAATAGTTTTATGTCCTTCTTATCTTGTGGCACCCAAACCTGCCCACAGTGCTCGAGGTGAGGCCGCACCAGGCAGAGCAGAGCGGGACAATCCCTTCCCTCGACCGGCCAGCAGTGCCGTGCCTGATGCACCCCAGGACACGGCTGGCCCTCCTGGCTGCCAGGGCACACTGCTGGCTGATGTTCAACTTGCCATCAGCCAGAACCCCCAGATCCCTTTCTGCAGGGCTGCTCTCCAGCCTCTTGTCCCC
This sequence comes from Chauna torquata, assembly GCA_013399475.1. NCBI lineage: Eukaryota > Metazoa > Chordata > Aves > Anseriformes > Anhimidae > Chauna > Chauna torquata. The sequence goes on from VXAL01015095.1 coordinate 45,413, forward strand.
CAGTCTGTGCATATAGCCAGGGTTGCCACATCCCAGGTGCAGAATCCGGCACTTGCTCTTGTTAAACTTCATATTGTTGGTGATTGCCCAGCTCTCTAATTTGTCAAAATCTCAGAGATTCTCTAAAGTGTCGGAAAGAAATGAAAGCATCTTTCTGCTCATGTCAGCATGATTGGATGGCTCTTAGCCTGTCTAAAGAGATTTGTACTGTAAGCAAATCTACAGAGAGCATGCATATCTTCACAAATTGGTGTAACTGACAATGTAGATCACTAGCTGGGGTGGACATATAGGCTAAACTAACCTCTTGGGTCTTGATATACTTGATAATGCCAGAACTGTATTAATTTATGTTACAGGTTATACTGTGTGCTTGATTTGTGGATGTGGAATGAATCTGCACAGTTGTCAATGCATTGTCACCCCTTTCTGGATGACTTTAGAAGTTCTTTTTCAGAGAAGAGAGTACTTCTGTGCACTCTTGCCATCATTTCCTCTATTACAAAGGATCTGTATTTTTAGAAGTTCAGGATTTGACTGCCATAAAAAACATGAGAGAATATTGCAGATTCTAGTTGAATTCCTGTGCTTAAAAAAAAAAGGGGGGGGGGACACAAACAATCAGTAGATCTTTACACTGAACATGAGGTCTTGAACACTGGCTAATATTTGATGAGGTAGAAGGATAGCAAAGGCATTTTAACTTGGAAGTTTTTAATTTAACCAAAGATTCAGTTAAATGTAATAGAAAACGTGCAGGTATCTTTGCAGAGAATTTTTATATGCTTTAGAAGCTTTACTTGAAAAACTGGGGAAGAACTATGTAAAGTTTTTGAAGCATTCACAGAATTGTTAAACATGAGTAATATATGCCAATCTGACATGCAGAGCTGACTGTTAGATACTATGTATGTTGTGGTTGGCAATTCACACTTCAATAACTAGTTTTTCAAAGTTCACTTTAAGTGTTCTTAATGCTAGGTGTTTCATGACATTTAAATAACTCTTATTGTAGTTTTTACCTCTAGACATAAATTGATTTTCTCTGAGTAGCAGTTTGACACAAAAAATTGTGTTTAACTTCATCTCAGCTATAAAGTATAGCTGAGTTCAAGAGGGTTTTTTTGCAGGGGGAAAGATGGGGGAACAGGGCAACTTGTAAGTTGTTTTTGGGCTATACCTTATGTCCTTGCCATGAGTAGATGCTTTGAAGACATACCTGGTAGTTAATCAGCTCTTTATCTGTTCTTAAACAAAAACAAACAAACAAACAAAAGCATACCCCACCAATGACAAAAAACAAAAAAACAAAAAAAAAGCTGCTGATTTTTTTTCTGAAACATCTCCAGAAACAATCGCTTACTGCAATTTGATCGGAAATTTCCAATAAAAAATAGTTCAAACATGAGTGTTGCCAGCAGGTCAAGGGAGGTGATCCTCCCCCTCTATTCAGTCCTGGTGAGGCCACACCTGGAGTATTGTGTCCAGTTCCGGGCTCCCCAGTACAAGAGGGACATGGAACTACTGGAGCGAGTTCAGAGAAGGGCTGCTAAGGTGATTCGAGGACTGGAGCACCTGTTGTATGAGGACAGGCTGAAAGAGCTGGGCCTGTTTAGCCTGGAAAAGAGAAGACTGAGGGGAAACCTCACTAATGTATATAAACATCTGAGGGGAGGGTGCCGAGAGGATGGAGCCAGTCCCTTTTCAGTTGTGCCCAGCGACAGGACGAGAGGCAACGGGCACAAACTGAAACACAGGAGGTTCCGGCTCAACATGAGGGGGCACTTCTTTACTGTGAGGGTGACAGAGCACTGGAACAGGTTGCCTAGAGAGGCTGTGGAGTCTCCTTCTCTGGAGATATTCAAAGTCCGCCTGGATGCCATCCTGCGCAACGTGCTCTAGGTGATCCTGCTTGGCAGGGGGGTTGGCCTACATGATCTGCAGAGGTCCCTTCCAACCCTGCCCATTCTGTGATTCTGTGATTTAACAGAAAAATATTTTAAGGCAGGGAGGTCATGGACAAATTCAACTGCAGTACTACAAAAAGCGCTGTCCTGCTATGCAGGCTTTTCTTTTCTTGATTCTACAACATTATTGTAGAGCATGGTCCAGTGGCTGATGTTCATTTCCAAAGTTAAGAGTTAGTATGCAAGTGGATGAGAAGGGAAGCTAGGTGGTAGAGAAATTTCCGCTGAAGTAGAGGGTTCCAAGTATCCGGAAGGTGGAGGTGCCTAGCCTGAAAAGACTTTTGAGTAGTTCTGCGTGCTTTCAAAGATATATGTTGCTGGTGGGATTGTTGTGCATTGCTGACTGGGTAGTTTGTTCATTCTCAAGGAACGTAACTAAACTAGGTTTTTAGTCCCTCATCAGATGGGGATTGTAGATTGCGATGTGGTGGTTTGTGGTGTGTCATGTTTACAGGTCTACAGAGTTCAAGTGGATCATTTAGTCTAGTCATACAACTAGAATTCAAATGCTAGCAGTTTGATGTGGCAATCTCTGTACAGAGATTAAACTGGTAGTCGTGATTTAACTAGCAGTTTACTGTGTAGAAGCCCCTGCGACTGAACCATTGGAATATGTAAGGTGAGCTCCTCACCTTTGCCTGGGGCCAGAGTCTGCTAAGACTTGTGAAATTACTGCTGAAAGTGTCAGGGGCTGAGAATATGTTAAATCATTATGTACCTTTGTGCAGTGCATGTCAGATGGTGATCTTGATTTATGTTTTGAAGACTTCCATAGAAAATGTAGTTTTCTTTATTAAAAAAAAAAGTAAATAGAGTTTAGGGGGAGAAGATGTGGCCACTTGCACAAGATACCTACTCAGTGTTGGTCCACTCTAGTGCTAAGAGTAACTTAAACATACCACAGTGAAAATATTTAAAAATGGGTCTAAAATGTTTTGTCTTAATTGAAGAGATTTAAATGCCTATTGTTTAAATGGTACAATTAGAATCAATACAGAAAGTTAAACAAGCATACAGTGATAATCTAAAACCTGAGTGCAGAATGTTTTAATACACTGAAGTTTCTGTTGCAAGAAAAATAAGAGGAAAAGATGTTAAGAGCATACCTTCTGTATCACTTCAAATTTAGTATATGTATCGTAGCTATAGAAATACTCTTAGAGAAAACTCAGAATTATTTGGATGAGCGTCCTTATATTCATTGGTCTGAAGTGAGTAAACCATTTCTTCCTTTTTCAGGTACCTAAATGAGAAGGTAAAGTTGCTGAGGAGTATGAAGTTAAATGCTAAGGTTTCTTTCACAGTCCATTAAGAATTATTTAGTTATCTTTGATGTGCGGCTTCTACTAATAGTTCATTTCATATGCTGGTCAGCCCTCAGCATGTACTGGTGCATGGGATTATTCCTCCCTGGGAACAGGACTTTGCATTTCTCTTTGAGCTTCGTGAGGCTCCCATCAGTCCATATCTCCAGCCTGTCCAGATTCCTCTGGATGACAGCCGGACCGTCTGGTGTATCAGCCCCTTCTGCCAGTTCTGTGTCACCTGCAAACTTGCTGAGGATATGCTCTGCCTTGTCATCCAGATCATTACTGAAGAAGTTGAACAGAATTAGACCCAGTGTAGACTCCGTGAGGCATGCTCTTAAATACTGGCCTCCAACTTACACTTATTAGCTGTTTTCAAATTAATTATCTCAAGAAAGTTATTTTTCCTTCATTAATGACCACTTTATCAGTAAATCTATGTATACAAATTTTCTGTCTATAATACAACCAAAGACATTGTTTGCAGTTGACTAACAGAAGGTGAAACGCTTCTAATATAATGTATTTTCTTTGTATAGCTCATCAGCTTTGAGCCTTGGTTTCACTGTCCATTTCTGTCTTTTGCTGTTTTCACGGTCCTGTTAGGTCCATGCTCAAAAGAGAAACTCTTAGTCTGCTGCTGTTTCTGACCACGTGAGAAATGAGTAGAACTTCTTAGGGGATTTTCTTTTGACTTAAAAGGTCAGCAAATCAGACAACAAAATATTCGTATGCTATTTGAAGTAAAAAAAAAAAAAAAAAGAGTAGACTTCATGCAGTTTTCTATATAGCTGATTGTATAGGGGCAGATAAACCTGAGGACCTGAGGTAGCTTTTGATTTGCTTGATAATGACATAATTTTTGAGAAAACATTTTTCATGGGTGATTTCCTGCATGGAGGGGTTTCCAACCTGAAGCCTGTTGCCATGTGTTCTCTGTGACGATCAGACTTGCCAGATATAAATTAGTTGAGGTATTTGCTCATCAACAATGAGAGAGGATTTTCCTGATACTGAATTGCAGTACTCAGAAGACTGTAGTCTCTCCCTTCTGCAATTTGGCAGGAGGAATATACAGCTACTGGAATGAAGTGCAACTAAACTTACCATAATCGTATTAGGTTAAAGTGCTATGTTAAATAGAAGCATCAGTGGAGTTATACTTTCTGTGATGCTTGTGCTGATTAATGGCAAGGTAATTAGGAATGGTAGTATCAGAGTTGATACAGCTTGGGCTACTACTGCTCTTTCACTTACAGGAGTAGCAGAACTAACTGTGGTCAAAAACAAAGTAATTACCTGGCTTCATTTGTCTGCATTTAAAGAATAAAGTAGTTTCACCTGTTTGTCAAAATACCTTGTAGATGCTCTTGAGCTTTTGCTTTTCGTCCAGTCTGGTAACATAGTGTGTTTGTACAAGGATGATTTCTTGCGGCCTGTTGTTTGCATGTGTAGCATTTTTGACCTAACTATCCATTACATTTATTGTGCTCCTCAACTTTTCAGGTAGAATGCCTTATTTATATAAAATTTCACTACAGTTTCCCAAACAGACTATGACTGTATCTATTAGACTTTTGACTTGTTAAACTTAAATATGTGGAAAAGGCAAAAATAACATTTCACACACACCAGGATTTGCCAGTTTTCTTGGCCGGAATGTTTGAAATTACAGAGAGTTGCTGTTCTCTCTGTTAACCTTTGGCAGAAGACAGCTAACAGGAGATGGATGCAAATGGCTAAACTGTTGGGTTTGCTTTGACAGAAGTGAGGAATCTTATGGTGATTTATGATGTTTTATTACAACCCTATGTATGACAGGTCGATCACCCATGTTTTAAAATTGATGGCTGTGTGGTTAGCTCAAGATTTGTTAAAAATGTTGCTATGATTTTAATGGTCAATAAAACAATCTTTGGATCTTCTCTATATATTTATAATGCTAGTGCTTCCTCTCACTTTTTCTTCAGAGATCAAATTATAGGCCTATGATATTGTCGGCATCTTTTCCTTTCGAACAACTTGCTGCAGTAATCTGGATTTGTAATAGGAAGGTTAATAGCATGATTCCGGATGGTCCAGGCAAAGGTTACTCCAGCAGAACTGGTATTGAGTTATTCTGTCATACCGATAATACAGTGGTATTGGTTATCCCATCATTTCCTGTAATTGTTCACCATTTTAAGGACAGACTGCATTCTAGGTGTTCTTCAGAGAGCAAGTATAAGATATGAGAAGGCTTTAGGAAATGTATGGTTTTTGGCACCCAGCAGTCAGTAACTGTAGAAAGTTGATCTGCAGAGTGGAGTTTCTGGAACAGGTTGTGTAAACTAAATGGTAACGAGGAACGTCTTGGTGCACAGAAATGGTCATGTTGTACCTTCCTCACCGGGTCCAATGATAAATTAGACTTTAGGAGCAGTCAGTTCAAGGGGAAAGCTCTTGAGAAAGTGAATTAGGTGAAGTCCAAGAAAGTTCATGATATTGGTGTATTTGCAGGAAAAATGCCAAGTGCTAATGCAAAGGAAAGCAAAAGTTCAGCCAGAGTTGAAGCAAGAGGTGGACATCGAGGGCAGCAAAAAGAGTTGCTCCTGCTACATTAGCAGCAGAAGAACAAACAAGAAAAAAGCCTGCCTGCTGCTGAATGGGGTGGGTGATTTAGTGACCACTGATGTGGATGAGTCTGAGGTACTCAATGACTTCTTTTCTATCAAGCAAATCTAAAGATGTTTTTACCTTGAGACAGGATGTGGGGAGGAGAACAGCAACAACTAGTAGTGGAAGAGGTTCAAGTCAAGGAACTCTTGAAGTCTTGACGTATGTCAAATCCATGGGACCAGGTAGTATGCATATTAGGTGCTAAGAGATCTATCTGCTTGACATTAGGATAGACACTCTGTCATCTTTGGAAGGTCACGGAGGTGGGATGAGTTTCTTAAAGACTGGCAAAAGGCAAATGTTCTACCCATCTTAAGGAAAAGGAAGAATCATTATCCAGGGAAGAATCATTGAGCAGAACTACAGGCTGGTCAGCTTCACTTTCATCCACAGGAAAATCATGGACAATGTCCACAATGTCCAGTTGTGGGTTTATGAAGGTGATATGGCTGCTTGGGCATAGCCAGCATTGATTTCATAGAATCATAGAATCATTTAGGCTGCAAAAGACCTCCAAGATCATCCAGTCCAACCTTTAACCTAGCACTGCCAAGTCCACCATTAAACCATGTCACTAAGCTCTGAATCCAGACTATTTTTTGAAGACCTCCAGGGATGGCGACTCAACTGCTTCCCTGGGCAGCCTGTTCCAATGCTTCACAACCCTTCCAGTGAAGAAATTTTTCCTAATACACAACCTAAACCTCCCCTGGTGCAACTTGAGGCCATTTCCTCTTGTCCTATCGCTTGTTGCTTGGGAGAAGAGACTGACCCCCACCTTGCTACAGCCTCCTTTAAGGTAGTTGTAGAGAGCAATAAGGTCTCCCCTGAGCCTCCTTTTCTTCAGGCTAAACACCCCAGCTCCCTCAGCTGCTCCTCATAAGACTTGTTCTCCAGACCCCTCACCAGCTTCGTTGCCATTCTTTGGACACACTCCAGCACCTCGATGTCCTTCTTGTAGTGAGGGGCCCAAAACTGAACACAGTATTCGAGGTGCAGCCTCACCAGAGCCAGAGTACAGAGGGACAATCACTTCCCTAGTCCTGCTGGCCACACTGTCTGACACAAGCCAGGATGCTGTTGGCCTTCTTGGCCACCTGAGCACACTGCTGGCTCATATTCAGCTGGCTATTGACCAATACCCCCAGGTCCCTCTCCGCTGTGCAGTTTTCCAGCCACTCTTCCCCCAGCCTGTAGCGTTGCATGGGGTTGTTGTGCCCCAAGTGCAGGACCCGGCGCTTAGCCTTGTTGAACCTCATACCGTTGGCCTCAGCCCATTGGTCCAGCCTATCCAGGATCCCTCTGTAGAGCCTTCCTACCCTCAAGCAGATCAACACTCCTGCCTAACTTGCTGTCATTTGCAAGGATTTAACAAGGATAAATCGTGTCTGACCAACCTGATTACCCTTTGTGATGAACTGATCGGATCTGTGGATAAGGGGGAGGGGGTCCTCTATTTTGGTGTCCTCATAGCAACAGCCCTGTATTCAAGTTGGGACACAGATCTAGACAGCTGGACTGCGTGTAGAATGAAAAATGACCTGGATCATCAAGCTCAGAGGATAGTGTTTAATGATTCATCCTGTACCTGTTACGAGTGGAGTTCCTTTATCCTGAGCCTTATACAGTGTCCTGGAAGAGGATACAATGCACCCTCATTAAGTTTGTGGATGTCATCAGGCTTGAGGAGGGGGGGTGTTGGGGGCAGGCTGCCATTCAGAGGAACCTAGACAGTGTAGAGGAATGTGCTGACCTCATGAAATCCAACAAGGACAAGTACAAGGTCCTGCATGTGGAATGGGCCAACTCCTGTGCATTGATACAGGTTGGGGACTGAGCAGTTGACAGCAGTTCTACTTAGAAGGCCATGGCTGTCCTGGTGGACTGTAGGCTAAACATGAGCCAGCAGCATGCTCTGGCAGCAATGAAGAGTGACAGTATCCTGAGCTATATTAACAGGAGTACAGCCAGTAGACTGAGATGATGACTTTTCACCCCGTACTCACATCTGGAAGACTCTGTCCAGTTTTGGTGCAGTTCAAGACAAATGTTGGTAAACTTGATCAGATCCAGCTGGGGAGTCACCAGTGTTGTTGGGATTGGAACGATTGCCCTATGAGGAGAGGCTGAGGTAACTGGCCTTGTTGAACCTGGGGACAAGAAGGCTTTAGGGGACCTAATAGTAGCTTTCTGATACCTAGAATGAGGGAATTGAGAAGATGAAGTCAGGCTCTTTATGTGCATGAGAGGAGGAACAAGAGACAACAGTTATAAACTGAAACTTGGGAGGTTTTCCCTGTGAGGATAATTAAGCACTGAAAAAGGTTGCTGAGAGGCTGTGGAATTTGGCCCATGGAGGTTTCAAGACCAAACTGGATTAAATTCTCAGCAAACTGATCTGATCTCAGCTGATCCTGCTTTGAGCAGGAGGTTGTAATAAGGTTCCATCCAATCTGAGTTGTTCTGTATTTGGAGCCAGCATCCACGTTATGCAGAGCCATCAGGAGCTGCTTTGTCTCTCAAGGTCCTAAAATGTTTCAGGTTTCCTTGTAGTACTTTCCTGGGAATTTGTGGATTGCTCATTTCAAGTTACAGGCTTCCTTTTACATAAAGGGTGCAGAGAGAATCTGAATATCCACTTGCATCTTACGACCTTAAAGTATAGTTGGTTACAGTTGGCTCTTTTCAGTGGTGCCCAGTGCCAGGACAAGAGGCAATGAGCGCAAAGTGAAACACAGGAGACTCTATCTGAACATCAGGAAGCACTTCTTTACTGTGTGGGTGAGTGAGCACTGGCACAGGTCACCTAGAGAAGTTGTGGAGGCTCCCTCCTTGGAGATCTCCCGAGGCTACCTGGACATGGTCCTGGGCAAGTGGCTCTTGGTGGCCCTACTTGAGCAGGGGGGTTGGATCAGATGACCTCCAAAGGTCCCTTCCAACCTCAACCATTTTGTGAAACATAGGTCTAAAGACAGCAGTAAGGACAACAGTAAATATTAGACGATGTTGAAATGAGTTGTAAATTCCTGCAGTTGGGTCTGGTGTGTAAACATGAGTTCTTAGGGCAGAGATAAAACTGTTAACTGCTGTGATAAAGGGGTGCGGAACATCCAGACCAGTTCTGCTCAACTTCAGGTGGTGTAACGCGTGCAGGCCTATGAAGAAAGCTGTATCAGCAGCCTGAATGTTAAGTGCAAGGAAGTTTCCTCAGATGAGGCATGAGATGTGTGGTACCACGAGTTATAATTGATTTTCAGATATAGCAACAATGAACTAATATAATTTTTTGAGCAAGGATATACTGAGAATTAAATTTAAATAAGATTTAATATTAAAAAAAAAAGTCTTGGAGAACGAGAATTGCCTCTACGACTAGTGAAGTCTATCTCTTACCCCCAAATCCAAATCTCTCTCAAGTGCTCCTGTGAACTAAAAAGAATGATTTAGGAACTTAATTAGGAAAAAATGGAGCTGTACTTCCAACTCCATGAATTTAATCCTGCCATGATACTTCAAGAAAAAAAAAATAGAAAATGAGTGTGGGGATGAGATTATATAAAAGGATACAGAAAATGAGGGCAGCGTTCAGTTTATGACTTGGTTTTACTTTTTTACACGTGCTTGTATCCTCTGTAGCAGTGCCTGCTGCTGGGGCGCCGTTGGAAATCTTGTCCGTTGGAAATCTTGTCCATGGCAGTGTGGGGCGGCCGGTGGCTGCCAGGGGCAGCTGCTGGGCAGAGGTCGGCGGCTGTAGGCCTGCCCCAGTCAGGCCTGCAGTTGCCAGTGAAAAGAGTTCCCTGTGTAGCCCGTGTCTAGCTTGGAGTTAGGTCATGTGTTTGGACTGTCCTCACTTAATTCTTTGGGGGATAATTGTTTCTTTGGTACACTTGCCCACAGGATGTTGGTAAGGCCAGCATTTAACAACAGATAGATACTTCCTAGTTTGTCACAGCTGCATTCATGTTCTGCAGTAACCCCTGGCATCCTGTTATAAGTTGAATTGCTTACATAGTTGGCGTAGTCCTACTAAAGTAATTGCTGATGTATGAAGTAGCGGTTCATGGTAAAACACTCTCAAGTGCCTGAGTCATGTTATAGGCACGTTGTCTGGAAATGGCTAAAAGAACATCCTAGTGGTTTCCTTTGTACTCTTGTTTCCTGAAGACGAAAGGCAGATTTTAGTAATTTTATTTTTGTGTAGCAGATTGATGTGGAATCACGGTGGCCCTCAACTAGGATGGACTGTGTCTTGGGTGTCAGGAAAGCTGTCAGTGCTGCAGATTGGTGCTCTTGCTTTGGCACGGGTTAAGTGTTTTCCCATTCTTATAGCTAATAGTTGGCTGCATACTTTCTGATACGCGTGTCAGGGAGGTGTTCTGGTATTGCGGTGAGCACAGACAAAGTAGTAAAAGAGGAGCTTGTCTCTTTTTAAAAAGCTCTTTAAAGGCTTTTCTTAGTCATATCACTTTTTATGAGGTAATCTGCTATTAACTGTTTTAGCAAAATCGTGCTGCTTTGTTTGGAAGTCCTGGAAACAGAAGGCAAGGTTCATGAAGTATTGGCAAATGTATGCAGAAATCTGGAAATAGTATGTATTACTGGGTGCTCCTAGTTGTGCTATGCAAGTTGTTAAACAAGCCTGTGGAAGACTTGTGCTGACAGGGAAGCTGGAATTTTTGTCTGCCCAAATACTTCTTCCATACAGAGCACCCAGGGACTAATATTGCAAATTAAAATGAGAGAGGACTGTCTTACTCGAGGTCCTCTTCTTAAATATCTCTGAGTTCTTTAAGCACTAAAGTGGCCATGTCTAATTTAAAGCAAATAAGTACATTCCTTTATCTTTGGTGTAAAGTGGGTAATTTAGGTAATGTGGAGGCCAAATTTGAGTTCAGCTTTTCATGAAGTATTAAGACCACAACCTGTGAATAAGGCTTAAGCTGTAGTCTGATAAAACATGGTGTTTCACCGGAACTGTCATGGAGCAGGGATGCTGAGTACCTTTGTCTGGAAGTGCTCCAGCTATGGCCTGGATTTCGTTTGCTAGCATGTGGTGTGCCCTGTGTTATTGTGACACACTGTAAGTCAGTCTCCAAAAATGGCAATTAAACTGACATTTTTACCTTTGTTTTTAATATGTTGTGTTTGTCAACCCAATCCCAAATGAGGAGCTTTTTATTTATTTATTTATTTATTTTGGTTTTTTAGTGAGTGCGGTAATCTCTCATACTCAGATCTGGCATTAAGAAGTTGAAATCCATAGGTCATATTACTATCCAGGTGTGTTGGCTTTTTGATTAGAGATTATTAAATGGTAATACAATGGAGCATTTGATATCTTTAAGGTAAAATCAAACAGAATATTTTGTTCTTCTCCACCATAATTTATCTTAAGGTTTATCAGCTGGTGCTGTAGGCAAGAGTTGTTACTCGCTGTACAAATGCTTAATGTTTGTTCTTAACTGTTGATGTACATTGTTATCTAAATCTTAGGTATGTGTTATACTGAAATTATAAGTTTATCAGACAGTTAATAATTGTTCAGGTTATTTGTCTGTATCTGTAGAGTATTAACTAGACAGAATGTTGTGGGGGTGTTAGGGATTTTTTGGCTTTGTTTTGGAAAGGATTTTCTAGAGTTTTAGTGATCGGGACAGACTTTAAATATGTCACTTCAGTTTTAATTTTCTAAAGCAGTGTATATGTGGACTTACATTTAGATCATGTCAATATTTCTTTCAGGAGGATAAGCATTTCAGAAACTGGGATGGGGATGTTCAGGGATAATTGTAGGATTCTGTTACATGTTAATATAAGCAGAGATGGAATAAATAGAGAAACAAGTCTAGATTTTGTTATATATTTCTGTGGGATCTTGCTAGCAAATTCTCGTGTACACTGAAGCTTTTTATGTAACAAATTTTGTTCTTGTGTCATGATTAGATAGAATTCATAAAAACAAAGCAGGATTAATCTAAAGATGATTCAAATGAAAAAAAAAATATTGCTTGTTAAATGGCCCTTGAAGATGACAACTCTAAAGGTGGCAAAAAACCCACAAAATTTGCTAACAAATGTCCACCTAGCTGTGTTCAACTTCTACAGTTGAAACAGTAGGCTTTTGTTGGATAAGTGGGCAGAGAGAAGGTTAACTGTTGAGTTTAAATTGTATTGCATCGAGGTTAAATTGCATTGCATCGAGAGTATTTCAGGTTTTGCCATTTGTGGTGTACTATACCAATGGTGGCTTAAGTCCAGACGCTTAGGTGGTAATTTTCTTATTTCATTTTATTGAAATGTCATTGCCTAAAGTACAAACATAACAAATTCCAGGTTACCAAATTGAAATTTTAGATAAGGAATTACGTCTTATTTATAACTATTTGCTTTTCATAGATTATAGATATAAAAAAGATTAATAGCTTTTGTTTGCAATAGAGTGGTCCGTTTTATTGTTGAGTCTTGCAGCTACAGGATTTCTAGACTTGTATGTAGCCAGGGAGAGACTGTGTTTTTAAACTGTCCTCCCATCTGGGAACAGTTGCATCTGGGTATTACATAGGATTAAATAGCAATCATTTTCAAAGCCTATTTGGTAGTAAATCCAGGCAGAGCAACTGTTAAACAAACTGACAGTCAAGCAGACTGTATGAGCACAAGATATGCATCAACAAAAATGACTTGGATTTTGGATGTGTATCGTACCTTTTCTTTTTTTTTCTTTTCCATCTGACTGCTCAAACAAGACCGGTTGAAAAATGTTTTGACTTGGAAATAGAGCTTCTTGGAGAAGACTAAAAACCTAGCAGTTACCGAAACAGTATCAAGTCTTTTGGGTCTTGAACTCCAAATTTTTGAAATCAGGATTCTTTTTTTTCCTGATAAAGGGATAAGGATTTAATTTGCTGCTGTTCCTAAACATCATTTAGTATGTCCATTCTGTTGGCCACAGGCATATTAAACCTTTAGGATATGAACAATGTGTTCTTATAAGTGGGATACCAACCGAAAAACAGGTGTAGTGATACTTCTGAATGGTAAGTCACTTGAATATTCCTTGAACTTTGTCTTGTAATGGCATGTTACCGTATAATATTCAAAACTAAATTGAATGCGTAGCTGTATTATGATAGAATCCTCTCTACTTGTGTGTTAGTTAATGACCTTGTAAGATGGAGAAACAAAAACCATAGCTATGGTGGGTGAAGCTTGACAGTGCTTCTTGACAATGTGTCAGAGCAATTCTGTATTCTTTTGATCTCCAAATATATGTGGGTAACACTTCATGTTTTAGCATGATGTAAGTGATAATGGCAGCTATGGTATTAGGCATCAATCAAAATAGCGTGCTTGTAATATTAGTCATCTGCTGAAGGGAGATATATCTGCATAAAGGCAGATACTGAGCTCATTATGAGAAAGGATGTATGTGGTGTATTCAGGATAAATAGCACTTCCAAATAAATGAAGATGATTCTGGAGATAAGGATGTACACAGATAGGATAATGGCCTTCTGTGTCAAAATAGCAGTTCACCTGACAACTATTCATTAAAGAACAATCTTTGAGCCAGTAACAACACAGTTGTTTCCTCGCTCTGAAACTGCTGTTCTGGAAAGTGAAAATTCAGAGGATGGCATTGTAGCTGACTACTGTAATGCAGTAATTCTGGCTTTTGTAATTTGATCCACAATCTCCAGTGGCATTCCAACAAGTGCTGTTGTCTGCTTTAGGTTAATTTTATTGTAATGTAAGGTTTCCATGACGCTCCTCTTCAAAAATTTCTTTCTATTTGCAAACAAGAAGGACTTCTGAAGATCTTTCCCAGTTCAAGACTCTAATTGACGTGTGATATTCAGTTAACTCTGTCTGAATTTGCCATAGTAAAATTCAAACTCACAGCTGAGCTTCTCATGTATGGTACCCTCAAAATGAATTATGCGGGTGCAGTTGGTTTATCTAACTTAGTTCAGCTTCTGTTTGTTTAGTAGGCTGGAATTCTGGAACCAGATTAGCTCCATAGTCTGGTACTAGAGCCAGCTCTTAATCCTCAGTAATATGCTTCAATTCTGCAATACTTCATAGGTGTACAGAGATAACAGGCATGTATTGAATAAGTAGATCACGTTTTCTTTTTTTTTTTTGATTGTAAGCTTAAAAAGAAGTCAGCATTATACATTTATTTTATTGTGTGATATGTCGATTTCTGTTAATTATGGTCAGTCACCTTTGTTATGGGAAACTGAGCAAGTTAAATGCTCTTTTTGGACTAAATACTTTCAGGACTATTCCACAACTGAAATCCTTGAACTTGTTTCTATGTACTTTACAAGTTGGATAATTTAACTTGGGTTTTGTAGGAGAATTGGCAAGAGTTGCACTTGGAGGTAAAATGCTGATGGTTCCTTAAACAATTTGTCTGGGTGCTTGTTTAAACACTAAATTGCATTTCTTTCATTTAAACATAGATCTAATTTAAGATAACTTCTTCAGTCATGGATTACCTTGTCAGTCCTAGAAACTTGTAAACATGCTACAGATTTTTTTGTTCTAAATTGAGTTGTTTCTTACAAATTCACTGTGCGTCTGAGAGATTTTCATGGCTGTCAGTATAAAGTTCTTTTTTGTTTTGTTTTTGCAAAGTAGCTCTCCAAATAGCTGATTCTGTTTTCTGGTTCACACCCTTTTGCTCTTTGATGGAGCAACGTACTAGTAAGAGAGATGCTTATTAACATCCCTGTATCTTCCTGTTTGAGGTACAAATACCCTTGTGGATTCAATGTCTTGATGTTGATCAATAATGGTTGATAAACCTCTTAAGGAAGGCAAAGCTGAGTAATTCAACTTGTGTTTTTTTTTTCTTAAAAAACAAAACAAACAACACAGTAGCCAAAATGTGCAAAATCAATTACAGGTAATTGTGACTTACACAAGCAAGTTTGTTTACACTTGACTTGAACAGAAGGTTGTTTTCTTTCACCTTGTATTTAGCTCAACTGTCTGTCCTGCTTTAAATACATATTTGGAAATCTTCATACTTGCCTGTCTTGTGTCTTGGTTGTGTTGGTAAAGAGTCTCTTCCTGATAGAGTATGATTGCTTTAATAGCCTTTATTTTTGAGGTCTTGAAAAATTCTATTTATATTGAAAATTCCCTGTATTCCTGCCCCGCTATGTAAAAATTTTCTAAAATGTTTTTCTCCTGGATGACATCATTTACATTTCGTTGGGAAGATCTGTATTTGTTGAACTTTATTTTTAACCAGCTTGTCAATGGACAGCCGTACTTGATAAACAGAATTTAATGCGTGGTAGCATCTGTTCTGACTACCAAAATGATGGTGGTTCATCAAACTAAGAATCCCCATCCTACTTTTGGTAAATATCATACAACTCTATCTTCAGCTGGCACTGCCACCAAAAGGGACTATCTGCCAAATTACATCCTTGATAGTGTGGTTGCGTGGAACTTGTCAGAACCCATTCCTTCACTTTCGCTGTGAGTCAGTGCTTGCGCACACACACACAAATAACCCCCGCAATCATTTCGTGAGCTGTCAGTAACTGTTTGCACAAATATTTGTACCAGAACATTAAAATAACTTAGCTTTATAGTGGACGTTCAGGTTAGCACTCTAATTAAGGCTTAATGCTTAATAGTGAAGTGTCTCCTTTTTGGAAAACCACAAGTAACGTTCTACTAGATCTTTGTGGTTAGTCCACCAGCTGCCAGTAGTTACTTCCTGCCTACCCTAACTGTATCATTTTGCTTTAATATGTTTGATAGAAGGAGTTAAACTACTTTATATAGTTAAGCCTTTAATTCATTTGAAATCAGTTGATAGGTGCTGATAGACTGAAAAGTAACAACACTGGGCTGAGATGGTAAAATGAAAGCAGACTGGAAGGTTTTGCTTTCTATCTAGAGGCTCTATATCAGTTCTTCTATATTTTATCTAAGAGTGATTCTATTTTGTTTATTGCAAAACCAAGTGTTCAGTGCAGGTGAAGAGCTATTGCTCAGAATCATCAGTTATTTCAATGCTTAGTCCAACAAAAAATAAAATCACAATAAACTTGTCTTTCACATTTAATTGGAAGTCTTTGTGAGAAATTAAATTTGTAAATACTGACATCTATAATGTGGAATATTTTACTGTAAATTGGAAAGATTAAAAAAAAAATCTTATTAGATTAGGGAGCTCATATCCGTAGAAAATCATTGAGCCAAGAGCTTGAAGAAGGACAGTTCAACAAATCTGGATATAACAACAGGCATTTGAAAAGTGATTGTAATGGCAATCAGTTACCCAAAGAGGTCAAAATCAGACCTTGTGTAAGGATGGGATTTTCTCACATCTACCAACAACAGGCTGCTTTGGAAGGCAGTTTAACCTTCTAATATTGGCCTTGTCTAAGAAGCATTTTGGACTCATTCAAGGTATTTTCTTGTACATCCCAATAAACTTTAAATAGCTTTGCTGATTTTGATTCTTAAATTACCATTCTGTATAACATCCTAATAAAAACAAAACTATCGAGACAAGTCAAGATACTGTGTTGTGATGCTTAACTTGGAGCCTTAGCATCATCATGCATATAGTTATTTTAAGGACAAGTGACAGAATAAGTCCTGCTATTTCAAAATTTTGCTTTTTATGAGTCTCAACAACTTCATGTTTGTTTTCCCTTGATGTTGAGATGGTAGTGCAATTCTTAGTCTGCTCTCAAATCAGGGCAGTTTTGCTGCTGCTAATAGTGTTAGTGTTCTGAGATAAATGTATCCTGCTGTTAGCTGGCTCTGCAGCAATTTCTTTGAACAGTTGCAAGCTGTGCTAGCATTAGAAGTGTACTGATTGGAGCTAACTGGGATACATCTGTATGCAACTGAGTTGTAATGGTCTAAGCGTTCCTTCTGTTCCCCATGAGAACAGAAGTATACTGAGTCAAAGCATCTTCTGGAGGAAGGGTCTCCAGACATCTCGAGCTGATGTATGTATGCTTCAAGTTCTGTTAAGTTCTGTTAACTTCTGAAGAGGACTAGTCCTCCTGATACATTTTGTGAAGAGTAAAGGGACAGCAGATAAAATGCTCCACCTACTTCTACTACTCTTCAAGTAGTGCTGATGAACTGCCCTGTCATTAGCAGGAGCCAGGCTGGTGTTGCCGTGGCAGTGGAGGTAAAGCATAACAGGAGAACTGTGTGCATAAAGGACTTGGTAGGAATGTCCTTGTATATCAGACGTACTAGGAGATGCTGGCTGTATGCATTTGTGCGTGGTTAGGGAAGCATGAAGGAAGGCAGTTGTGATGTGTCAGCTATTGAAGCCTTTGGGGAGGTCTTCTGTGAGGAAGTTGCAGTCCAAGTCTTGCAGTCTTTTAACTGGATGCTCAGTAACACAATCTTGGACTCAACACACTTTCCCTGTGCTGAGCCCAGAATAAATCCATTGTCTATTCAAACATTTTGAAAAAGCCAAATGACTTGGGCTAGAAAAGGATATGATACTGTCCAGTGTTCAAGTTTTCGGTGGCTAAAAAGGCTAGGTAGGTAAACCTCTGATGTGGCTTGACTTCTCAGATTTTTTTTTTTTAAAATAATAGTAGATATTCCATTCAAATTGCCAAACTCTCATGTCAGAGTATTGGAGCTCAAAAGCAACAAAGAATGCTGCCGCATGACTTGTCTACAACAAAAGTGGCTCAATACCAGCAGCACTTCAGTAGAGAGTGCTTCTCATTTAATAACGTGTAAAAATAAAAATATTTGCCAAACTAAATAATGTATCAACGGTCTCTGGGCTGTACTACTGCCATAAACTTGCATGTTAACCTGACAAGAAGGCCTAAGAAGTAGAAAACAAACTTGTTTTTTTTTTTAATTTTTAAAGTAAAGGTGGAAACAGCTTGAGAAATCTAATTTCACATTGTGTTACTGTTACTACAAGGGTTAGTATTTCTTACCATGCTTGCTAGGTGATTTAGAACTGCTAATTAGTTTTAGATCTTAAAATTTTCAGAGACAATTTGTGTGTCTTTAATTGTGTCAGAAACCAAACACATGAGGTCAGAGGCGTTGTTAAAATCTTACCTAGTGCTTTTAAAATACATTGTAGACTTCTGAAGTAATGTATTCCTATGCATGCCAAAGTACATTGCTGCTTTTTAATGCAATTACAATGTTAGCTTCTATTGTTGTCTCAAAGAGCTTTTCCAGGAAGTTATATGGGTTTAGAATTTTGTGTAAAGTGAATCAGTATTGTAGACCGACAAACCCATTTTAATCCAGTTTAAATTAGGCAGATTTTTGTGAACTTAATTAAAGTAGTATAACTTACAGTGCTTGCATCACTGATGTTATCCTGATTTGCAGGTGGTATCACATGATGCCTGTACCAGGCCATGTAACGCTTGGTAAGTCTGAGCATGTTCTTTCAGGGAATGGGTAAGAGGTGCTCCAGCATGCCCACGTGATGAATGTCCTCTACTGAAATAAAACGATGCAGAAGACATTTGCTCGTGGTGGTATTTTGCTGGTAGTGTTACGGGGTGGAGGGCTGGATAGTTTGTGCCTGTAACAGCCTTGTATCGTCTGTGCTTTGGAAGACGGAAGGATAAAGCCGATGGGTGAACACTTGCTGCCTAGGCTAACAGAAAAGCAACGGTGTGCACTTCGTTTGGTGGGTGCACCTGTACCTATAGATTTGATGTTACGATTTTGAGCATGGAATAGTGGCAGCTCACAAGTGTTTGTTAGACTGGATTTGTTGTGCTGGCAAGTAGTCGGAAGCGGTAAGTTGCAGTCAGGTTTAAATAGCTTTTGTGACAGTCTGGTCTGTAAAATGAGTAAGGTTGTGCATGTCTTTTTTTTTTTTAACCGATTAAACTTGATTAGCACGCTTGTGGATATAATGCAGCATCCCTAGTTAAAATACCTGTTGTTGCTAAAGAAACGTGGCACAACTTCAATATCGATTCGCTTTAGTGTTCAGGAGCGCACTGAAACAGAGCAACAGCCTGCCTGTCCGAACAGCCTCGCAGCCTTCCACCTGCGGGCTTCCGTCCGAAGTAGCACGAGGAGCCGCCTGCTTTGTCTTGTCCGCCTCAGCTTCCAAGTGCTGCGTATCCTCGGCGAAGGCGAGCTCCCGGTTAACTGACGCGTGAGTGCCGGCCCGGGCAGCTGCAGGGCGATCCCCCGCCCCGGGCCCGAGCGCGGGGCTCGGCTGCTCCGGGCGCGGTAACGCAGGGAAGCGAGGGAAGCCCGCGCGCCGGGTGCCCCTTCCCGGCCGCGGCGGCCCGCGCCCTGCTCTCTCGCGGTCCTCGGCTCGGGACCGGCTCCCGGAGCAGAGCGCGGCCGAGGGCCCTTTGTTCGCGCGGGGGCTCGGCC
>VXAL01015095.1:64750-130881 GCA_013399475.1 Chauna torquata
GTAGGGGCACCGGCGGCGCGGGGCTCGGGGCGGGAGGGCCGTCCACGGGGGCCGCTGGTTTGCGCGCTGACGTCTCCAGACACGAGCGTAACCCGCTCGATTTGCGAATGAGGCGCGGCGCGGCGATGGAAGCGTTGCTGAACGTGCGCGCGTTTTCACAAACAAACAAAAAAAGGCGGAGAAAAAAGGTGAATGAAACCACCAAATGCCTAATTCACAGTGCGTGAACGATAGGAGGCACAAAAGCAATACTTTATGCCAGAAAAAGGCATTTCTTCTGAAGAATATGCAGGCTGGCTTTGGTCTTTTTGATTGATTTCAGCGTTGATGGAAGTAGTTCTTCCTGTTGTTGCTTAGGATAAAACAATGTAGGACAACTTTCAATCTGCCTTAGTGTGCTTATTTTTACTGCCCTTGCTGCAGTCTCCATCAGTTCAGTGGAGAAAGAGATTTCTCCAGATGGTGGTTCGGAACAGGAGCCAAAGGACGTGATCTAAAATGCTGTGTTCCAGCTGCTGCTGAGCAGAATTTAGCACTTACTGCCTTTCACTTGATCTGTGTTTTGAACAGAAAAAGAAGTAAAATTGCTAACAGACCTTGTTAAAACAATTGCACGTTAAACCACGAGACCAGGTGCCCTCATGGTAGCTCTGACAGCATAGACCCCTTAAGCCGTGAGTGTCTGTAGCAACAGTCGTCAGGAGAAGCATGCAACCGCAGTGAGAGCGGTGGGCTGCTGCTGCGTTTGAGCACCACTACTAAAAGGTTTGCTACCTTAGCAGGGCTGCAAATTGCAGGCTTGGAGCACCGAGTGATGGGTGAGCTGTTCGCACCAAAACAAGTGACCTCCCAGCAGTGGTGGTAGAACAGCAGGAACAGACTGAACATCCCCGATGGATAGACAGGCTTAAGAGCACGAGTCCCCTTACTTTAAAGGGGGAAAAGGGTCTGATTTTGACTCATCTTAGTTTTGATTGAAAAATGTGTGTTTGTGCTTCTGGCTCGCACATTTCGTAGGATCAGAGGGTAACTCAGGTTGGGAAGGACCTCACCACAAACTATGGATAATAGTGCTAGGTTCTTGTTACCCAATTAAAAGGAAAGTGCAGATTTTTAATAGAGTGACTTAGGGTTTGGGATTTTCTTCAACTTTTTTTCTGAAGTCAGCTCTTCAACAAGTTTTGCAGTACACACCTGAGGTAGCTAGTTTCTCAGTAGTTGCTCATTTTTAACTGGGGAATAGATGAGTATGTAAGCTTCTGAGAAAAGGATGGTCACTCAGTAAGTGAATTTTAACATGCTTGAGTATTTGCTATCAGCACTACACTGGTAGCTTTTTCTTGTCCCACTTCCCTTCCATATGACATTTATCCCCCCCAGTAATGTATGGCTAGGAGAGGTGTGTCTTGGTGTCAGGACAAACCACAGAACAGTTAAAAATAGTAAGAGAACCTCATACATTTAGCAAAATCTGAAAATGCCAAAAACTGAAAGTGGTATAAGCAGCTCATAACAGTCTATTAAGTCTCATTTTCTGCCTTCAAGGCAATTTCTAACCTGTCCACTTCTGTAAGGCCCCAGCTGGCCGTGTGGCATCACTGCATGCCAGCTCCGCGCTAATGTGGTGTAGTTCCGTGCAGCGCATATTGAGAGCGCCTAGGATGCAAAACAACACAGGGACAGGAGGAACATTTCTGTGAGCTGTTAGATTAAACTGAGGATTTGAAGGTGTTGTGTTTTCTGATCAGGCTCAAGATTGTGCTGATCAGAGCTGAAGAAGTCAAAAGGATGCTTATGGCTTGCTATTGGAATTGCTTTAAATTAAGGACAGGTTCTTAGTGTTAAATGAACAGCTGTTAGCTACAACAAAAACTTTGCTTAAGAGCTTGAGTATGTCTGTGGGGAACAACACTGAAATCACGTTCCTCTGGTTATATGTCTCTGAGCTGTGTCCTTGTAGTTACCTGTAGGCTCTACAGACTGGTCCAAGAAAAAGTGTGAATGAGTAAATGATGAATGCTAAGGTTAATAATGTTGCCCAACTATCTGTATGTCGTTTAAAAAAAATACTGAGAGAGTTTCTCAATTTTTCCTAAAAGGCAAGATGTATGTTCTTAGAGATGCCATGACAGCCATTCTTAAAAGTCAGTGTCCCTGAGATGAATTACCGTTATACCTGTTGTAACTGGTCATCTGGAAGCTCGTGAAGGGAAGAGAACAGAATTGCATTCTTTGCCATAATTTCTCTGAATTTTGTTGTTTTGTTGCAACATGAAAGATGGTGTGAGGTTGCTGAGCAGAAATGAATATAGACGATGTCTATATCTGGAAGTGATAACAGTGCAGTTGGTGAACTGACAGCTCTGATTGCTCAATGAATCCTGTACTTGAGTACAAAAGTATGATTTATAGTTAAGCCTACCATAAAATTGAATTTGGTACTTAAAATTGCATGTTAAAATGAAGAAAAGCTGTCAGTAATCCCATACGTGCATTAACATTAGTTACCTTTTGTTTCCCGTTGGCTGGATGGTATTCACAATTAGTGTTGTTTTTACCATTTTCTGCTTTATGAAAGTTCAGTTTTCTTTCTCACCTGTACCTCAGTAGTCTGATTTCATTTGTAAACCCAAGAACTAGTGGAGCTCTGCAATCATTTTTACAGATTTTATTGAAGAAAGGAAAGAGTCGAATGGTTCTACTGACTTAATCTGTGCTGGTTTGTATGTAGTAACTTCAGCGTAAGGATGTGAAGGGTTTCACAGTGACTGCTTGTGAATCTATCCAGATTTTGTTTAAAAGTATTTTTCGGAGGCTAAAACAATCTTTAGAAACTATTTAAAAACATTTTTAAAACATCTCCATGGCAAGATAAAGAGAATAGAAACCTACTTTGTGCTCTCTTTCTGGGTGCTTGGAAAACATGGGAGGTAAGGTATAAATAAACTTGCAGCTGAGGTTTATCATATACAGTTGTTAACTGATAAGCAAAGTTGAATAAACCTGTTGGTTTACAGGAGTTAAGATCAAGGTCATCATGATGATATATGGGGAAAGAAAAAAGGCAAATAATCAAACCTGAATGAATCAATCTAATAATGAATTAATTAATTTTATTACATTTGCAGATTTGCTTTTTTTTTTTTTTTTTTGCCATTTTACTTAATTAACTTGAAGGTGATTTCTCTTGAAGTGTAACTATGGTAGTTTTACAGTTGCAGGGAGGAATAGCTCCAATTTCAAAATCTTGTAGTTACTATCATTCATGCCGTGAAATAGAGGAAATGCTGAAGACATCAACATCTTGGAGTCTTTTTGCTTAAATGTTGGCTGGCAAGAACTTTGAGCTTTTCTAATCCAAGAAGAAATTTCATTAACACAAAGGGACCAGTGAAAGCAAGAAGCTGTGTGGAATGATTTAGTGTCTCTCTGCACCTTACCTAGATGCAGGAAATTGCTTCTTAGTTAGGAAATGGTCTCTCTCTTTTTTTTTTCCTTCTAATTTTTCCATGGAAGTTGTTTTATTTCTCTTTCTCTCCACTTACGACTAACCCAAGTCAGTCTGATTACTGCCTACCTCCCTGATCACTTGAAGTGTGGCATTGGTGTAGCAGTTCTGAGTGCCCACCGTCTCAGTTCCTAGGGCTGTGGTTTTTCCTTCCTGTCGAAGTTGGCGTAGCTCATGGATTTTGAACAGAAGCCTATCGGAGCAGGTCCGTTAGTTGAAACAAAGGGAGTACTCTGTTGGGAAATAACTCCCTGAAAGTGGTTTCTCTGGCTCAGGGTGGGATTTCCCTCAACGGAGAGGTGGGGATGAGAAGGCTGGTGCTGGAGGGAACAGCCTGGCAGAGAAGGAGCTTGCTCGCTGTCAATGATGCGCAGTCATTCCTCTGGAATCAGAAGAGAGCCTAAAGCATCGGCATATTCTCTGATGAGTGGCTTTTTTAGTTTGTGGTCATAAAAAGACCTTGATTTTACATTGCAAGGTGAAAAGCAGTTGTGTTCTTAAATGTGCAAGTTCGGTATGAGGGTGTTGCCTTTTTGTTTGTTTGTCTTTTCAGAAAACTTTCTAGCCACGTTTCAAAAAAGTTTTGAGTCAGTTTTATGTGACAGCAATGGATGAGCACTTCTTCAACCTCTTTGCAAAAAGATGCTGCTCTTAACCTCTATTTCCCATTCTTTTTGCTGTCTTACTAGGAGAAATCTTATACAAGCTGGGTTATGTCCCTGGGTAGAGGGTTTATGTAATCTCAGTTTGCCCCAATTGAGCAATGAGCATCACTGAAGACACCGTCAAAGTGCAAAAGAGACTTCCATGTAACTGCGGTACTAACGCGTCTTTAGGGAAGCTGTTTGGGAATTTTGTTTTGTACCCTCATTCTGTAGTTGAATTGTTAGCTCAGAAGATGCATTTAAGACTGTTTTATCTGCTGGCTTTAATTGTGTGGCTGACTAGTTACCGAATGCTGCAGCGCAAGATGATTAACAGAGTTACCTGTATCCGAAGGACACCTCAGACTAGCGCAGCATTCGTCTCAGATGCGTGAACTACTGCACAGGGTATCCAGCTTTTGTTACTGCAAAGGTGAGTTGCTCACTGTGTTTCAGTGTTTCGGGCACGCTGTGATTTCCAGGCGAAGGCGGCTGCTTTACGCTGGGTTGCTGCCTGTCTGCGGGGCGGGCGGGAGTGCTGGCAGCCCCACTGAGGGGCGGCTGCCCTGCCCCTTTGGGTAAGGCTTCTCCGAGACCTCCTAGGAGTGATGTGTCTGCTCAGGAGCACTCTGTCTTCAAGAGTCTTTCAACTTGGATAAATTAATATGTTGCAGCAAAATACCTTCCTTTCGTACAGCATGAGATAAAGGATTAGTGCAGACAACGTAGCTTATTAGATTTGGCTGGCTGCTGGTGTCTTCTGGGTCGGAAGTTGTGAGGACAAAGGAGGAGATGGTGTGTTTGCGGGAAAGACCTCTTTGTTTTCCAGTGTAGACATCTGTGCAAAAAGCTTGGGTGATTTTTGCTTTTTTCTTGTTTGTATGTTTTCAAGCTGCTTAGCTGCGCGATAGCATTTCAGTCAGCGCTTCTGGAAGCGCTAACGCTGGCGTAGTAGAAGGTTTTGTGGTAGCTCAGGGCATTGTGTGGTTCTGACAGCTTCCGGGGCAGAAAAATCTCTTGAATGGAAACGGACCGCTCAGTCCCGCGTTCCTTAACCTGCTAACGTTGAATGTGCCTTAGCATAATTTGAGCTTCCTCCCTGTCGGCTGTCGGCGGCCAGGAAGCGCCTGCGTGAGGCGTGAGGCAGCCGGGGGGCGCGCAGGGCCCGCTGCGGGCGCGCAGCCGTAGCGCGGGTGTTCCTTGAGCGGGTCCTGGAGACGCCAGGGCTGCTTTTCCTCCTCGGAGGCCGCGCCTGGCTTTGCGAGGTGCTAGGACGGGATTTGTCACCGAAACCCACGCCAACAAGTCAAAAACGGAGCCGCGCTGGGTTTGCTGAGCGGTGCCCGCCCGCCGCCGCCTTTGTCCGCCGCGCCGCCGCCGCGGGGACAATGACGTCACCTCCCGCGGGGACAATGACGTCACCTCCCGGGGAAGATGACGTCACCTGCCGCAGCACGCGGTTACGGCGGGCGGCCCGGGTCTCGCCGAGCCGCGGGGGGAGAGGTCGGCGGCGTGTCCTCCGGCTGCCGCAGATGCCTTCTAAGCGCATTGCTTTTAGATGAGGTCCTCATAATCGTGGATGTTTTGTGAGGCGGAGGCTTCAAAAAAAGGGGGGGGGGGCTCCTCAAGCCTTTAGGACCTGGTTGTATTGCTATGTTTTTTAAAAAAATATTATTATTACTCTCAAAATATGATACTTTCTTGCCTTAATCACCCTCTCTGCTCCCCTGCATTCTTTCGTCAATTGTAATCCCCACAGCCTTTTCCTTTAAGCTTTAACACTGCAGAACTGGCATAAAAATAGGCTGTTTAGAGCAGCAGGAGTATGATAATCCAAGGCAGCGAGCCTTAAGGATATGCAGATCCAGAACATGAGCCAGGCACTGCAGTATTTACTGGGCTGTTTACCTTGAGCAGCCTCTTAATAGTCAAAGAAATGTTAGCAAAATGTTTCTTGCTGCTTACATGCCACAGGCAAAGTAAGATGTGCAGCCGTTCTGCACGATCTGAGGTGAAGTAGGTTAAGGGCTTAGAAGTTGAAGCAAGCAAGTTGTGGTAACATCGGTGTCTTGGGTAATTTTGAGCTAAGGTACACAGCAAAGTACAGCACTAGTTGCTGCATGCTTTTTAGGTGAGGAGAAAGCGTTTTCTACCTCTAAATTTACTGTAAAGTAAAGGAATTGCCACGGTTCATATGAAAGCCGGGCATGCCAAATCAACATTAAGCTTACTGTGGGTAGCTCAAAGCGCATTACAAAAAACATTTAACTCTGGAAGTGTGCCGGTATGCTATGGCAGTCAACTGAAGCCCAGATATTTCAGGATGGAAAAAGGTATTTGCTGTCTTTTTAGATTGAGTTATTTAAGTCCAGGGTGTTCTTAAACTCTTGGTTATAGCTGTAGTTCCTACTAAATGAAAACATAATAGGAATTAAAATGTAGGCAGTTTCAGTAAAAGGTTGCTAACACATAACCAGTACTCTGGAGGAAGGAGGAATGCAAGAGGTCCCTTTTGAACCTCGTCAAACTCCTAGGAGCCTAAGTGCAAACACGAAGCAGATACCTGCATCCCGCAGCTGCTTCATTGGCCTGGAGCTGCTGCATAAGTGCAGAATCCTGCTTGTAATGTACAAGCGCTCCGTGCAGCATGGGTGGTGCCTGAGGCACCGCTGTTCTCCTGGTGCTGCCTTTCTGAGAACTCGTATCGGATTTGGAGTTTGGTTTTGTTCCATGCTGCTCGGGGGGGTTGGGGGGGGGGGAGCAGAGCACAGGCCAGTGAGTGAAAGGATATTTGTTTAGTTTTGTTTTGTTTGCAATCAGTAGGTGGTGAGACAATATCCCAGCTGAACACTTGCAGTGAACTAGAGGGACTCTGCTGGCCTACGTATGTGACATTTCTGACAGATGTTTGTCTAATGCATTTTTAAAAAAATCCCCAGTGGTTGCCAGTCTGCAGTCATCAAGTCCAAAAGCAATCTGATGTGCTGCTTCGCTCTTCTTTCATTTACAAAACTTCATACCACCCAATGTAAATCTCTTGCTGCAGTTCTGGCCAGCTTACTTCTCCCACCAGTGGACTCTTGTATCTGTTTTGAGGGCTACTGCCATGTCTCCCCTCGGTTCTTCAGAGTAAGCAGTGTTTATTGGTTTAGTCCTTCCTCACAGTTCATGACCTGTAAACACCTAGCTGTCCGTGTTCCTTAGGTGTTCGGTTTGGTGTGTCCCATGTCTGTTTAGAAGGAAAGTGCCTGTGACTAGATACAGGGGCGCAAAAGTCTCAGTATTGCTGCCTGGGATAGCAAACCTGTCGTGTATTTTGTGTACAATGCCCATATTTACAAATCTTATGTTTTTCATACACCAGTATGAAAAAGGTTCAGGTTTTAGCTCAGAAGTACACAGCTATTTTGTTAAGGCTCAGAGCCTTGAGACCAAGGGATATGCAACATTTCGGATATTTGTGAGGAAAAAGAGAAGTGATAGTCTGCTTCAAAGATTCTGCTGCCCTCCCTAGAGGGATTGCATAGAGGAAGAGCAATACATTCTAGAAAAGACTGCCACATGCATACCTGGGCTTGCTCTTGTAAGAATTCCCAGAAACTGTAAATAATGAAGCAGCTTATTTTACCTCTTAGATAACTCAAACTGTTGCTTTGAAGGGGAAAGCAAAAAACAAAACAAAACAAAAACAAAAAAAACCCTGTGCTGTAACAGGCTTTGGGGGCTATTCTTACTAAACAGCATCCAGTGCTTCTGGGCTTCAGCTGTGATAAAGAAATAAGTGCTTCCCACTAACCCCAGAAGAGATACCTTCTTCAGACATCCAGAGAATCCAGAGAGACTGGGAAGGATTATAGGGGCATTTAATTGAAGAGTGGATACAAGTCACCCAATTTTTGTGAGATGAACCAGGTTGGCCCCAAAGGGGCCAATTCAATATTGTACACATCAGTATGGAATTTAAGGTCATAAATATAATCCTTCTTCATAAATCTCTATTATTAAAGAAAGGAGAAGTTTAGAATCTGGCCACAGAAATGTAATGGAAGAAAAGAGGAGGGCTAGCTGGTGATACAGAGCTTTGCAAATTTGCCCGTAATCACTCACCCTAGGGACCGTTTCAAACTGTGTGTGTATAGAGTTAACAAAGGCAAAACCTGCTCTCTGTTACAAGATACTACTCTTGTTAGGCAGCAGAAAGGAAGCAGCTTGATCTCTGATTCTGCTTATGGAAGCAATGTAAGGAAAGTTGGATTTAAATAGTGTTGTGTTAGCTTGTTTTATTGCTGTTGTTTTTTAGTGATGGAAGGTGGCTCATATTTGCTCTGAAGGTACCTATCCTTATTAGCTTGATGTTGCTCATCTGCTGGAGCAGAAAGTGAAGACTTGAAATGCCTAAAAGTAACAGGAGCCAAGCGATAGTTTTTGTTTACTGATGGAAGAGGCTAATTCCTGTGTCCTGTGTTCTACTGAGTCTTGCTAGCATACCGTGATGTTTGTGTTAAGCTAGTCAAAGTAGTGACTTGTTTATTGATAAATTGTAAAAGTTTACAGTTACTTTTTTGCAGCCTTTTATTGTAAGATTATCTTAATTCCTATCATCATAACATTGAGATTGTATTCCATAGATAAATGTTATACAGTTGCTTTCATTAAATGTAGTAGCTAATTTCTGACTAATTACCTTGTCTTGTACATTTTTCAGGGTTTCGCAAAAATGATGAAATGAAGGCTATGGAAGTTTTGCCAATTTTAAAGGAAAAAGTTGCATACCTTTCAGGTACAGTTATTTTCTTTTGTTGTATGTGCATAACTGTGTTATTAGTCACATCCAAAACAGTATTTTAAACACTATAAACATCATTGCAGAAGTTATGGAAATATGGGAAAGCAACTAATACAGTTGGGTATCCCAAATGTAACATGAGCATTGTGAGAGGATCTGTAATAATGAAGGTGTTTTGTTGAATGTGGAACATACTGCTTGTCCCGCAACCCCCTGCATGTCCAACAGTGTTATTTAGAACAACCTGTGCTGTAGTCATGTTCCTTGTCTTACTTCTGGTTCTTCCACTGGAGAGTTCTAAAGAGTTGGCTTTGTTACTGGTCAGTGTGAAGCATGGGAGGAATACCTGTGATGCAGAGGTGAAATTTCAGTGCATATCCTTTGAAGCACACGCAATACCTTCTTGGTGAAATGAGTTAGCATCTAATTTTAGCTATCTCTAACATACCCCTTGAAGTTAGTTGCTTACTTAACGAGGAGTAACAGAGGCTTTAAAAGTGGGCTTCAGATTAATGAATATTGTAACATATTCTATAACTTGATAAGTAACTTTACCTGATAGGAGTGATGGCCATCTGAGGTGCTTATTCTTGTGAACTGCATTTTGGGTGTGACTTTCTGAAGTAGGTACTTTCAAATCTGTTGGGATTTATCAGCATCATTCTCTTCACCATAATCTTGGTGTCACATAATTTAGGGGACAGTCTCATATTTGAAAGTTCTTTTTTTCCCAGGGGGTGATAAATAATTTGTCAAGAACTCCAGAAATAAGACTAATATTTGTAAATATTAAAGTATAGAAAATAATCCCTGAAATTGTGCTCTTCAGAGCTTTACTGTGCGTGGGTGATGATGCTTGCAAGTACAGTGTGGAGTTCACAGTACTTCATCCTGTCTGCTCTGCTGAGTCAAGTATTATTGTAAAACAAAAATGATGTTTTTGTAAAAGGTCCTGGTAACTCTGATGACTGACATAACAGACTGCCCAGGGCCAATTTCCCTGGTAGTCTAGGAACTCCTGATTCTTTTCCTTATGAATTATAATGCTGGTGAAGGCTTGCTTAAAACTACATTTTCAGAGGAAGGGAGAAGAGAAAATGAAGTTAAACACAGAGTTTCAGTCCCTCATTGATCTTTTGTTTTGACCTTGCTTTATGGCACTTTATGAAAAAATGTTTCCATTCCAGGACCTCTAAATTTCCAGATTGTCCAGAGCTTAGTTTAGACCCCTCAGGAGGGAGCTGAAAGATGATAGGTTTTCTCTAATGTGCATTTTTAACCATATGGCCTTCTCAAAAGGCACTAATTCGGTGAAAGTAAAGAGGGCCAAATGAAAGCTGAAGATGGAGTTAAGTAGAGATGATGGATTATGAACCAGAGGAGATGAGGTGCAGGCAGGCAGAAATGGTTGCCAGTGTGTCTATGTGAAGGTAGTAACTTCTGACAGAAGAACGGAGCAAACAGCTGTGGGCAGCAAGGCAGGCTGGAGCAGATCTGCCAAAATCCGTAGTTTCACATTTCCATTGAGAGTGGGTCTCAGATGAAACGAGATACATTAGTAATGCAAGTGATTTAAAAAAGAAACAAAAAAACAACACCCCACCAAAAAACAAACAAACAACCACAACAAAAAACAGCAAAAACCAAAACCAAATACAAACAAAACAAAAAAAAACTAACACCACCACTAGGGTTTAACCATTTTGGAACAAGAACTGTCAAGCCTTTTATCTAGGAACACAAAGGTATATGAGACTGTTGCATTGCTGACTTACAGAGGCTTTCAATGTATATCCTTTGTTCTCTTCAAAAGTACAACTTTTGCTTTAGTACTTGGTATTAATATTTGTAAGTTCAACATGTAGTTAAGGTTTGTAGAGGTAGGAAAAATTTATTGCAGATATCTTTACTAAAACTCTGAAGATAACTGTAAGTTATCTTTACTAAAACCTGTAATACTCACATTAAAGCTAAGGTATCCACAAACATCACTATAATTTTTTTATTTTTTTCTCCCAATTTCTTTTGGAACTCTGACAGAATTGTTGCAATGTGTTCAGAGTAGATTCCTAAGTACCTTCTTAGGTAGAAATAAAGTATGACAATCAGTAGTGCAAAGAAATGTCTCTCTTTTATGGAGCAGGAAAGTCACACAAATAGCACCGTCTGAAAAAAATTGGAGCGTTTGAGATCCTCGGTTCACGTCCCCTGCTTTTTGTCTGTCTTTCTCAGCTGAGACTTTTCTTCTCTAAGTTAAATGAATAAGTACGGACTCTACAGCAGTATGTTCATCTCTGTGTTCTTAGAATACTAAGGACACTGATTTTTGCACAATGCTGGCTTTCTTGAGCACTTTCCGAGGCCAGCTTATGAAATAAGAGGTCTGAATCTGAAGTCAGTGCTGAAGTTGTTGGTGGGAATTCTGAGACTCCCAGCTCCACAGGGGTTTTGAGATTCCACTGCAGCCTTTCTACCTACACATTGCTCTTGATTTGAGCACCAGACTGTTTCCACCACAGGTATCTCCGAAGCCATTCTTGAGATGATGTTTTGATCCAGTCACAAATCTTAGTGTATTATGAGTTAGACACCTTCCACTATGGTACCACTTTTACTCCAACTGTATTATATTGCAATTAAACTGTATTTGAGAGCTTCGCTTTTCACCTCCAATAGGAGCTGCTTCAGTCTGTATTAGGCTCAGTTAGGCTGTAATTCTGTATTGCTTTGTTTCAGTCTTTCCATTTAGTCCTTCCATTTGTTTTCAAGTGGATACATTTTACATGCCTACTCAACATAATTTCTTTTTCTTTGAACAGTCTGAGCACTTCATCACTTCTGAAAAGGCTGTTTCAGTCATTGCTTTTTCTCTGCCACAAACCACAGTAGGACTGATCTTGGTTTCTCCTCCATTGTCACAATCCAGTTTAGCCCCTTTTATTGAGCTGTTAACAATGTGTTTTTGTAAATGAAAAGGGTGTTTTTTTCATAGTGTAGCACATCTGAAGATGTATTTAGATAGAAGAGAATTCTACCACCTTGTCGCAGTTATTTGTGGCACAGGCCAGGGTAGTTTTTGTTGGTTTTCTTTAAAGAATTTCAAACTAAATGCTGTACAATAAACAATGTACAAATGAGGACTATGGTGCAGTTACTCATCTGAACTTGTTAAAATCTGTGGGCTCTGCATGTATCTTAAAGTATGTTAGCGTAGCTGTGATGCTCAAACTGCTAAAGAAGGGTAAAGTTAATGACCGAGATGACGGTTGGAGTGAGAAGGAGAGATGTAGTCTCTGAATGAGAATTCAAGTCTGAAACAGATCTTAAAGCAGGTATTTCTGCTAGGGCAGGAGGCAAGGAAGTGCTGAACAAATACTTTTGTGAAGCGTTGTAGAGCGCATCTGGTTGTATGTAGGTTGATAACTGCAAAGTCAAAAAGCTCACCAAACTAGCTTGAATTGTGTACATACTGATTCTGGAATAAATTCAGTATTGGAAATAACTGTCCTTCATGAAATCACGCAGAGGCTGGACTGCTTTATCTTCTACTGGACAAAGTAACAAAAGAACTTGATTATTTTGCTGTCATGATGGGTGTAGAATGCAAATGCTTGGGTGTAGCTTCTGTCTGAATCCTGTTTTTTTTTTCTAATATTGCCAACAGAGCTATTCTCCAAAAAAGTAGAGTGAGAGGGAAAGAAAAAACTTCCTTAATCTGACTTACACTTAACTGGGAAATAATCTGCTGGCATATTGGGCATCTCACCATGTGTACGAGAAAAGCCTTCTTAACTTGTTACCATGAAGTACAGATGGATTCTGGAATACAATTTTTTATTTATACTGAAGACTGTTGAAGTACAGATACTCTTACATCTCCACGCATGCTTATGCAAGGGGAGCATTTTCTTACAAGGTGTGGTTATCTTGGTTTCCTACAAGAAATGGCACTTGATAACTTGTCTGGTGTTTCAAACATGCCGTGCATTTAATACAGAATAGTTCACTGCGAAGGGACCTACAAAGATTGAGTCCAGCTGCCTGACTGCTTCAGAGCTCACCAAAAGTTAAAGCATATTAATGAGGGCATTGTCCAAATGCCTTTTGAACACTGACAGGCGTGGGGCATCAACCACCTCTCTAGGAAGCCTGTTCCAGTGTTTGACCACCCTCACAGTAAAGAAAATTTTCTTAACGTCTAGTCGGAACCTCCCCTGGTGCAGCTTTGTGCCTTTCCTGTGCATCCTGTCATTGGTGACCAGGGAGAAGACCCCAGCACCTCTGCCTGCTGCTTAGCTTTGCCTAAGTATTTTGAGACTGGGTAAAAAGGTGTTTCCTGAAAAAACTGCACTGCTCAGCCTGTTTGATTCTGGTGCCATTTAGAGACCATTGACAAGACTGCTATTAATGATGTACACTAGACAGAGGTGATTCATGTTGGATGACTCATGTGAGTTGACCAACTACTCATATGACACATCTTGGTATAAACAGAGATAGAATGTCTCAGTACTGTGGGGGTTTTGTATAAAACAAAAGGGGTAAAATGGAGGTCTCACTGATGAAAGCAGTAGCTTAATGTGTTTTTGTTAAACCAAGACAAATAAAGGGGTTGAGTTGAATAAAGGCTATTGTGAGACAGGAAATTCCCACCTGATGCCTCATACATTGTTACTTTTAACATTCCTGTTTGTGTATGACACAGGAGCATCAGGAAGAAAGGAAATGAGAGTTATTTATTGGAAAAGGCCTAGGTTTTGGCTCTCCAGGCATAAGGCTGAAAAAAGCTTTATGCTTAGCAGATGAAAAAGATACTGGTTGTATTCTAAAGCCTTAGGGACTTTTTTGCTTAATGCTTACAATCTTAGTATCTGGATTAAGACTGGATAGTGAACTCATTTTTCCAAAAATCAAGGTTATATTAATTTCTTCATTACTCAATATATTGGGCTTATGTGGCAAGGGTTTGGTAGCAGGGGAGCCAAAGGGGTGGCTTCTGTGAGAAGAGCCCAGCAGCTGCCCCATATCAGATCAGAGCCAGCTCCAGCCGGCTCCAGAAGGGACCCGCCACTGGCCAGAGCTGAGCCAGTGAGCGATGCTGGTTGTGCCTCTGGGTGAGCAGGTTTAGAAAGGGAAAAAAACTGCTGCACAACAGCAGCTGGGAGAGAGAGGAGTGAGGAACAGCCCTGCAGACACCAAGGTCAGTGAAGAAGGAGGGCAGGAGGTGCTCCAGGTGCTGAAGCAGAAGTTCCCCTGCGGCCCGTGGTGAGGCCCATGGTGGAGCAGGCTGTCCCCCTGCAGCCCATGATGTACCACATGCAGCAGATCTACAGGCTGCAGCCTGTGGAGGAGACCACAGAGGAGCAGGTGGATGTGGCCTGAAGGAGGCTGCAGCCCATGGAGAGGAACCCACTATGGAGCAGGAGTTCTGGCAGGAGCTGCTGCCTGTGGTAAGGACCCATCCTGGCGCCGCTCTTGAAGAGCTGCAGCCTGTGGGAAGCCCACGCAAGATCCGTTCGGGAAGGACCGCATCCTGTGGGAGGGACCCCACACTGGAGCAGGGGCAGAGAGTGACCACGAAGGAGCAGCAGAGACGAGGCGATATGGGCTTAGCACAGCCCCCATTCCCCGTTCCCCTGCTGCTCAGGGGGAGGAGGTAAAAGAGGGTGGGTGGAGGGAAGGTGTTTTTAGTTTGCTTTTAGTTTCTCACTGCTCTAGTCTGCTAGTGATTGGCAAATAAATTCTGTTAATTTCCCTATATTGAGTCTGTTTTGCCCGTGACGGTAATTAGTGAGCAACCTTCTCGTCCTATCTCAACCCTTGAGCCCTTGTCCATCATATTTTCT
The DNA here is from genome assembly GCA_013399475.1 of Chauna torquata. Classification (NCBI taxonomy): domain Eukaryota; kingdom Metazoa; phylum Chordata; class Aves; order Anseriformes; family Anhimidae; genus Chauna; species Chauna torquata. The sequence continues at coordinate 79,535 of VXAL01015095.1, forward strand.
CCCCCTGCTCCTTTGAGGAGGGGGAGTGAGCGAGCGGTTGTGGTGGAATTCGGCTGCTCAGCAGGGTAAAACCACCACATTCATCTAGACCTGAAATTTGTGTGACAAATTTTGTCTCCACTGTATGAAAATTTTGGGATGTGATTTATCAGAAACTTGCACACAGTACTTTAAAAATTACTTTCCTCTGTGGTGTATGTGGAGTTGAGAGCGAATTGAGGTGGCATCCAAAATGACATTAAAAATATGCATTTTGTTCCTCTGCCATGTTGGAAAACAACATGATAAAGTAGTTGATTTGTGAGAAAGGCCTGGAGGATGATCTGAGATGACCACGTATAACGAGGCATTTGTTTAAAATGCTTGGAGAATGTTAAGGCAATTCAGTGTGTGCTCTGCACTGCTAGCTGCTGCTTTTGAAAGAATTTCCACCTTGAGCAATAAAGCGCTTTTTGGGGGGGTGGGGTTGAAATTAATGTTTTCTAGCTGAAACCTAAATTTTTTAGATCTGTAGCTGTGGAGAGCATTAAAGGCTGCAGCAGACTTTTAGCTAAGTTTGTTAGCTTTGAAGCCCACAGGTCATTCTAGAGCTGAGCAGACTCTTGGGCTGTTGGACTCCTGGTCAGATCGTTTATATTTCCTTTTTCTTGTGGCTTCTGTCCTGTCTTCGTACTGTCTTTTGCTATGCAAAAATCCTCATCAGTGTTCACTTCTTGGCAAATGGGACAGGCTGGTCACGGCCAGTCTTACGCCTCTGCATTAGCAGAAGACAACTTAGTTGTTTTTACTCTGTCGTACCATTAAAGAGGTTCATGGAAGATAAGAAGATGAGTTTCCTTTCATGTTTAGGTTTCTGGTATTGCAGCTTGACAGAAATCCAAAGCTGCTTTTGCCTCTCCTGAGTTTTGGTTGGTGCCTGGTGGGGAATGCGTCCAGTGCAGGTGCTCCCTGGAGACCTTGGCAGCTAGGAGTAGAGACTCCAGCAAGTACACGCAGACTGCACTGGAGAGGATACTGATGGATTTTTTGAGTGACTGGTTTTATTCATTTGTTTTTGGCCTGCCTTTTTAAAGGATTTTTTTTTTTTAATTCTGTTTAGTAACAAGGATTTACAATGGGGAGCTGATTTACAATGAGAAATCACTCAGGAATACAAGATGGTGTTTCTCTGCGTTTCCATGGGACAGGAGAAAACAGTCCATGCATCTGTGGTTGAGAACATATGTGTGAAATTCAGCTTGTAGGAATGTGTGCTATTGTACAAGTGTTGATAAAGACAGCCTACTGACTTGAATGTAATATTTAGTAATAGTAATATTTTGTTTTCACTAGCAAAGCGTTGGATATAAAGTTGCATTTTCATTTTCAAGTACAGTAAGTGTGTGCAATTTAACAAATAAGATGAATACATTTAATTGGAACCACTCAGATTTTTTTGCATTTTGAACTAAATGGATTCAGAATTTCCTTGTTTTGCATTGCTAACAATTAAAAACTACAAACTGACTGTTCAGAATCTGCACATCATAACAGGGTAAAAATATAAATTAATAGTACCCACATACTCTTCTAGTGTACTATCTACCTAAACTTAATGCTAGTAATGAAATTAACACTGAGTATTCTCTAAATGCTTGCCTACAAAGTAGCATAACTACAATTAAATTTAATTTTTATAACTGCTGATTCAGAATTTAAATATATAACAAAGCACCGTTGCTAGAGATGTCAGACTGCCCATCAAACTTGAATGCAACTGTAATATGTAAGTGTAATACTATAGTTATTTTTTGTTTCAATTTTTTTTTTGACAGATACTTCCTTATTGTAGGAATTGTGACAAGTGCTCCTTGATACTCCCAAAATGCAATTTTAAGCTTGTCTCTAAAAGACAGTGTTGGCATTTTACTTGAAATCTTTTTAAAGTGGATATTCATTCAATAGTGTGAGACTTCGGTTTTCCAAAAGGATTATGAAGGCTACTTTTGCAAACCAGAATGGTGTTATGCTGTAGGGTTTTTTGTTTTTTTTTTTAACATGTTTTGTCTTTCAGGTGGCAGAGATAAGCGTGGAGGCCCCATTCTAACGTTTCCAGCTCGTAGTAATCATGATAGAATACGGCAAGAAGACCTTAGGAGACTAATTTCATACCTAGCTTGTATTCCTAGGTAAGTGATGATAAGCCTTGATAAACTCTGGGGCTGTACAAATGGAATGTGTTTCAATATACGCACAAGCTAGAAGACTGAGTGGTTTAAGAAAATGTGCAAAATTTCTTTTTGGAAAAGACCTAAATAATTACTCTGCCCTGTAGAAGGAAAGGTGTTGGCAGAGTGTCTGGTGTGCTTTAGCTGGAAGTAGTTTATGTCTTGGAAATGGCACTGCCATGCCACATAGCTGTCACTGTGTTGAAAAATTGTGAATACAACTTAAAGGCTTTCAGTACATCAATAACTAGAAGCGTGCTGGTCATCATTCACAGTATACCTTGTGTGGACTGCGGTGAGCACCACACTCCTAACTGTTATTCATGTCAGATAGGTTATAGTGTCCTGATACAAAATAGGAATAACCAGGAGAAGTATATGTAAAATTGCTTGTACAGGTCTCAGATAAACCTGTGGAGAGATCTGTGAAAGTACTGATATTACTGTATTATCAAAAATTTAAGCTATGTATTACAAAGTGTTATTTAAACAAATCACCACATCCAGTGGTAGTGCGCACGCGCGCGCGTGTGTGTGTGTATATTGAAAAAAGTTCAGAGGGAACTTTGTTCCCAGTAGTAGAACTGGGAAAGATGAGCTTAAGACACTGATTGTGGGTTTATCTCAGATTCTGCCAAAATGTGGTGCAGACTGGAGCAACTCTGACTGTGCTTGAATGTTTGCCTATGACCTATCACTGTGGTCAGAAAAAAAATTAAGTTATACCTACGTATATTCCAAACTAGTCAATTTTAATGTATTTTTCTGTAACCATTACCATTTTTGGCATGCTTGTGAACAGGTGGGAGAGCCAACATTTGTCTTGATAAACTCCTTTTTTAAACTTTTTTGTTTTCCCTTTTTTTTAAACCAAGTTTAAAACAACTCCTCTTCTAAGGAAAACTGTATTACCACTCTTCTCAAAAGCTCTTCTGCCCTACGGAGCTGGTCATAATTCATCTTACTCATAATATTGCCAATGAGACTGTGGAAAGTATGCCAATGAAGCATCCTTACTTCCTGGACACTCTGAAAACCTCACTATGTGAACTCTAGAATTGCATTTATGTTAGTCACATCACTGCGAGTGACTCGTGTACTCAAACAGTGGACATTTTGGTCCATTTTGATAGTCCATTGGCTATGACTCGGTTTTGAAATATTTTCTGTTTCCATGTTAACAAGGTCTTGTAGTAAGTTCTCTTGGAACAAAATCAAAATTTCTGGTGTTGGTGGTGATTGGTGCTTTTGATCAGCAGCAAGTACTAAGTGTACATAAGATATTGAAGAAAAGAAATGAAATCTGCTATTCTCAGAAGAGTTGCCAGGAAATTTGAGTATAAGGTCTGCCAACTTTTGGACAGCAAAACTGGGCTCAAATTTTGTAGAAACAGGTTGATGTGGTTTTCTTCATAGGTGTAAAATGCCTTCTTATCCATTAGCTATCCACAAATTGATCCTGTTACAGAAGTAATTGTCAATAAAGGTTTTCTCTCTGCAAACTAACACTTCTTAATTCTCAGATAATATGGGACAAGGTCTGAGTTTTAAAAAGTTGCAGAAGTAGTAGGTAAGAACAGTATACCAATTTCTGTCTTCTAGAGGATCTCCTCGATCATTAGAAAAACATGAACATTATCATCAGTAAAGTGTGTGTGTTCTACAGAGTCATTTGTAAGGGAATTACGTATTGGTGCTTCAGTAAACGGTTAATGTATGTGTCGGGTGAAGGAGAGACAGGACTAGAAGAAGAATCGTGAATATAAAGAAGGAGATTGAAAGAGGAGATGAAGGTAGACTATCAAATCGGCAACAAGTTTAAAGCTATAACCCACCAGCAGTTTGGCAGTGGGGTTACAGCAAGCTTCCTGAGAGGTTTTGCACTGCCTTCATGAGAGTTGCTGTATGCATCAGACAGTCAACAGTGAGGCCCTAGAGATGTGATTGTTAGCTGGAGAGACCACATTCATTAGGCATTGTGTTGCAGTAAATATACTGTTTGTGTTTGAATTTGTACCGCTTGCTTGATAACCTTTTCTCTTTTCTTCTGCAGTGAGGAAGTATGTAAAAGAGGATTCACCGTCATTGTAGATATGCGTGGGTCAAAATGGGACTCCATAAAGCCTCTGCTGAAGATTTTACAGGAATCCTTCCCGTGTTGTATTCATGTTGCACTGATAATCAAGCCAGACAACTTCTGGCAGAAACAGAGGACTAACTTTGGCAGCTCTAAGTTTGAGTTTGAGGTAATTTCCCCTATCATATATGAATTTATATTTATTTCATGGTTTAAGTATGCTTACTACTGATCGGCATCTTGAGCAGTCTCAAATTATGTTCTGGGTAAGAGGAGGGGTAGATGAGGCCTGTTGTTCTAGAGGGAATGGGGTTTCTTTCATATACTTGAACTAGGTAGTTGTGCACATCGTCATGCGTACTTTTTCAGAGCATGAAAAGGATGGACTTAGAATTTTACCCCTAATGTTAAAGCGTTAGGTTTCATCTGTATTTTTGTCTTGGTCTGCACTGTGGTAATCATTCTATCACTAACATTCCGTGCAGACGAAAACACCCAAGTAAGCCTTGCTGTTATCCTGCTGCTGCTTTACAATATCCAAGTCAAAATTTAATCAAAACAGTAGCCAGAAGAGTGGTTGCTGTTTTTTCCTTCAATGTAGCGAGGTAAGAAAGAAATAAAATTTCTCTAACTGGGGGAAATACCTGCACGACAGGAGACTGATCAGCATTCACGTTGGAAAAGAAGTGTATAAGAAAAGTTAAGTCACATGGACTTCATAATCAAAGTGATCAACTTTTTAAACAGAGAGAAACAAAAACTTGAAAGAAAATTTCAAATTCATTTCAGTAACAGCATTTTTTTCCTTTTTTTTTTTTTTTTTTTTCTAGACAAATATGGTGTCTCTGGAAGGCCTTACCAAAGTAGTTGATCCTTCTCAGCTAACCCCAGAATTTGATGGCTGTTTGGAGTACAACCATGAGGAGTGGATAGAAATCAGAGTTGCCTTTGAGGACTACATTAGCAATGCAACCCATATGCTGTCCAGACTGGAGGAACTGCAAGATATATTATCAAAAAAGGAAATGCCTCAGGACCTGGAAGGTGCTCGCAATATGATAGAGGAGCATTCACAATTAAAAAAGAAAGTCATTAAGGCCCCTATTGAGGACCTTGATGTGGAAGGACAAAAGCTGCTCCAGCGAATACAGAGCAGTGATAGCTTCCCCAAAAAGAACTCTGGGTCAGGGAATGCAGACTTACAGAACCTTTTACCCAAAGTGTCCACCATGCTGGACAGGCTGCACTCAACGCGGCAGCATCTGCATCAGATGTGGCATGTGCGGAAATTGAAATTGGACCAATGTTTTCAGCTCAGGCTGTTTGAACAGGATGCTGAAAAGGTAAGGGATGGGGGAAGGGAGGATAAATGGGCACTAGTATTAAGAGGAACAACGACTGACTGACTTGAAAGGAGTACGAAGGATAATTACAAATAGTAATTTTTGTCTTTAGGGTTGGTCACTAGCCTTTTAATGAGAAATAAGGGACTTTTTTATTGATAGTGAATCTTTGTCTTCTGGAGTAGAGCAGATGGAGTAGTAATTCTAAGCTGTAAATAACACAGGTAACTTTCGCTGAAGAAAAATTTAAGTGGTAGCAACTTTAAAGCTTTTGCTTTGTTACGTTTTTGCTCCAAACAGATGCTTTTGCAGGCATCAAATGAAGATGAATGCTGTATACTTTATAAATACAGATGATTAAGGATTACATCAGTCTCCTTGGGATTTGAGTGGCAGGCAGTCGACAAAGTCTGAAGAGGCTGACATGGAAAACTGCTTCATTGATGCCAGATTTAAGGTCCCAGGCTAAAAACTGATGTATCTTTTTTTGACAATCATATGTCATCAACAGGGGACTTACTGATCTCAGAGTATTTTGGGTTAACCAGTCCCTTTGAATGACAAAGCCTTTGATTGTCATGGAGTTTGAAGAACCACTGTAGCAGGCAGTGCACTGTTAGATGTGATTGAATAAGATCTATTTTCATATGGAATGGTTTTGCAATCACCTATTAATTTGCTAACATGGAACAAATAGCTTTAAGGAAAGATGGGGAGTCTTCCTCTGGGAGAAGAAGTAACTAGACTGTGCAATCAAGTAGTAAGTATGGTCTTTATCAGATTTCTTAAAATATTTGATATAAGAATGTCTGAACTGGGTGAGACCAAAGGTTAAACTAGTGTCTTGTTCTCCAGTAGTGGTCATAAGCAGATGCCTGGGGTAGACTAAAAACAGAGCAAGCAGATACAGTACTTCTCCTTCCTCTGTCTTCCTCAGTTTTCTTCCCCTGTACTTTTCTGTCCCCTGATCATTTCTGCTCAGGGACTTTCATAACAGGACTCTTAATGTTTTCTACTGTGTTTAAAAAAGAAATGTCAGTACCATTTAAAACAAGTGTTTGCTGAACGAGTATAGCTGAAAATAGTAGGGGCATATAAGGAGTTGAAAAAAATCCAGTCAAGTGAATTTAGAGTCATTAAATTATTTAGAAAATAATAAGCCAGTGATCTAGTACTGCTCTTTCAGGCCTGAAATGCTTTTTAGCAACCATTCAGCCACTTAATTACAGCATGAACAAAATGTGTTTTAATGATGCTCAAGTGATATTGAAAGATATGTTCTTCATTTACTCATCTAAAAGTTATGTATATAACTTGGGCTTTAAGAAACTCATTGTCAAATATTTGAGCCTGTGGAATTGATCTCTGTCCTGCCATGTGATTGCATAAGCTCATATCTGTGTTTTCTAGGTTCCTGATTCCAAGAATAAATAGATATTAGATTCAGGCATCCATCTTTCAAAACAGAGGGATGCGTTAGGCACCTCAAAATGAAGTTGGCACCAGCTAATATACTTGGGACTTTATTCCCATATCAACCAGTAGAAAAAGATTCAAAAGACTGTGGTATCCCAACGCACTTTTTGGTTCAGGCCCTTGTCTTAATCTACTTGCAGCCCTTATTTTACTGCTTATGTCGGATTAGATTTCACAGCTCAGGACCGCTTTATCAGTGCGTGTCTAGTGTGGTTTATCTAGGTATAGGAAAGGGCTGGATATTAGTTGGAGAAATAAAGTGTGTTGGATGGAGAGGAATAAACGTGTTTGGAGGACTTGCACTTGTGGAGGACTTTGTACAAGATATCTGGGCTGGCTCAGGAGAAGAGAAGGCTAAAAAGGAGAGGAGAGGGAATCTTATTGCTCTTCAGTTACCTAAAGGGCAATTCCAAAGTAGAGACTAGAGACTATGTAGAGAAGGGTGGTCACAGGCAAGAAAAGTGTTCATTTTGAACAATTTTCTAACACATCTTTAGTGTATTCTAGACAAGAAACTGAAAATTTTAGGAGTATGTGATCATCTGTCTCAGTTTTCTAAACTCTTGAAACTTTTTTTTGTTTGCAGTTCTTACCATATTGTTGTCTACTTATAATTTGATTTGTCATGTACCTGGGTGTAATATTGGATTTGATAATATTGCTGTTAGCCTGCATGCTTTAAAAGATCTTTAAATGAATACTTACTACTCACTGCTGCCATTTCTTTCAGAACAATCTTTTTCAGCTAACCCAGAGAGTAGGTGGGTCTTTTGAGCTGAGATATAGCAAAGATTTCAAGACCACTGTGCGTGCGTGCGTGTATGTGTGTGTAAAAACTTGGCCTTTTGCTGTGCTGCTTGGTCTTTGAAAACTTTGTCTTCCAGTGCCACTGTTACCATACCTATGTACCTCCAGTGGCGGCCATTGTTAGATAGGACTAGGACTTTTCCCTAAATTTTGTTTGAATATTAAAAATGGTTTTTAGTTTGTTTTTTACACATATTTGAAATTTATTCGTGAATTTTTCTGGAAGAAGGGAGTATGTAACACTGCTCAATTATTGTTTTTGTGTTTGTTTTGTTTTGCTTTTGTTTTAATTTGCTTAGCAATAGAAAAGTTATTTTCAAATCTGCCATGAAGTTATGAACTAAAAACATTAAACTTACTAAAATACTTGATCAGCAAGTATGAATTTATATTTAATTTCCATGAGTTGCTGTTTTCATTCTAAATTACTAAACTGCTGACATCACAAAATGCTGACATTAAAGAATGTATAAGCGTAGTAACACAGGGGTGTGCTCCTAGTCTGTTTACTATGACTTCATAGTAATGAAGTTGACTTTACTGTAGCTTGCTGTGATAAACACCTAAAGTAAAGGTTGAACAGCCTCAGCTGTTGGTCCAAAAAGTCAGATTTCAGCATTGATTTGTTTAAAATGTACAATAACTTACAGGGGAAAGAACATCAGTGTTAATTTTAATGACCTTAGACTCTTTCTGTTATCTTCATAGATTTCTCATGTTACTTGCATATGATTTCTTCCATAACAAATTAGTGATTTTTTTTTTTTTTTCCCCGTAACGCTTTCTTGTAGATGTTTGACTGGATCACACACAACAAAGGTCTTTTCCTAAACAGCTACACGGAGATTGGAACCAGTCATCCCCATGCTATGGAACTTCAGACACAGCACAATCACTTCGCCATGAACTGTATGGTAAGAATGAGCCTCACTTCACAACACTGACACGTGTATTTGCTCTTTGTTAAGGTAGCATTCATAAATCATACGCATAAATCATTCCTTTTGTTACAACTAGTACAAATTTGTATTTGAGCAGTGAAATTATATTTCACAAAAGAAGAAAATAAAGGGTAGCGAAGTACAGAGGTACTGTGATCAAGCAACTAAATTATTTGGACCATTGGCAGTATTCAACAGAATTTCTAAAATATATGCATCCAACCTTCTAGAACGTGGGAGGTGTGTTTGAGCACGGTTTTGCATCATTTAGGAAATTTTGGGGAATCATATTTAATATGATTAAAAAAAAAAGCTCAAGATCTTCTGAATAGATTACATCTCAGGTATGAAAAGTTCTGAGAAGTGCTGATCAATAGTAGAACACTGTAATAATTTTCCTTTTTAAGAATACATACTTCTCATTTCTGGTGCAGTGGAACGGAGCTAAACCAAACATTTTTCTTGTCAAATATGATCTTGAGATGAGCCATCAGTATGCTGCGATTAAGAATTCAGTTTGTAACTGGCAGTGAGTGAAAGCTGCTTATTATCAGTTTCATGAATGCCCTGCTTTGGACATGGGGACTGAATTCTCAAGCATATTTTGGTTCTTTTTCACTAGGAGGGTTGAAGGTGTATAAGGAACTTTGGGAGTCTGGGCTTAAATCCAGTCCCTGGCGGTCAGCTCAATGGAAGAAGAACACTACCACTCTTGTTAGAAATTAACATCCTTGGCAGTCTAAGGATTGGAATTGAATTAAAGTATGGTTGAAACAATCAACTCTTGCAAGAGGGTGTTTTTGTAGGACAGGGCTACTAACTGTAGAAAGAAAGCATGGCAAAGTAAACTACCCTAGGTTGTCTTGCTAAAATCATTGAAGGGATAGTAAGGCAGCTCTTGTGTCTAGTATTACCTGAGTAAAGGCAATAGGAGACAGGAGTGGAGAAGTACGTTTTCTTCTGCAACTCAGCTATGTTTGTGAAAGTTTTTTAATAAATAAATAAAAATCAATAAGTTTTTTGAAAAGAATAAAGCAAACATTGTGGAACATTATAATGAAGTTATGTAACATCATATATGGAAGTAACTTCGACCTTGAGGTCTGGAAGGTACAGGTCCACTCTCGGCCTAGAGAATTGCTCCTTCGTGGAGCAGCCAGTTACTGTTGTTCATTGCTGCGCACATGAAGTGCAACAGAAAGAAACTCAGAGAAGGACAGTAGGTGTCATTGACATGAGATGACTTTTGAAACTTGGTAATTTTGGGTGGCCTTCCAGGCTGTTCTTGGGCATGTACTCTAAAGGTTAAATTATTTTCCTTCTGTCAGCCTATCCTGGTATCAGTTACTGTTGACTTTTTCTTTGAATCAGGAGGCTTTTTTCTTCTCCTTTGTCATCTTTGTCTTTTTTTTTTTTAAACCTCCATAGACTGCTTAGATGCTATCAACACTAGGAAGCACTTGAACAATGTAGCATAATCCCTCCTGTTCTTAGTCTTTTGCTGCTAATCTCTGTTTTGCCTGCAATAGTCAAGTGTGTTAATTACACAGGACTTTTTCTTAGCTTGCACAATGATTTTTTCAAGCATGCAAGGAGCAGCTTAAATCTGGGGCAAATTAAACAGCCCAAATACTAAGAGGGACAAAACAAGCTGCAGTTTTTCAGTGCGTTTCTGTAGCATAGCCCCCATGAAGTGGTTCTTTCCCATAGAACAGGAAAATTATCAGTCCCTGGTTTTGATTTGAACAGCATTGGTTTTTTTGTTTTATTTGGTTAAATGGCAAAAACTGTGCATGTATAGTAGGGGGAAACATTATAATGAATGTGACGTGAAAAAATGACTTGAGCTGTTTGAGATTTGGCATGCCTTATTTTTGATTTGTTTTTAACTGGAAATATGTCAGGCAATCTTAAGTCCTGCAAGCATGTTCAGCTTCTCCCTAACCTCTGTTCAGATACATTCTGTGCTTACCAAGCTACTGTTTTTTTCACTGTTGCTGTCAGTGTAACTCTTCAGTAATCAGAGTTGATTTAAGATCTCCTACACGAATGCTCTAGCATTAGAGATGGAATTTAACTTTTAACCCATCTACAGCAATGCAAATTTATTCAATTGAATGGGGTAGAGGAAGGAGGAGTGGCAGCTAACTATTATTATATGCAGGAGATTTTGAAGGCTTTTCATCATGGCCCTAATTGGACCCTGATAGATCTTGCTTTCCAGGCAGTTTCTTTAGGCTCACTTCAGGCAGGGAAGGGCTGTTCAAAGGATAAATGCTGCCCAAGCAGCTAAATACCTCTTGCATTTGCTCACAGCTTAACCCTAATAATTGATGTTGCAGCTGCTTTTCTTAACACATTGCGATTGCCGCAGGGCACATGCTCCCTTCGCAGCAGGTGCTACCCTTCATCAATAGCTGGTTCTCCCATCTCCCCTTCCTTCCCAAGTAGCAGCTTGGCTTTCCAAGAGGTGCAGGAGGGCAAGTTCTGCAGCTGTTTCTGCCTAGCTCGGGTGAGAAAGAGTATCAGCCTTTGGGTGAGATGCCAAAAATTTAATCTGGTCTTCCAGTCTGAAATGAGCCACCTGATTGTAAACCATTGTGAAAACTACTTAGTTTCTGTAGTCAACAAGAGTTGGTTACATCAAGGATAAAGAGGATTTGCTGAATATTTCTTTTTTCCGTATAATGACTTTCTGCCATTTTTAGAATCTAATTTTCAGTATTACAGCATAAAAAGTTTAAAGCAAATGTTGTAAAACAAAAAGGTGAAGAATACATTATGGGAGGAAATTTAGCTGCACTTTCAGCAGCTTCATTAGCAAGTGATACATCTAGGCATCTTGTGTATTCAACACGTGATAGACTCATGCAGTTGCACTTGAAGGTAATAGGAGTAAGTTCACTAAAATCTTAAGCTTAATACGCAGGCTGGTTCTCATTGCAATGAAACTGTACTATAGGAGAGCTGGATAGGTGCAGTGACTCACATCAAAGATGGAAATACGTTTTGTTGCTATTACTCAACACACACAGGTTGATGTGGCTGGAAAGGCTGCTCTATGAAATACAGTTCACATGTTTAGCTGGAGGTAGGTATGTAACCTGCCACTACTGAAATCAAGAAGCTGATAAGGGGCAAGACTGTTTCTGTACAGGGCCAGTAGTTCACATCTCCCCTAACTGTGGGGAAAAACAGTATCTCAGTGATTCTCTCTAAAGATGAGGATGGCTTTTCACTATCATTTAAAAGGCCTGCTTTCAGCAACAAAAAAAAATTGCTGTTGTCAAGTCCTGAGATTTATGTGAGCTAACCAGTACTGAGTTTTAACTTCAAGTTCCTCTTTGGATGACTAAACCAATTCTTCGTTTCTGAAAACAAGTTTTTAGTACCTTTTAAGGTAGAAACTTGCAAGTCGGGCATAATACGAGTTGTAAATACAAAAAAATCTGTCTAGTTTTTAAACAGTAAAAACGAAGTACCCATGGTTGTACTATTAGTCAGTCTTGCGTGGAAGAGCAGGAGGGACTATGTCTGTCCACTCTTTTTTCCTGCTATTTTCTGCAAGTCTTCTGGGAAACAAGGGAAACTAAAGCAGTCATGTGAAATACGGGTGAGGAGGAGGAGGACGTTACCTGTGTGAATATTTTCTTCTACTTTTCTTGCTAGTTCAAATGGGCTTGCTTTCATTAAAGCCTAACTGTGCCCCTCACTGCATAGGTGAGGGTCAAAATGATTGGAAAGCAATGTAGTCAGAAAGAAGCTTTCCTTGGAGAAAGTTGACTGTCTACTGTCAAAGGGTATGCTATGACTACTACTTGTCTCAGGGTGCTGATAGGACCATCAGAAGAACCTATGTTTATTAGCTATAATCCAAAAAGTCTTGTTACTGTGTCAGTCATAAGCATATTGCTAAGTTGGTTAAAACTATTCCCAGAACAGGCTGTTGGAATATACTATCAAGGTGGCAATCTAATAATTAATTTCACTCAAAAAGAAGGTGCCAGAGATGATCATTGGTGAGAGTTTTGGGAGCTTAAAATAGTAGTATGAACACAACACTTGAATCTCACTGGGGTTACAGAGTTAAAAGTTGCAAGGATGATGTACTTGGCTTGCTCAAATCTAGCCACAGGGACTGGTACAAATGAAACCATTAAGAAGGTCAGGTGATGTAAAATCAGCTTAGCTGACAGTGTGACTCTTTCTACTCCTTTGCACTACTGATGTTTTTCACTCTTGATTCCTTTTATTTCAAATATATTTCGTAACCACACAGAATTGCCATATGAGATACACTTAAGCACCATATGAATTCTAGATTCCCCTGAGTCCTCTGAGACTTCAGCAAACGAGATGAGAACCGTAAGTTGTGAATTGTGCATTCTTTCTCAGGTTACCTTGAAATGCAGGTTTTCACAACAGACTTTGTGCAGAATGGTAACTAATAGTAAGCTAGCTCTTCTGTCTTGGAGGGGTGTCTATTTTTATTTTTTATTTTTGTTTTTTAACTAATAGATTGCTCAGGCAGGGCTTTAATAAAAATAGTTAAATAAAAATTTAACAATAAAATCTCTCAACCGTCCAACCAATCTAACATCCTTAACAGAAAAGGTAGAAGTTTCAAAATGGGAATGGGGTGGAAAAGTAGGTATAATGTATTCAGTGACCTTTTTGGTAGTTCTGAATAATGTTAATTTAAGCAAACCACGTATTTGTAGTGTTCTGGAAGTTCACCATTCAGGGAATGCAAAGCCATGAATGCTGGTCAGACTGGGAGGATGTTTTGAGTTCATGTCAAATCATAAGGGATTTTTTGTGGTGCTAGAACAGTTAATGCTTGGACAAAGTGTCTGGATGTCACCAAGCTGAGAAGAGACTGAAAAGGTAAAATGAGTTCAGACTATTTCCAGCTTCTGAGGAGCGCTCTGAAGTCAGCACGATGACATAGAATAAGCTAGATGTGCGACATTTAAGAAGGAGTATGTAAATAAACAATTTTAAAAAGCAATCAGCTGGAGAGGGGTTAATACAACAAGTATGTTCATGTCAGTGGATCAAGAACTGAAGAAATACAGTGGTGTTACAACGAAGGAGCAAACCTTATTTCACTTTTGAAATAATTATTGGGAGCGATGAACTTAAGATTTCTAAAGAAATTGCCTTGTTTTGGTTGGTCCTCCTAGAAAACTAGGTCTGGTTTAGATCACCATACTTAATGACGTGATGGGGAACATCCAGATGAAAATGACACATCTGTAAGGACAGGATGAAGGCATGGGTGTTTACTGTGAGAAAGTGAAAATAAGTGAAAAGCAAGGGAGAAAAAATGGTGGTGGTGTTGGAGTATAGTCGTGCAGTAAGTTTCCCCAGGTCTACCATGAAAAAGACAGGAAAGTGAGATGAAAAATTTGAAGAAAGAGCAGGGTGAAATTGTATTTAACTCATTACAGTACTGATAGCAATGGTTAAATAGTTACCTGAGAATATTTTGAGGATCCATGCAGCTGAAGAACAGGTTAACTCTTTCCTCAAATGTAGTCTGTATGTCGTTGATTTTATTTTTCTTCAAGGGAAGAGACCAGGTAACACCTTTGGTTGTTCTACAGCCCCCTTTACTGTTGCTGCAAGAGAGATAATAGAAGAGGGGGTTTACAAGACCTTTAAATTATTAAAGCAGTTGTGTGTAGCTGTCACCTATGTTTTCCCCTGTGTACTTGCTCCTCAGGCACATACCAAAGAATGACACAGTGCACTACAGTTTGTGTTAAGCTACTAATTGTGTTGCCTTGTAGGGAGTAATTCTGTGATGGGGAGTTTTCCAGATATTAAAAGGTGTCTTTTCAGCTTCTGGCTAAAGGGTATTGTGAGAGAAAATAATTGTACTATATACATTGATGTACTTACTATACACACTGTGTAATGCAGTAACTTGAGTTGTTCCCTTTTTAGTTTTGTTAAAATGGTCATGTGTAACGCAGTGAAAGAAATGAAGTACCACTTTAGTATTTCTCTTTTTAGACAGCTGGTGCATATTTGGAGGCTGTGGTTGCCTCGTGCAGATTCACATGACATAAATGAGATGGCTAAAAAAGTCTTTAATAGTTATTACCTGATAGCTGTTGTTTCTTTAACTGAAGTCAGGATGTAAATCCATGCAATGAATAAGTAATCAGTTTCTGGAACCAAGGGACTGAGCACCGGCTTGCTTTAAATGGTGCTTCTGAACCAGTGCACAAAATATGCATTTGTCGTACAATAATGACAGTAAACCTGCCTGTCCGTTTAGAAAATGAAACAAAATTTGTTAATCTTTAAGGATCAGTTAGACAGTCCAATTGTAGTGAATTGCTATTTGAGATTCTTTTCCTCCTTAGCTAAATCTTGCTCTTTTGGGTCATTGCATTCTAAAATACTGGAATTTGAATGTTTAGTAGATGTATCAGTTAGTATGGCATATGATAGTGCAAAAAGAGATCATTATAGGATTTTTTTGAGGAAAGGAATGCGGTATGCAGAGCTTGGAAAGTGCTCAACTGTCAGTGTATTAGTTCATATTCATACTGCTGCAGGGGGGTATTCTACATTTGTGAAGCCAGATTGCCATGGGAATCTGAATGCATTTTAACCACAGCTCAGTTTTGATTTGCTTGATGACCCATTTATGGTGCCCTGTCCTTCAGGTCTAACCAACATTCCTGAATTTCCAAAATTATTTTGTTATGATACATAGATAGTTCAAGTGGCAGTCTAACATAGCCTTTATTCTTTTTTCTTTTGACACACATTTTTTCATGTCCCTGACCATGCACTGGTTTTCTGGATTCATTTGGCAGTCTGGCATTTATGCTACATACACTTTCATAGACATAAGTGCTCTCCAGTCTTTTATAATTTGTTGGAAATAACAGTTCTATTCTCTTACGGTTTTTCAGGTGTGCTTAAGAGGAAAGCATAGGCATGTGAGATAACAAAAAATGAAAAGGTAGTATTGTGCAGGAACGAAAAACAGACAACATAACACTGCTGTGCTCGATTTAAGTGGACCACCTGAGGCACAAGCTGTCAGGAAAAGCTTTATTCTCACCCTTGCATATGTGCATATACACCTACAAGTAATACAGACTTGTGCTAATTACCACCAAGACGAGTCAGCACAGTGAAACCTGGGCGAACTGTGACACTTGCTCCAGCCAGTCTGTGTCAGGCTCTGGGCAGCAGCTCAATGCCAGCAAGTAGTCGTTCCACCTTGAGCACAGCTTCTACGCAGTGTTGGGTGTCCACATACCAGTGTTCCCCCAACCTCTCTTAGTGGTAGGAGTATAGACAGCTTTTGGCACAAGCTGCCCATCAAATCTGTCCACAGTAATACAACAGTACAGTTTTCTAGCAATTTCAGGTTTTGTTCTTCTGTCACTTGCTGATTTGTAGCCTTTGCTGAGAGCTGTTGCAGTTGGTTCTTGTCTGCATTGTTCTGTCTCCCTTGGCTCATTATAGTGTGTTCCTCGGCCCTTTGACCAGGGCAGGGTTGTGGTGCTGCTGCTGGCAAGTAGCTAACTGCTCTGTGGCATTTCTTGTGCACTGGAATTTCAGAAAGCGCTGCGCAGACAAGAGGGAAAACATTTCCCTGCAGAATGTTGACATTTTAATGATTTTTATTTTCTGCCCAGCCATTCTTTGTGATAGTGTTTGACAGTTTGGGCTCATGTAAATTTTTAGGATATAGGAAAAATGAGTGCCGCTACCAGAAGGAGCAAACTGCAATTTTCACTGCAGCTCACAGACAGGACCAGCAACTCTGCTCGGAGCAGCACCCATGTCCTCAGCAGTGGTGGTGATGTGCCACAGTAACATCAGGGGCCTCAGCCCAGAGGGAGCTCCAGAAGGATGCAGCTCTGCAGGTCCGAGGCTGCAGGGAGTGTCTGTGTCCTCTTGCCGCGGCTGGGGCAGTCAGAGGTGGTTTCCTTGCCCACAGGAGGTGTGCAGTTATTAAGGAGCTGTATTGCCAAGTAAAGGAGCTGCAGGAGGAAGTCAGCAGACTTGCACAGCATAAGAGGTAATGAGAAAGAGATTGAACAGATCTTTTCCAAGACTCTGTAGCTTGAAGAGCCCAAGCTGCTAATTGCACTGAAGGGAGGGTCAGGCGGAGTTTGTGCCTGTCTTAGGAAGTGGGGGTTCCCATGATGTTAAAGGTTGGATGATAATGGCTTCTGGCACAAGGCAGAAGGTTCCTGCTCCATCTCAAGATTCGCAGCTGTAGAATAGGTTCACTGACCTCATAGCTGACGAGGTGCCAGGAGCTGTGTCAAATGAAGCATCTGTGCTGGCTGAGTCTGAGCCACACAGGAGCACCAAAAGGAAGCAGCGGGTGATAGCAATGGGAGACACCCTTCTGCAGGGGA
Organism: Chauna torquata; assembly: GCA_013399475.1. Lineage (NCBI taxonomy): Eukaryota > Metazoa > Chordata > Aves > Anseriformes > Anhimidae > Chauna > Chauna torquata. Next base: position 96,788 of record VXAL01015095.1, read on the forward strand.
CAGAGGACTGTAAACCTGACTTACTGTCTATGGGAGCTTGCTTCTTGCTGGGGACTTGGATTTGGGATGTTGCAGAAAGACTGCCAAAGCTTGACCAGCCCTCAGACTATTACCCCCTGCTGCTCTTCCATGTGAGCACCAGTGATACTGCCAGAGTGACCTGGAAAGTATAAAATGTTACTACCTAGCTCTAGGGGCATTGGTCAAGGGCTTCTGTTCTCCTCAATCTTGCTGGTGAGAAAGTAGAACTTGAGAAGGAGCAGACAGGTCCTGTAGGTCAACAATTTGTTTCATAGCTGGTGTTCGCAGCAGAGTTTTGGCTTCTGCAATCATGGGACCCTATCATAAGGATCAAGGGCTGCTGCTTGACTGTGTGGAGCAAAAGTGTCTTTGCCAACAGGCTGACCAACCCGTTAAGAAGAGCTTTAGGAAAAGAATGATGGGGGTGAGAAGAGAGGACCAACAATCAAGTGAGGTGAACTGGTTTGGCAAGCAAAGGTTCTAGTGTGATAAGAACAGGAGGGACGTTGTAATTGACAAAACAGGGCTGAAGTGGGGTCACACCAAGTATAATACATAAATTAGGACATGCCTATAGAACAGCATTATGGGGAAGGCTCTCATTCGCTTTCTGGGAAATCACTGCAAACAAGTCTTCCTGTGAAGCACCTGTACACTAACACATATAAGCAAGGGGAACAAACAGGAGACTGGTGTGACAGGGCTGTAATTTCACTGGGATCACAGAGACAACTCCGTTTCAGCAGTATGCTGAAGGGATGAGAAGGTCAACAAGAAAGGTTTCTACGGATACATAGCAGAAAAAGGAAGACTAGGGAAAGAGTAGGCCTGCTGCTGACGGTGATCTTCTCTGCTTAGCACTGGTGAGACCCCATCTGCAGTGCTGCGTCCAGTTGGGGGCTCCGCAGTACAAGAAGGGCATGGACTTGTTGGAGCAAGTCCAGCAAAGGACCGCAGAGATGATTAAGGGATTGAAACGTCTATTGTAAAAGGAAAAGCTGAGAGCTGGGATTAGTTTCCAGGGATAAGAGAATGCTCAGAAGGTGGTGCTTTTTTTTTTTTTTTCTTAAATATATATAAATATAAGAATACCTGATGGGAGGGAGTAAAGTAGGCAGAACCAGACTTTTCGGCATGGTAGCCAATAACAGAACAAGAGGTAATGAGTGCAAGCTGAAATGCAAGAAATACCCTTTAAACAAGAATATATTTTTTTTTTTTTTACTGTGAGAAGGATTGAACACTGGTTGCCCAGAGAGATTGTGTTGTCTCCATCCACTGAAATTCAAAACCCCACTGGACATAGCTCTGAGCAATCTGCTCTGATTGACCCTGATTTGACCAGGGGTTGGACTAGATCATCTCCAGAGGAGATTGCCAGCTTCAGCAATCCTGTGATTCTAAGAACTTTATTCCAGACATATGAGAGTCAGCCTGGTTAAAAGAAGTCTCAACTCAGCATTATGTATGTGTAGGCCTGAAAGAGCTACTCAGAAACTTTTTGGTAGTGAAGCTATTCTTTTTTCTGGCTTTGAAGGAATCAGAAACACTTCTTTGCTTCCTTTGAAAAATACTGTTTGTTCATACAGAATCAAGGACAGCTTTTAGATACTTTAAGCCAAAATGCATATGTGAGATAAAAGGAAGGAAAATTACAGTGACTAAGAGCCATCGTTAAGTAGTGCCAGTATGCTGGAGGTGGATCTTAGTGGTCTTTGACCTTATCTGTCTAGTTTTCAGTGTAAAGCTCTAAGGCAATACAGTGGCAGGAAAATTATATCTAAAACTGTTGAACTCCTTAGAACTCAAAAGTTCTGTATTTTGTTACTTAAAAAGTAGAAGTACTTTCAGAAGTTGATGTAAAGATTTGTAGAGTGCTGTTCCATATACATATACCATGGAGAGATCAAACGCTTACTAGTGATACTTTGAATTTCCTACATTGTGTGTGTCTTTTTCACTTGAACATCTATGGTCAGCTTTTCCTCTTCATTGTAGTAATGGGTCTTCATATAATATGACTTTAAGCTGATCATTGAGACTCTCTGGTCTTTTCAAGTTGTACTTCTCCTTCACCAATAACACCGATAGGCTGCTACGTTATGCACCTAGATTCCAAAGTCAGGCATGCACAAATTTGTCAAGTAAAACCAGTCTACTAAGCATTGCTGTGATAAAGAACAATTTTATATAAGTATACTTATATATTTGAGTGGTCTGCAAACTTCAACTAGTTTTTCCCTTCTTCTTCTCCACAGAATGTGTATGTAAACATAAACCGCATCATGTCAGTAGCAAATCGCCTGGTTGAGTCTGGCCATTATGCTTCACAGCAAATAAAACAGATTGCTAGTCAGTTGGAGCAAGAATGGAAAGCATTTGCTGCAGCCTTGGATGAACGTAGCACATTACTGGATATGTCCTCTATCTTCCATCAGAAAGCTGAACAGGTTAGTGAACGTGGAGGAGCCAACAAAAGTTTTCCTGCTGGAATGGTGAATTGTGTTGTTGAACTTCTGTCCAAATCAAAAGTAAATAAAGTGATTGAAATGGTCAGCAAGAAATCCAGAACATTTGTTTCTGCTAATTTCAGCTGATGTTCCAATGGAAACTTGTTCTCTGTAGGACAGCTTGCTGCCCTTATGTTCTCCCCGGAATGCCTTGTCCACACCGATGCAAGATAAATCTTAGCCAAATTAGATATATGAATCAAAATCAAATAGATATAAAAGCTTGACTAGATGAAGCCTTTGAGTTGAAAGAAGGAAAGAAAAACATTCAGTATAATCAGTGTCAATATTATGCCTTTTCTACATCCAGAAATCATTCACCTATTCTATTGACCTCACCCCTCCACTCCAATGAGAGAGAAGTGTTCACAAATCCTTGAGTTGTCAGTATTTAACTCTAGTAAGTGCTTATAGAAAACTAAGCTGAACTGGCCTGAAAGTTGAGAAGTTAATTAACTTTCTTCTGAATATGAAGTTGTGGTGGGAGATGTTTATTTAGTATCCCGTAAGAGATTCCTCCTAAATTAAACAAAAAATTTAGCTCTAGGCCCATACCAATTATTTTAATTAAGTCATTAACCATGTGTAACTGCAGGACAGAAGGTATATATAGGGGAAATAGGAATAAATATCCTAAAGTTAGTAGTCTTGATGGTGAAAGTATGTTTTTTCCCTCAAGGGAATTAAGTTCTGAAAGAGTTGCTACACATGTGCTGTTCAGTCACCCATTGATATTATAGACTGTCTGCTGTGTACATCTCTGGTGAATTTGGAGGGCAGAGGTTCTTGGATGGTTATGGCTGACTGAAGCTCTGGTATGCTGTACAGCTGCCATAGATACTTTTCTTTCCGTTTGCAATGCTACATGGAATCTAACAAGAGGTCTCATGTCTGATATAACTTTAACTTAGGACGATTGAATGGACCAGTTGGGAGTTGATAATAACTGCAGAAATCGAGAGACGCAGCACACCTGACTATTTTAAGAAGTTTTGTTTTTTTTGTATTTTCTACTATACTGAAATTCAACTTCATAAATGTCCAGAGATTAGAAATGTCAACGTACTAATATGCAAATGCACAGTGCCTCTGATTGTTAGTGATGACATTAGTTTAACCTTAGAGAGCTTAAGGTAAAGTATGTAAACTAATGCCATTATAATAAGTATTTTTAGCAGATTTTAAAGAGAAGCCACATGAAAAGAAGAGGAAAGAATTTTCTGCTGTAAATGTCACCAACCAGCTTGAAGCATTTGATAGACACATCGTGGTATCTTATCAGCATTGATGCTTTTCTAATTGCTTAGGTTATTTAGGTTAATGTTTAAGCACTGTTGGTCTTAGGTGTGGGAGAAAGATGGTAAAACATGAACAGATAGGTGTACTGTGACTGAAGTGTTGTCCTTTTTCATAAAAAATTGATTTTAATCAGAAGTCTGAGGAGTGAATTTTTTGTGTGCATGCTAGGCAACTGTGGTAGGAGTCAATGTTAACTTCTTCAGCACTAAATACATATGTAAATGTAAACAGGGGAAAGAGCAGAATGAGAGAAAATATTGTAGGATCTGCAGGTATTAATTTACTTTCTTTAATTGCTCCTTCTGAGTTTTCACTTGATGATCAACTCTGATGGATTGTCAATAGTTGCTTTGTAAGATACCTGGCCATGATGTGCGGGCTGTTTCATTAACAGTGGAGAGTGAGTTTGGAGTGAGAGGAATGACCCCTTTAGAGACTGGTGATGCTTGACCTACATAAAGATTATTAATAAATAAGTAGCGAAAGAAATAACATGCCATTATTGAATGTATGTGTTCCCTTGCAAGTGACAGGTAAGTGTCACTGCCTCCTCGGTCACAGTGAAGGCTGCTCCCAGCTGTCAGTGCATGCTGACTGCTACAAAAGATGCAGCTCCATGGTCCTACATGGAGCTTCTTTTAATGTTCCAGCGCTTAACGTCAGAGATTTTTAAAACTGGCCCTTGATGAAATGAGAATTAAGCAAGTATCTAAGAATTAAGCACTTTATCACCCTTTCTTCCAGTAGTCAAACAATAATGTAGTACCAGAAGTGGTCTATGGATTACTTTTTCCTCAAAAGACTGCATGTGATCCAGGAATTAAGATATATGGGATGAGAGAAATGGCTTGGCTTCTTAAAACTTTTGGGATTATTGAACTTCACACAAACAGAAGACAAATTTAATTTACAAGACACCACATGTGCTTGGCTATTACTAAGTTTAACAGCTACGAAAAATCCTAGAAAAACATTCTTTTTTTCTCTTTCCTTTCCTAGCATAGCAAGGGTATAAGATTCGTGCCCCCTAGCTGTCAAAAATAAGTTGTCAGAACTTCAGAAGTGCATACAGCTATGATGACAGTTTCTGTTCTGTCAAGACAGCTTAAGCTTCAGAGATAAATTGTCTGTGGAAGAGATTCTGTCGCAGTATCCTCAATTTCCCCTGAAAGGCTTAACTTGAGCAGCTATGCTGACATAGCTGTGTACTCTAAGTACAATGTTAGTCCTAAGAGACCCCAGCTTGAGTTGTAAATCCCTTACATGCTTGCTACTGTAGTAGCTTGACAAATGGATTTAGTGCTTCTCTGTGTGGAGAACTTAGTGATTTGGGAACTAAGGTGAATTTACTGTGCACTAACATGCTTTGCCTCCTTGACGACCTCTTTCCAACAAAAGACAACTAGGAAGTGTTTCAGTCAACAATTCACCATTAATTCTTTGTATGTGAGTGTGTGCACATGCAAAGTAACTTGGTTTTCTCTAAAGGTTTAAAAAAGGTGAGGTGAGGGCTTACTTAATGTACCATGAGTATCTGCACAGGGAGTTGACAGGTAAGAGGTGAGGGTCTGGACTTGAAAGTTGTAGCATATTTTACCTCTTTGTGTAGACAAGATCTTTGTTGCCTTTCATGTATCTGAAATAGTGGGTGCGGGGTGAAATAAACTTTTTCTAAGCTGCAAAGTCAAGAAAAGGAGCAAGAGTAAACTTGAAGTATCAGTGTTGCCAACAATTGGTTCTGAAGGCTGCCAACATATAATTAAGCCTGTCTGTCTGTGAAGGGCTGAAAGAGTTCCATATAACTAAAAGCATGAGTATCATCAGACTTGAATATGTTTTTCTGTTCTAGTATAATCTTCATTTTGGTCAGTTCAGAAAGAAATGCACTGAAGAGTTTTCACTTCTTCACAGGAGTCTTCTCAGTGGCTGTCACACAGATGCTCATCCTTTTGTGTATTTCTAAAGTATATTCACCTATTGATACAACTGGAAATTAAGTAGAATGTCTTTTCTCTGTTGCAGTATATGAGCAATGTGGATTCATGGTGTAAAGCCTGTGGTGAGGTGGAACTTCCCTCAGAACTGCAAGATTTAGAAGATGCTATCCATCATCATCAAGGGATATATGAGCATATTACCTTGGCTTACTCCGAGGCAAGCATCTTGTTTGTTTCCTCAGGTTGCTGACTTGATAATATGGTGTAACATTAATGTTGGGTCCTAAACTGGCATCACTTGTTGCACTGTGTGTTAGTTGGAAACTCAAATGCCAGGCTTTTTTTCCCCCTAGTTTAGTATACTGTACTTTGCTGCTATTATTCAAATTTAAAGTTAAGTTTTAAGTCTTCCTTTTAATGTTTTCATAGAAATTTAAAGGCAAGATGAGACCCAACATGGTACAAACAATTCATGTAGTGTATTAAGTATGTTTCATTTGCATATTACTACCTTCTGAAAGCAGTATGATACTGTCATTAAAATACTTGAAGGGAAGCTAGCTGAGTATTCTTTGGGAAAGTATGATGTTGGTATGGATTGCTTTAAGCGTGTTTTGAAAAAAAATCTCTGAAAACATCTGACTAAAAAGGCTTAACCATCAAAAGATGTCATTTGACGAACTGGAAGTTATATACTTAGTTCTGCCAACCTTGAAGGCACTTAAATGAGCCAGCATGCCTATGTAGTCGGCCTTTATAGGATTAGCACATCCTGTGCTACTGCTCTTATCTTGGATTCTGAGAACAATGAAGTATTTCTGAGAATACGTCTTAGTATTTCTAATATTTGTGAATATAACTTAAGATAAAATGCTTATTCTGAAGGTGGCCTAAAAACAATGACTAAAGTATCCATAATTTTTCTTCAAATTTTGACTTCTGTCATGTACTTCAGTTAGCTAAAGTGAGAAATCAAATGGGTATAGACTTCGCTATTAGTGCACAGGTATTTTCTGTGTTTCTTTGAGCTTTTCTTTCTTTCTTTTTCCAGAGTTGTTAGCATCACAGGATAAATCTATTTTTGGTGTTAAATGGAACTGATGTTATTCTGAATTAAATACAGCAGTTTCTGTTGCCATGAAAGTTACGTGAAAATACGCATTTGGTTAAATCATGGTATAAAATCATCAGTGGACACAAGACAGCTTAGGCCACAGCTTGCACATTTTAAAAGGAAGTGGTGTGGCAATGAAGCAATGTTTGCGATTTGTACATTACGTAAAAGACAAAACTACTTTCCAATGAACCAACTCTTGTTACGGGCAACCGGATCGTAAGTGCGGTCACATTTCATTTAGCAGTAAAGGAGTATAAGCCTAGTGCTGATGATCAGTCTGTATTGTTAGTGTATCAAAACTGGATTTTTTGGATACCTGCCATCTTAGGGCCTGCATAAAATTTATTACCTTTAGTCAGATGTCCAGAGTTCACGTGAGTTATCTTGTGTAAAACACATGCTGATATCCCTATTCCTGATACCATCTTTGGTGATAAAACTTGTGATCTTACTACATGTTTTAATTCATTTTTGAGAGCATGTTTTATAGGAAGATTTCTTCTTTTTTTCATTGTAACCTTTCTTCATTGAGAGGATCCATTTTTAAAACAAGGGAGAGAAAAGTAGCATGTTTGTGGTAGATGTATATGAAAAGAGGCAATCTGGGTTGCATGCTCCATGAGAAAGCAGCAAGGAATGAAAAAGTTAGAGCTGTCTGGAATAATCATAAAACATTGAAGTTTAAAATATTGGGATTTTTTTTGTTTTGTTTTGTTCTTTTTTTGGTGCATTTTTAAACAGGGATGTGAATGAATTGGAGTCTGCTGTTAAGTGTAAATAAGTACTATGGATTACCATGGTAAATACTGTTTGCTTCCTGGTGATGCATAATGAAAATAAATTAGATGGGTAGATTATAGGATTGCTCGCAAACACCTTGAAAATTTGTTTAGGGTTTCAGAGCTGTAGCTTTTGACTTACGTACTTTTCTTCTGATTTTAGGTCATTACTTTTCCCCATCCGGTAAAATAGCTTATTCTTTAGAAACCAGAATTTGTGCGGAAATAGTAGTCATATATGTATGTACAAGTCATGTTCTTCCTCTGGACAGAAGGTTTTATTTTCCCTTATGTAAACATGCATTCCTTTTTGACGATTGATGGAATTATCTTTCTGTGTGAAGATATTATGGAACTATTGCATATTATTATTACATGTATGACTTCATTTCTGATACAGCACGGAGCTCCTTTCATTTTGTGATGAATGAACAATGGAGAGAGAGAGGAACATTGTGGAAATTATAACACTGTCATTCATTTTAGATTGTGATGTCTTGACAATATGATTTGGTTGCAAAGTAGAAGACTAGGAGAATAAATGCTTTTAAGATTAGACTTGAGTCTTACTTTACTGAGGATAATTACTGTATATTACTAGAAAAGTAATTTATCTAAGCTTATGAGCTTAGATGACTGATGTGCTTGAAAATCCAATAGCTGTGCTGTAAAGGTAGTTACGTATCTCGCTGAAATCTTAGGGTAGTTATGCCCTGGGAAGAAAGAAAGCTTCACTGAATTGACTTCAGAGGGGAAACACGCATGGTCATTTGTTTGTCAAACCAATAAACTAATCAGATCAAGGGGCTGTCAGTTTTTTTTTCTAAATTTCGTGGACTCTTGATAGGCAATTGAAGTCTATTATCTTCAAATATTTGAATGACTCGTTCTAGGTAATTGCTTTGCATGCAGAAAGGGAAAAAAGTCATCATTATAATAGTGGTTACTGTGGACTATANGTGTGTGTGTTCATAGTTATCACTAAAATAAAAAGCTTACATGAGAAATAACCTCTCTAGTAGAAAAGAACTTCCATTTGGATCTGTTTGACTACTGAACAGCAATCTTTAAATGTGCTTAAATTTAGTGAAAATAGTTGAAAATAGCCATTGGGAAAAAACCTTGACCAATTTCCTGTTTGTGACATGGTGTTGATTTGATGGATTCTGACTATTGTTCACATTCCACTCTTGTGGTTTTGGATGAATTTTGCTGCCTGTTAGATGAGTGATTAGAAAAGTTCTTTACAGTAGCTGAGTGATACTAAATTGTAATAGTTCTCTGAGATTCGTGCTAAAAGTGACAGAATAGCTAACTGCAAGGAAAAGTGCTTTCAACAGCCTTGGCAAGTGTTCAGCATCAATAGTGACCAGATAAGGTAGGATTATTGCTTTTTAATTAGCATGCAAAATAAATCTAAATATTTTTGCTGTGGTTTGAATCAGAGAAGACAATAATTATAAATGACTAACGTTTCTTATCAGCTTCAACAGACACATTTTGGAAAAGAATATATTTGTGCTACGTGGAAAGGTTTTCAGTAATTTAATCAGGTTTAAGTTTGTCATAACACCAGTTTGCCTTTGGCTTGCCAGTACCAGTAATAATCTGAAAGTTGTAATTCATGTCAGATCGAGGTGTGTCCTAAGTCCATATCTGTTGGTCTAAATGCATTCATCAGATTAATATTAACTTGTAGAAAGTAACTTCCCTGTTCTGCTTCACGGCAAATGAAAAGAGAGGATCCTGGAAGGACAGTTCTGGACAATTGCATAATTTCAGGTGCTTTATTGACAAGAGAGTGCTGAAACTAAGAAGAGCTTTTGAGTTAGATTTGACTGTTCAAAAAAATCACTGTTAAGGAAAAGCACTCTTCAGAAAAGACAGGCTGTTATTTAGAAGAGTGCTGCTTCTTTAAATTGTCTTACATAGAGTAAGGATATAAAAATGCTTCCTCCCCCCCTCTTTATAACAGCTGTATGTAATCATGCCTGGAATAATAATAATAAAAAATCTTCAGTACTGCTCCCCGAGTTCTTAAAGAAATCTAAAATAGGGAGCAGGGGGAATGAAATAGTAGACTAACAAGATTTTGGCAGACAAGTAATTCTTTGTGCTTTCCGGTGGTCAGGTAAGCCAAGATGGAAAGTCACTGCTTGACAAACTTCAGAGACCTTTGACTCCTGGAAGTTCTGATTCCCTCACTGCTTCTGCAAACTACTCAAAAGCAGTTCATCACGTTCTGGATGTCATCCATGAAGTACTGCACCACCAGAGACAACTGGAAAATATTTGGCAGCATCGAAAGGTCCGCTTGCACCAGCGGCTTCAGCTATGTGTTTTTCAACAGGATGTTCAACAGGTAGGTTTTATTTCATGTTGTCTAAATGCCTTTCTCTTCTGTCAGGTTGTGATTTGATGCTGGTTGCAGTGGCAGGTGGGTTTTGATTGCTAGACCCCGTGTTCTTTCATTCAGCAATTGAATAGATACATGGGATCTGACTGACTGATTCCAAGCTCTGTGTGTTATGAGAGGAGATTTGCTATTACAGGTAGAAATTACAAGTTAGCTCCACTTCATTTATTTTCTTTTTTTAAATTACATTCTCTTTTTACTGGAATTCAGGTAGGTTGACAGTTTTTTATTGTAGTCGTAAGCTGTTTCGAGCTAGTGCTAGAAGTTGGTATTCACATTCTAGGTAAAATTCTGGACTTGGTGTCAGAAAAGAGAGTTGTAGTAGTAACATGCAAAAAATGAGCAGTGTTATTCTGTAACAAATTTTTAGTTTCAAATCCTCAGTGATACTTGACAGTTTTTTTTAAACCTGAGCATACTATACTAAATAGGTAGAAAACTTACAGATCAGAATACTTTCCGACAATGTCACTGTTCTTGAATTAATGGTTATTAGCTGTCGTATTATTATGATGACATTCATAAAAGTTGGGAGTTTAGTACGGACATTAATATCTCTGTCTGACATGGTTTTAGCTTAAAAAGGTGAGGGTATACAAAACTCCTTTGTTAATGCATTCTTAGTAAACAGAAAATGTGTGCTTTAGGCTGCAGTTGACAGAGATGCTAGTAGTTTATTCCTTAATATCTACTCTATAAAAAGTAAAGATGGCTAATACTTACTGATCATGTTCTTTCAGTGTAAAGGCATTTACAGATCAGGAACTTCTGAATGTGGATTTTAGAAAAGCAGTCATACATTCTGTTAAAATAATCTTGTTTCTTCCAAATTAGTTGCACTTTAAGTCAAATTTCATGTACTTACCTGTTTATAGAAGATGCTGGGTATAAGCACTTGGGAGGGAAGTACCATGGTTTCCATCATTTGCAGTCATTGACAAAGAGATTTAAATCAGATGGGGGCGGTGTGTGTGTGAGCAATCTTGTTAGCTCGTATTTCTATACGCAGTGCCTATCTTTTCCTGTAAGTTAAAAAAAGCTTAAAAAATACTTAAGCATTAAGTGTAAAATTATTTAAAATGTTAATTACCTATTTTTACTTATTACTTATTTTTTGATGTGTAAAAAAAAAAAGGAAAAAAAAAAGGCAAGCAGTTTTCCAAATTCTCAACAGTCAGCTGTGAGAAAGAATGTGGAAATGTGTGAAAAATGTCAGCTGACAAAAAAAGAAAAAGCAGAGTGAATGTTATGAATGGTGAGGAAGGGCATAGGGAGCCAAACTGAAAACACTATTATGCCATTGTATAAATCCTAGAAGCTCCTCATCAAGTTTATTATATCAACAGTAGCTAGTCATGAGGGTCCAGTGTTGGTTTTTGCATAAATAGTCAGTGAAGGGCATTTGTCAAAACTGACAAGGCACAGTCCACAAATGAATCACCTCGTACACTTAACAGCCTTCATAAGCACTTTTCAGGAACAGAAATTAGCATAGAGGTTTGTTTCTCATACAGAAAAATGTAGGTCCTCTCAGTTGTGGCCTAGTCCCAACAAGTGCAGAAGGGGTCCTGAAACTTGCTTCTCTAGTTTGAATTCAGTCTAGGGAGGACCTGCTTAGAGAACCTAGGCCAGGTGATCTCCTGAGGTTGTTTGTCAGGTACATAATTCAGGTTTCAGGCCTGCAGGCCAGGCTGCAGGCAGTTTATTTCCTGGGGGAAGGTGTTCTTTAAATGCTACAGTGAGTCTTACTGTGCTGATCGTACTCTTTGCTTATATTGTCTTGAGAGTCATAAAATGTTTATATGAAATTCTCATTTTCTTCTACTTCCTAATTCATGGTTCTGAGTGGAAGAGTTAGCTGTGAGACTGCTTGTTTCTTTAAAGTTGGCAAATAACCCTTTGTCAGACTGAAGTCATTGTAGAGTCATGACCTGCTTCTTCAGCAAGAAGCTGGGTGTTCCTCCTCTGTCTGAGACCAGTCAGCTCTCAGAACTGGGGCATTTAGCATCAAACAGTCCCAGATCTGAAAACACCAAAGTAGGCAGCTTTACCTGCTTTTATGACTTCCAGTATCAGGAATATGTTATCCAAGTCACATGTGTGGATTATGGGTATATCCAAAGTCTTCATTATGAAGAATTGGTTCAGGAGGGTTACTCCATCTGGGCTCATTACTCAGTACATGCCTTACCTACTGGCTGGAGAAATTTCTCTTTCTTCCTGTTTATGCCTCTGGTTTCTCTATGTGCTGTGCAAGGCAGATCTTGCATTAAGGTATCAAGATAACCTCTTGACAATTTGAAGCTGCATCTTCTGGTGTTTATGCACATCTACATCAACCAGTTCAGATTTAAAAGTAAATATTATGTACAGAAATACAGCCTCTGTTTCAGTGAAGTAGAACACGGTTGCCATGTTCCTAAGCCCTGCCCTTAATATCCAGTAGCTATTACTGTCAAAGACTGTATTGTTTGTTGGTTTATCCCTGTAATCGCTGTTAGCCATCCACTTTGGAGGCTTCTGAAATGTTTCATATGGAGGTATAGCTCTTTGTTATGTTACTTTAAATTAGCTTTAGATATTGGCATATTTTGGACACTGCTTTTTAGTTGATTACCATGTGAATTGTGGTTAATGTTCCCTTTTGAAATATAACTTGTCATACTCTCATTTCATGCTGTAAGACAATGATAATTCAGCAACCACACCAGATAAATTCATCAAATAGTAGCCAGTAGCAGAAGTCTTGAAGAAAATGGCAAGCATGTAATGCTATTTCCCTGGAATAGTCTTGCTTTGGCAATTTGTAGCTCCCTCAGCTTTGAAAATCCACAGGAAAAAAAAGTGATCTTGAGCAATAAAGATTCTTTTTTCTTGCAAGAGAAAAACAAAACAAACCTTACCAGATCATGTAATTTATCTGAGAAAGGATAGCTCTTCAATTGAATACTCATTGACACTATTCAGTGCATGAAATTACTTGCTTTTGAGGTATTGCTTAAATTTATATCCAAGACAATTCTGGTACGGTTTATATAAAGCTACAAAGAAACTTTCTGAAATATGTTAGTTTTCATTTGCACATTCTTTCAAACTTGTTAGTCTTTGTTCAAACCTTAATAAATTCATTTGAGATTGTCTAGCATGGTTTAACAACTAGTGTGAAAACCTTTTTTCATTATTGTCAGTGAAGTTAAATGTAATTTTTTCATGTCAAAATAAACTAAGCATAGCTCTTTTCCACTGTTTATGGTTAAATAGTACATAGTGGCAAGCAACCAAGTTGCACTGTAAGTGAATTTATAACTGCCCTTCCGCATGAGTCTGTGATTTCCTCCTCTTCCCTGTCCTGGCTTAGTTGTCTACTGGGTTAGTGAAGTAAATCAGCTCATGAAAGTGTTAACTGAAAGACAGAGCTGAGTTGGAAGAGGGAATTGGCTGTGTACTACATTTTGTGTTACTCCACCTTAGACAACTGCTTTTTTCTTCCTCTGTTTTGTTTAGTATTGGAAAGGAGTTTCCAGTGGGGCTTTCCATTATGGAGCTAACTAGCAGTGTACACCAAGAATCATTTGCTAATTTCTTGGAGCAAACAGTAAGGCAAGTAGCACATGAAATAATAAAAATAGTAGGTAGGATGTAAATTACTTTAGATCTGAAAGGTGGAATGTGAAAATCTATGCCAGTCTTAAACTGAACAGAGTTCTGAGTTTCAGCTTAAATAGCAGAAATATGCCAGGAGATTTAGTTTCTAGTTAATTTATATTAATGCCAAAAAAAGGGGATGGTAATTTAAAAATTTTTTTAAATGCTAATTTAAAAAGTAATCAGGTAATTGGCTGTTGCATTCAATTGTTGAAAATAATACTTCAAATGTAAAACATGCTAGTAAAAATATAATTTTATGCTTAAGAATTGACAAGCTTACCATGTGGAATGTATATATCAGCCTTTCACCTCAGGAAAGAAAAGGAGCTGGCTCTGACAATTCTGATACGAAAAAAAAAATAAAGCAGACTTGTAATAGCAGTGTTTTATGTGGTTTTATGCTGCTAAGCCACGAAAGGTCAAAATAAAGGTAAGTTTCAGGTACAGTGATACTGCTGATGCTGATACAATGAAAACTTTAGGGCCTGAAAAACATCATTAATGGCTTGCAGATCAGAAATTAGTAAAACTTGTGAAAGTTGATTGAAAATAACGTATTTATTAGCTCCGCACTGGCCTTGGATGTCGTCTTTATCTGTTCTGGATAAATGTGCTGCTTCTCCTTCCTTGATCTGCCTGCCTCATAGACTCGGACAGAGTTTTTGTTGTAACAGTCATTTGTTTCAGTCTTGGCTGATGATGGGTGGGTCAAGAATACTTTCTAGTTGCTCAGCATCAAACTACTACTGATTTCACTGCCTGATTCTACCTACTGTGACACTTGGAGGTGGTGCCAGTGTGAAATGCTTCTTTTTGGGAGAGAATATTTCCACATTTTAGATACTTGAAGAATTTAATTTGAAAGATTTCCACCCTTTCCTTCTAAATTTTATGTCTGGAAAATAGCACCAAGTAAAGCGGTGGAGACCAGAAAAATATAAGTGTGCAAAGTAGCTAAAGGGAAGGGGCTGGGGGAGGGGGGGGGGAAGGACTGGATAATAATGAGGGAAAAACTCATGAAAATGAGCATATTGAATCTGCAAAAGATCAGCTGTCTAGCATTTATTTCTGCAAACAGCGTATACAAAACATATTTTGCAGCCATGAATGATGATTTTGTCAAGATGAAGCCATCTTTCCATAGTAATTACTTCTACCATACATTCTGCATCAGTGCTTTAAGGATGAGCACTTTTCTAGATCCTATATCGGGCATAAGGATGGTTCTGCTGAGACTGCAGTTACAGCTTAATTGCATCTTATTAAAGCAACTTGCTGTAGTGGAGAATATTATTATTCAGTTGTTCAATGAAAAACATTGAGTCTCTCAAATTCCTATATATTACTGCACTACCAGAGTGGATTCCGTGTGCTTTCAGTATTAGTAGACAAGTTCTTAGTGGGTTGGTATGATATGTAGGATATTTACCTCTTCCAGGAGGAGGGAAAAAAATGCATAGCTTAAGATGCAAATGGCTAATATTGGTGTCAGCTCATGGTATTGTCCTTTGGTCGAAGTGGTATGTAAAAGTTCTCAATGATGGGCAAGATAATACTCTTAACTTTGACTCTGCTTTTGCATGCTGTGAGATTTCCAAATAGAGTGCTACCTCTTTTTTGTTGAGAATCAAGGTAAGAAGGCTGAGCACTAATATTTGTATTCATACTGGTTTCACTTAGAGGCAGCAGTGCTTCTCTAGTTGACTGGTTTAAGTCATTCTCTGTGTACTGGATTTCTGTGGCAATTTCTTCTCTTGAGAAGTTACTGAGCATTATTTGGCACAAAATTCATTCTCACTGTGCTGCTTTTTGCTTTTCATCCTGTTTTCTGGGGCAGATTTTGCTGTTGATTTCATTTGTTAGCTTGTAATTGTCAGTAGTCTCCAGAATCTAGTCTAATTCTCTCATCCAAACATGTCTCTCTTCAGCTCTTTCTAGAATGAGAAAAGCAGACTGGTCTACTCAAACTAGTCAAAAGCATTGGTAATATAAACTTTATAGATAACTGAGGCCATGTTTGGCTCCTCAGTCTACCTTCTCCAGTCAATTCTGACCCTTGAAAGAAACAAAGAAAAATGTACATTGACCTGAAAAGCAATAACTATTCGTTTGGCAATACTTACCAGGAAAAGCAAGCATGTACATGCCATAGAAATTTAATGAAGTGCTGGTGATTTGAGATAGTTGTATGGGATTGTTTGTTGTTTTGAAGATGTCAGGTGGAAGATGATTTGCAAACCAAAAGATTCTAACAGTCAAGATAAATGAGAAAATCACACTATATAATTTCATTTTGTGTACTAAAGAAAGCATGGATGTCTTGTATGGGAATAGTGTGTGGGATGACGTGTATCAAATACAGCCATGAGTGATGTTGCAGGAGTAGTTCTTAACTCTGATTGTATGGAAGCAAGAAAAATGATCTGCAGTTGCACTAAATGTCAAATGCTTTCAGTACAGGACAAATACAGTGGAGGGAAAAGCCCCCAGTCAATTCCTTGAATCAGAGTCAAGGACACCAGTAGATAAGGGGAGAGAGAAGGTGTGGGGTTCTGGCAGGTATATTTCAAAATGAAGCAAAATACTCCATTTTTAAATTTCTCTGGTGGGAGAAATGGGCTGATGGGAACCTCATGAAGTTCAACAGCAAGATGTGCAAAGTCCTGCACCCGGGGAGGATCAACCCCAGACACCAGTACATGCTGGGGGCCACCCAGCTGGAAAGCAGGTTGGTTGAAAAGGACTTGGGCGTCCTGGTGGACACAAAGTTGACCATGAATCAGCAGTGTGCCCTTGCCACAAAGAAGGCTAATGGTGTCTAAGGCTGCTTTAGGCAAAGTATTGCCAGCAGGTGGAGGGAGGTGATCCTTTCTCTCTACTCAGCGCTGCTGAGGCCACACTGGGAGTGCTGGATCTAGTTCTGAGCTCCCCAGTACATAAGAGACATGGACATACTGGGGAGAGTCCAACGAAGGGCCATGGAAAAGGTGAAGGGAACAGCTGTCCTATGAGGAGAGGTTGAGAGAGCTGGGACTGTTCAGCCTGGAGAAAAGAAGGATCTCATCAACGTGTATAAATACCTGCAGGGAGGGTGCAAAGAGGATGGAGCCAGGCTCTTTTTAGAAGTGCCCAGTGACAGGACAAGAGGCAGTGGACACAAACTGAAACATGGGAGGTGCTGTCTGAACATCAGGAAGCAGTTCTTTACTGTATGGGTCACTGATCACTGGCACAGGTTGCCCAGAGAGGTTGCAGAGTCTCCCTACTTGGAGATATTCAAAAGACATCTGGGCATGGTCCTGGGCAAGTGGCTCTTGGTGGCCCTGCTTGAGCAGAGGAGTTCAATCAGGTGACCTCCAGAGGTCCCTTCCAACCTCAACTATTCTGGGATTCTATGATAAACTAAAAAGAATATAAATATTAAGTAAAGCATTCCACACTTCTTCATAAATACTGTATAAAAATGATTAGCTGACTTAGAAAAATTACTCATATGGAGTTGTTTTTAATTTTGAGCAGCATTCTTGAACCTCAGAGTATCTTCCAAAGAATTAAGTACCATATGCGTGGTAGTTAATGAAGGAATTGAAATATGGTTAAGATGTATTAGTTTGGAGAGAGACCAGATGTTTTTGTTCATTTGCTCATCAGAAACTTGGTATGTGTGCAGTAGTCCTTTGTGTTAACTGGCAGGAACTAATTGCATGTACAACTTACTATTTATAAAGCTGTCAGCCCAGTCATTGTGGTAGAGCTTTAATGTCCTTAAAATGTCTTGTGTTCCTCACATTTTCTGTTAGAAAATTTGCAATACACAGTTTTGTCTATCTGATGTTTTGGGGAGATGCTTCTGTGGAATTAGAGCAGAATTCTTCATATGCTCCGAATGCAGACGTCATTCATCTCATAAGGATTTCAACTCAATTATGTTGTGTTAGTTAAAAAGAAATATATATGTATTTTTCTAACAAATCTTTCTTCTTGTCTTTACAATATGCAGTAGGAGAAGCAACTTCTTCTCCTCTAATGTAAAACTTTATTGTTATTCACCAGCATTGTTTGGGAATGTGTAAACTCCATTAGTGTTACGTTACAGAAAAATGTCAGCTGAAGGCACAAACAGATTACAGAGAGACCCTCACCAGTGATCCAGCCACATGGATCCGATTTGCTGTCAAATTGATGAATGTGTAGAAATTATGCTTTCTTTGGTAGGCTTCAAAATAAGCATATTTTAAATCACATATTTAAATCACATATTTTAAATTAGCTAATTTGAGCTAGGTATTGCCTTGATAAAAGTTCATGTAACTGTTAATAAGAGGATATAACTAACAGCCTTTGATGGCAATACTGCATTTTAATCCATCAGTACAGTTCCTTATATGCAGTCCCTTTACAGCTCCTTTGTTTCTTGAATGGTTGCCTTTTGTATCGTAACAGTTGTCTTTGTATTGCAACAAGATATTATTCAGTGCATCCATTTAGTTTTTGTGTTTTTCTTCTGCACCACAGGTGTTGGATTGGATTGAGAACCATGGAGAAGCCTTTCTTAGCAAACATACTGGAGTGGGAAAATCCCTGCATCGGGCTAGAGCATTGCAGAAACGCCATGAAGACTTTGAAGAGGTTGCACAGGTAAAAAAAAGTCACGTGCAATACTATATGTTTGTCATTGAAATACGTAAAAACTTTTTGTTCAGGAACTGAAGGGCTAGGCAGAGACCTCCACTACAAAAAAAAAAAAAAAAAAGTTCTAAGAGTGGCCTATTTTGTTTCTATCACAAGCTTTTACTCATTTCTTTTCTGCACTCCAGCCTCAGTAAGAAAAAGACAAACTTCCACAGTTACAGAGAGCGGGAGCCTTGAAAAACAGAGCTGCTATTATTCTTTTATTTATTTTTATTTGTTTATTTGAAAGCATGCATTCAAAAATAAAAAAGGGATAAAATGAAAAACAGGCTCCTAACAAACCAGGTGAGCCAGCAAACTGCTTTAGTTCTTTTCTTTAAATGCAGTTGAGTTTGTATATGCCCTCTTGTTTTGAATGACTGGTACCAACGTTTTTTCTGTAGGAAGACTGTAGTTTTAGCCTGAAGTAAAACTGATGTAAGAACTTCAAAACATACTTTTCTGTAGCACTTAAAAAATGTCAACTGAATGAAATAGAGATACTAAGAAATTCAGGGAGCATAGCAAGGAGGTTGGTTTGGTTAGCAACCTTGAAAAGGGATATGAGGTGAATAAAACACATGAGAAACTGAAGGCTTGAATCCTCCCCATTAGTAACACATGCTGTTCAAAATTAATCATTGGTAATAGTAAATGTGTCAAATGTTCATCAAGACAAATCTGACTGAGGTGGGGTTGATGTATTGGTCCTTCACTCAAAACGGAAAGTGAATTACTAGAAAATTCTGAAGTGACATGCAGGAGCTTAGCAGTGACACCTAGTATGGTGGATGCATCAGAAATGTGTTTATAGTTTGCCTGTTTAATAGATGATTAATAAAATCATATTGTAAATATGGTCTTAGAGCACTCCAGGGGCTGAGGAATTGAAATAGCATCAGAAAACTTCCTCAATATTGATTTCCTATAAAATTTTGCAAAATAATAAGCTTTGTTAGTGTTATGTATTCACATGCTGGATTTTCCATACGCATGCCTAATACTTCATTTTAAGTAAAATCTGTCATATTTTCCATGGGGACGTACTTATTTTTCTGGGTCAGATGAGCAAGAATCTATTTGTGTAAGGCACTTAAGAAAACCTGAATGATCTCATACTTAATACTGTGTTATCTGAGCAAAGAAGAAGAATACGTTTAAGTAACCAAAGAGAACGTGTGTAAAACTATTCGTGGGATGTAAACTGTTTTTTTTTCTTTTAAATCTTGTTAATTTACATTTTTATTTAAGCTAGAAAGTTGTACAGCAAATACTTAGCAAAAACTTCCTAAAACTGAATGCTACTAGAGTTTAATATGATCTGTTTAGGGGATGGGTGGAATTTCTATTTTTGGCGACACTGAAAACTAGACTGGTCAAAGAGCTTAAATATGCTATGGGGAACCATCCTCCCCTGACAGAAGGATGGACAAAGTGATCTAATAAGCAATTTTTTTCTTTCATCTTTAACTTTTTGAATTTATAATAACTGCCAAGAGAGGCACACCCTCTGAATTGTTTCTCTTGCTCTAAAACTGGTTATAAGCAGGCTGCAAAAGACATTCTTGGTATTATATGGAAGATTATGTTCAAGTACAAGAAAGCAAGCAATCTGAAGTCCCTGTTAATAACTTTCATATAACTTAGTCACTATCTACATTTGTTTGGTACTTTTTTTTTTTTTAAACATGACTCTAGGCATCGTCAGGGGTTTTCAGTCAGCTCTAGTCAGAAGTTGAGAGGAAGCAGTGTCAAGTGAACTGTCAGCAGCATAGCAAAGTTTTATAAAATGTAGGGAGCCAATAGTAGTGTTGAAATGTTCCTGATCGAAGGCTAACTCCAGATTACTGTTGTTATTTCTTTTTTCTCCCCTTCTGCTTCCTACGTCATTCTTTTTTTTTTTTTAAGTGAATGAGGTGCCAAGTCTTCAGCAGCATTCAAAGAGATGTTAAAATAAGCTGTGTGCAGAATAGAAAAGATGTTCCAGAGTCAATGGACTGTAGGCTCAAAATTATTCAGTTTAAAATTCATGTGAAAGGAAGGCTTGTCTCTCTCTCTTTTGCACTTTTTGGTACAACTACAGAAACATTACATAGTCAAAACTCAGCTGACTGAAAATCCTCCCCGGTTTCTCATATGTTGACGTTCATGCTACATATACATATTTTAATATGTATCCACTATAGTAAAACATAGTTTTGCTCTTTTCATGTGTAGCCTGTCCAATACACTTTTTACTTACCGTTTGTCGTCCCCCCCCCGCCCCCTTCTTCCCGTGACCACCTTCATATCCATGAGACCATTTAGTCAGTGCCAAGACTTCAACTTTTGATGTAACCGGTTTGCTTAGTGGGCACAGATCCAGCTTCTAGCACTGGATGCAGGTCAATAGTGTGGTTGTACTTCCCCGAGCATTTCTGTATGAAATTTGAAGTCAGCTTCTCTTCTTTCAACTATGATGTTGCTTTTTCACAGTAGTCTACACTCAAAAACCATGAAAATGATGTGGCAAGGGTTAATTAGTGGGACATTTTTCCACAGTTAAGTTCTCTTCTCTATCTGCGGACTGCATCTCAGTTAAGGACTCAGTTTGCTTCTGCAGGAAGCACATCTTGCACCATCTGCAAGAGAAGCACAAAAAAGATGCTTCCAAATCTTATTTGAATACACCTGTCGTTTCACTACTGCCACCAGTACCACCTCCTTTAAGGTTGGAAGAAAGCTTTTGTACTTGAACTGATTCTTACTTTACTGTACCCATGAATGGCTGTAATGCATCAAACTAAAGGTCTGTGTCTTGTGGCCATCACCAAATGCAGGAAAAAAATGACTGTGTATGTAAAAAATTACCTTTACCCTCCCAGTTGTTTGGGTCTATTTGATGTCTGGAACTGAAGGATGCATCAGAACCAGTGTTTAGTCATTGATGGACTTTTCTTCCCTTAATTAGTCTAGCTACTTTTTGAACCCATTTATGCTTTTGGAATGTACACCAGTTCCTGTGCCAATGAGTTACGCAATTTAATTGCTCCTTAGATGAAAAGTACTTCTGCTTTTTCATTTCAAGTGTGTTGTCTGATGCTTAAACTTGATAGCATAATGAGTAATCTATTTTAATTTTGTCTGCCTTTAATGCTTTGTATACCTCTGTTAATCTCCCTCTGTCCATATATGCATCTCTCCCTCCCCTCCACAGTGCACTAGACTCCACTCACTCCTGTAGTTGTATTTATTGTCATTAGTACTCATTTCTGCACTAATCTCTTAAATTTAATTTTTGACTTTTCAATGCTTTGTCACTTCCTATGCTTTCTCAAAAGTCTCAGGCTTGTTTTTTTCTGAAGAATGTGCAGAGAAGGCTTCTCAATAGGAAGTCTAGGAAAGTAATGGGATGCATTGTTTGGGAAAGTGATGGGCTCTCCATTATGTGTATTTTTGCAATATTTTGGAGAAGAATGCTTATTAAAGATTTGAGTGTAGTTGATTATACCTTGGGGCGCAGAGGGGTAGTCTAAAGGACTTCTTGAAGTTCTTACCGTGCTGATTATTTTCCTCTGGGATTTGGGGAGGGTGTACTAGTGGACAAATTCTGAGAAAGTGTTAATTGGTTTCAAAACTCTACGTTGAATTTGTCGCCATGAAGGCTGCTTGCAACTTTGAGGGAGAACTCCTCCCCTTTCTGCCTAACCTAACTGGTGGCTGCCCCTTGCTACCAACACTTTCAAAATCTTCACGTTGCTGGTTTTTCCTCCAAGCGTTGTTTAGAAGTAACCACAAGGTTGGGAACAGCAGGAGTTAGTAGAGCACTCATATTTGCTGTGGTTTCTATTCTGAAGGGCAGTTATTATCTACCAAGATAAATATTTATATTGTATTCCAGCTCTACTTGGAAGAGAAATTTCAGTGATAAGGCATGTGTCTGCTGTTAAGGTTTGAGATTTGCAACCTGCTTTGAAGCAGCATCTAGGTTGTCTTAATTTTGAAGTGCAGGTAGTTCACCGTCCAGTTCACAGAAAGAGAAATTTGCTGTGCCTGGGCCTGTTATGCGGAAGATGCTCCTGGAATTCATAAACAATGTTTCATATGCGAGATAAAGTTTTTATTAAAATGGGAAAGTTTTGTTTCAGCCATCTGTAGCTGGGTGTGGCTCTCTGGGTTGATGAAGTATTTGTTGTTTGAGGAGTGCCTTGAGGATCTTCGGCTTTGCCCCTTGAACACGTGTAATCTGTGACTGGGGAACTCAAAACACCAGAGCACAGATCAGAGCGTGTTCTGGGCCAGCAAGGCCTGAGCTGGAGATCTGGAGCACTGAGTAATGCGTTCCCCACTGAAAAGGGTGGATTTGTGTTTGTCTCTACAGGCTTTCCCAGGGAAACTGGGGAGGAGTTCTCTGCCTCTCAGTGCAATTAAAAAGCTGAAGGTTAAGGAAGGACTAAGATGCACATAGTCAAAATCAAGGAGCAGCATGGATTGAATTCCTTACATAAATATAATAAATGAAGGGGGAACTCCCCCCAAATATATGCAGGCTGTACTGAGTCATGTAATCTGTCCTGGGCTTGCCTTATGTAATTTGCTTGAGATCCTGGAGGAGAACTCTGATTTCCTGCCACTTAGTTAAATTTAAGGGCCGGGTTTGGATTTAACTTATCATATTAATTAAAGGTGCGATACAATATTTATGGCAAAGAAAAACACATTTGCGTAGGCTTAATTTATCCTGGCAAGCAGTGTTTTTAACTGATGTAATTGAGTATGGGAGAAGGTGGTGAGGGAGGACAGAAAGGAAAAGAGAAAGGTGCAGTTTATATAGTCCAGAATTTTTTTTCATAGTGTGTGGTACAACCTTATCAGGAGACCTGATGTGGTGACACAAGCAAAGCTTCTTTACTGTAAATTTGACTTCAGTCTGTTTTCACCAGAGTTTAACATCCTTCTGTGCTTTCTTGATGAGTCCATTTTGAGAACGATTCTAATGCCTGGAAACCCAAGGTTAGGCTCAGAAAAGAGCACAACCAAATTATAGCACGTTCTTGGAATTGGTCCTATTTTGAATTAATGAGAAATGTAAAGTCACAGGCTGCAAGTTCTAAGCTTTAAGAGCTGTTAACATCTCTCTGTTCTCTGGACCATAGCGTGCTCAACACATTAGATAGCAGATTTCTCCCATTCTGTTTTCTGCTGTGACTGATCAGCTTTGGTTAATCCTGTGACAAACTGGGACAATATTCCACTCCAACACTCAGCCATAGCCTGCTTCTAAATCTTACTCTGTTGCTGATTTCGCAAATAGTGATCCAGTTGACGTGAATTTTGGATACCTCATTTCTGTAAGGATGAAGAGAAATTTTCTCATTCTGTGCCTGGTCACTTTCCACCTTTCTGTGGATGTATCAGTTTGATGCTGCCTCTCTATCAGCAGCTAGGACATTCTCACCTCTAATAAATAAACATTTGAGAAGTCTTCTGGCCATGACTGTTGTGAATTTTTCCAGTGTTCAAATAGGCCAATTTACAATTTATTAGACATATAGACTGATCTTTATTCTTGTTGTGAATGTAAAATACTAATTCCAGGGAAAAATGAATAGGCTTCCAAGTTCTGGACCAAGGAGACATTTGAATAGACATAAATAAGGAGCTAAGAAATGAATTTATTAACAGTTAAAAGAAAAAATATGTAGAAATACAATAAAATCTTTAATAAGATTATATTCTACTGCCTTTAAAAAGAAAAAAAAAGAAAGAAAAATACATTCCAAGGGCCTTTTTGCCCTTTGATTTTCATTCGTGCAGTGGCTTTTAAAACATAATGACTGAGTTTTCTTTGATTTAATCCTGTGAAACTAACTTATTTCTCTGCAGAACACATACACCAACGCAGATAAGCTTCTAGAAGCAGCTGAACAGCTCGCTCAGACGGGAGAGTGTGATCCAGAGGAAATATATCAAGCTGCCCATCAGCTCGAAGACAGGATACAGGATTTTGTTAGGCGTGTGGAGCAACGCAAGATTCTGCTGGACATGTCTGTGTCCTTTCACACTCATGTTAAAGAGGTAAAACTGCTGATAAGTCATGGTCATAACTTTAAGCCTTAAAGCCATTATTGTCCAATGTTACTTTCATTGGTAAAACTTTGCCTACAAAGTAATGAACAATATACTGTGAGTTTTGGATAGTAATTCATTGTAGATTGGGGGCTGGGGTAGTGTTATTGAAGGCTTTTTGGTGTGGTTCTTTATTGTATTTATTATTCTTTGTTTTATGCAAGTACACTTGCTTGTTCGGTCATAGGGAGGGGGAAAGAGTCAGATCATGGAGCTGATACAGCTGAAGGACAGCATTGCAGAGTTGGGGATGCTGTACGCTTTTGCTTTTTTTTTTTTTTATCCAGCAACTGAGCTGTCAGACACTTGGTTAGACTGACACAGTTCAGGAAGTGCATGGCAGAAGCACAAGGCTGCTTGAGATAGCCCCGTTGTTCAGAGAGACTTTTTCTTTCTCAGTTTTAGACATTGCATTTTACTCTTGTGTATTGACAGTTCTTCACAACCTGAAGAGCTTATCTGATATTGACAATGGTTTGCCTCATATTTTAGTCTCCTTTAAAGGCTGTATTACTTTTGATGCCAGTTCGTATATAATGAATTGGTAAGTTAGCATGCAGCAGCAGACCTGTTTAAAAAAAAATAAAAATGATTACTTGTGTTAATGTTATTGTAGTTCCACAGTGAGCTGGACTGGGGAACTGATAAACCAGGAAAGAAAAATCAGGCAAGGACACTTAATTTTTAGCCAAATCGGTTTTTCCCATCTGATTCAGGACACAGATCAGACATATTTACAAGCTCATGGGAGAAGGTGGAATAAGCTAGAGCAAGAATAAAGACTTCAGTAAGGGTTTTTGGTTATAGGTCTTGGCAAATCTTGACAACTGTAGATTTGTTTTCTTTTTAGAGCTTAGATTAAATCTTTTCACTGCTCAGATTAGGTGAAAATACAAAAGGCTTGTGGATCATGGCATGTCAGAGTATATGTATTTCTCCCGTTCACCCTATGTGAAGAAATGGTCTGTTCAGTGGGAAAGTATAGTGTTCAAAGCAGTTTCTTCAACAAAACCTTGTAGAGGATCAGGATGGGAGTTATTTGTATGTGAATCATCTGCTTTGCACTTGAAACAAATGCACAAGGCCGTTGGTCTTTGGAGCAGGTCAGGATTGAATTTTTAGCTCTAGATGTGAGGACATAGCTCCCCCATCAGTTTTCTGTTAGATGCTTCCTCACTCGTACTCTCCCAGGACTCTGCTTGTTTAAACAAAACATAAATGGTGTATTTGGAACTATTCTTTTAGGGCAACTTTTTGCTTCATTTTTCTCAAGCACTTAGTGCTGTTCCATTAGCTGTTGTGAAGCACGAGAGCAATCGGCTGCTGAGACATGCTCATTGTTTCTGTAGATGTCTTCATTACCTGTTTTTCTTAGCATCAAGAAGAGCAGCTTGAATGGTTTTTAAATGGACACGGTTGTAGGGATGAAAGATGAAGACTGTAAAAGGAGTTGCAAGGAAGGGCCTTTAAAGAAAAAAAAAATTGAAAAAAATCAGACTGGTCTGTGAGTCACTGTTGAGAAATTCTGGGAGGCTGATCCAGATGTGCTGGAATGTTGCCACTGCTCCCCTAGATATTAATGTTTTATTGAAAAAAGATACAGACTATCTTGATTTATTTCTTCTGTAAAATGGATATTATTGTGACCCTGTAAGTGCACACAGCTGTTACTATGGCAGCCTCTTTGCAGCCTGGACTTTGGGGAAAGGCACTGTAGCTGATGTCTAAACATTGAATTTTTTTATTTCTTTTTTTTTTGGTTATGTGGCTGACCTCTATACTTAATAAAGCAGGGGAAATTAAAAAGAGTATTTATTTATGCAAGCAAGACTATCTTACTTATTTGCATGCTACTTAAAAGTAAGGTGAGGCAGGGAGTTGACATTTAGTAGACTAGCCCTTTGGTTAATGTGCAGAGAAACAGCAAGCTCAGAGATGTCCTGTGCTTTCTGTATTCTTTTCTGTTTTCAAGAGCATGTTGTTTGTTATCAAACATGCGTGTGGAGTACTGAGAAGGCATCACAAAGCACATGGGAAGATAAAAATGCCCTAAACCTGAAAGTCATCCATGCTTTGTTGGCAGGAGGATCGCATTTCTCCCACAGGATGTGGGAAGTCACTGCATAAATTAGTGCATACCTAGAATGAGGTAGTTACATTCTCTAGAATGAGAATGTAACTCTTCTGCTGTGTGGTTGAGTTAAGTTAATGTGTGAGTTTAACTGGTGAAGAGAAGAGTTCGAGTGGTAGGATGATACGCTATTTGTTGAACTAGAGAAGGGTTTGTTGCTTTAAAAAAAAAGAAAAAGTGTTTTGTTTCGTGAATTTTGTGTCCTGTAAGTGTTGTCTTTGTGTTTTCCTCGGCTAAAAAATGGGCATGGAGAACAAAAACCCTGTTTGTGTGTGACAGTTTGGACAGAGCCACAAAGCCGAAAAAAGCTGGTAGTTGGAGCTGTTGGCTCTTTTGAGGCTTTGAAGTCTGGCTCCGAAAGGCATCCAGTATCTTGACTGTTGAAGTAGGATGTTTTGTTGTATTTTATTCTTTTCCGTGGCAATACTTCACAATGAATGAATGTTCCTCATCTGGATAAGAGCATTCGTATATTCCTCCCCCCTGCCCCGTCCCCGTAGCTTTGTGTAACCTTTATATTTTAAACAGAATTTGCCTGCAACTTCTTCCAGTTTCCCTGGGAAGCATCAGCCTTGCTGTGTCTGCTCAGTTCTGTTACTCTGTTCACACTCACTAAATCAGTTTTTGCTTTCAGAAACAGCCTGCTTGCCAAAAAAGTAATAGGTCCATTTGACACATCCTAGAAGTAACAGACTTTTGCTATACTTTTGCACAAAACAGCTGTGCAGTATGTGTGCAGCAGCCTGTTATGATGCACTTCAGAAATGCTGGCTCTCTTTAACATTTCCAGAAGTTTTGTGGCCAGGTTATTACAAGCTGGTAGAGCTCCCTGTGGCTTAAAAATATCAGAAAACAGTGTAGAAGTTTTCAGGCTCCTCGTGAACAAATCTCAATGGACCTCATTTCTCATTGGGGCAAAAAGCGATATATTCAGGGAGGCCAGAAATATGATGTTATATAATGGTATCACCATTTCTCATTTTGCTTATTGGTGTTCCAAGCAAATCTGTTGTTTCCTATATATAAATACTGATGCCATACTGCTGTGTTATTTTGAGTTTTAAGTTTGTGAAGTTTTGAATATTGATTTCTAGTTCCCATTCAAACAGTGAGAAATTTCAGTCTAAGCCATATTTTTCAGGAAGTGAAGCGCTGAAGTTAAGGTGTCCACTGGTGAGCTTTAAAAGTGTGGGGGATCATGAATATCCCTATCAGAATCATTGTATTGAACATACTGTGTCCCGGCCAGTTTGTGGCCTGGCGATGGATAAAATGCAGTTGGTCACCCCAAACTGTTGACCATTGCAAGACAGTGAATCTCTTATGGATTTTTCCACTTTCGTGTTTAATAATATGGGGAAGGACAATGTCAAATGAGATGTCATGTGAGAAAAATCACACAGGTAAAAGGTACATTTCCTAAATGAATGGTTATCATAAAAGATTGTGTGCAAAACATAAGAGCAAAAGCCACAGTAGTCATTGTTGTGAAATCTACCACCGAGTAGAGTTTAACAGAATTTTGGTGTGAATTCAAATTCTATTCTCTCTTGCCCTCTTGCTCTCTCGACTCCCTCAGCGTCTATGAGTGGGAAGACCGAAATCATGGCCAAACCAGGTGTTTGTAGTAGTGCCAAAGCAGAGCAACAGATATTTTCCTAACTGCAGTGAAGTGTGGGAATACAGATCAGGTCTGAATGTTCATGGAAGAGAATGATCTCTTAAGAGCCTGTTGGCTTTTTTGCATATAACCTTTGTGTATATTCTGACAAGTTGATTATGAAATAGCTCAGAGCGCTTTTTATGTATACACAATATGTTTAATGGTGTTACTAAAGAAGTCTCTCTTCTTTTTTTCATCTTACTAAAACTAAACTTTACACCAGAATATACTGAGGCTGAAACAAAGACAAAGGAAGTGGAATTGGCAGAGATTTCAAATACAGAAACCCATGGTTCCTGAACAGAACTAATGAAACAGTAGTCTGCGCAAGCTGCGGAAGTAAGGTGGCATCATTTTGAAGGTGCCAGTGCATGGGAAAGCTGAGGAGGCCTTGCTCTGACCATAATGTTGCCAATTGACTACATCTAGCTCTGGAGTGTGTGTATTTGATTCAAAAAAGCTTGTTGATATGGTCTCACTTTCTCATGACTCAGTACCAGAAATATGCCCTCCTTTGCATTATCCAGTATAGAAGGATGTCTGCCTGCACAGCTTTTCGTTCATTTCATCCCAGGGTGAACCTGGAGGTGACAGACCTGCTGTTCTGGTTGCCTGTTGCTCCTTAGGTGTTGATTCTTCTGTACCTGGTGGTCTGCAAGCTTAAATTTAGGTGGCATAATAAAGCTTCTGTCTTCTGTGCTGGGAACTGGAACGTGCCCTTCCCAGGCAGCAGAGCAACTTTTTGGCTGGTCTGGCAAAATATGTGAAGTGCAGTCTGATCACTACATTGATATGCTGATATTTTTGAATCTGAGAGTTGAGGAGGACAGTTTTTAAATCTGAAATGAGAGAAACATCCAGCAGCAGTACATTAAAGTGTGTTGTGTTTTATTGGCTTGGTACGACTGCAATCCAGTTACCTAGCACAAATTTCCTCTCGAGTTTTTCAACACTGCTGCTTTGGCTTGACAAAAATGGACCAAGTTTGTGTCACAGTCCAGGTGTTATTGAAATAGTATGAAGTGCTTTGGAAAAGAAGCAGAAATAGACCTCTAAAGCTATGATGTGGGCATTATTTTTTTCTTGATCTGTTAAGGAACAGGACAACTGGTGACAGGATACTGGTGGTTAATGTAATTTTAGGAAGATGTAAGAAACTTGGCGTAGCTTCAAGGATGAACTTATTCTGAATAGGAAATTGATTATAACTGTGGAATAGATGGGGATATTTGAAGCTTTTAAATATAATTAAATCTTATTTTCAAGAAACGTGTGCATTTAGTATCTTAAGTGTCACTGAAAGATCCTGGAAGACAAACTCCCGAGGCTTTAACATCTCAACTTTTTTGTTCTTAAAAAGATGCAGTTTTTGTCCACTGCATGTCCTGAAAGCCAAAGCTTGCAGGCAGACATCAGACCCCCTTCTATGCCCAGACATGTATGTTGGGGAATATTACAGCAACATTTGGCCCTGTACAGATAGTAGCTCCTTAAAAAAAACTATGCCTGTGGTAATACACAGACTGCAACACTGTGCTGGGGGGCAGGGACAAAAAGAGGAATTGACAATTTTTAAATGCAGAAACTGCGTGCCTTTCTTTGTCTTAACCTACTGAAAAGACTGACTGCATATTCAAAAACTATTATAAAAATCAAAAATAAAGTAAATTACCTTATTTGAAAATAATGAAAGTGGCAGATACTTAATAAAATAAGTGTGAACTTGGGAAGGTATTTACTCATGAATAATTGTTCTCTGATTATATTTAGCAAAATATTGCAAGGTCTTATTAAGCTGCAGTCTTTCAGGAGATTGCAGGGATAGGACTTAAATGGATGGAGGCCCATGATGGAAACACTGAAACTTCCAGGATGTTGCAGACAATTAAACTAATACCATCTCAGTGACTAATGGCATGCTCCCAAGAACTTAGGAAAGAGGTAGCACAGGATGCAGGCTTATTCAAGCAGATGTTTCTTAGTCTGTGCTATATTTAGATCAAGAAAAAATGTGCTGGGTGAAACATTTGCCTGTCAGGGATTCAGAATTTGATTTCCCTCTCCAATTTTAGTCCTGATAAGATGTGAAGAGCAGATGAAAAGAGCAGAATAGCCTCATTCTGTGGCTGGATTTAGTTATTTATATGGCTTTCTCGCTGTACGTTAAAGCTGTCTTGCCACTGGATAAAGTTCTTACAAAGGTCATAGGTCTTAGTGGTTTGTTTGGGGGTCTTCGGGCTTTTCTTTTACAGTGAATACAAAAACATGACCAGAGGTTGCTCAAAAATTCACACTGGGAGGAAGCTAATGTTTTTTTAATGATGAGGGTTTTTTTCCGTCAGATTCTTGTTGCTTTCACTATTTGATGGAATAATGCATTACCTCAAAATCATTGCAGTATCAAATCTGTAGTTCTGCACTGCTGGACATGTATGGGTAAGCTCCAGTATCAGTTCTTCCCACACAGTAAACTGTTTGGCTTCTTTTGGCTTTACTGTACAACCTTGTACTGTCTTCATTCTTAGTTTTGTATCTGAAAACAAGGTAATTTATGTAATTTGCAGTATACCCAGTGCTCATTCTGGTTTTAAAGCTGTATACAAGCCAGCATGCTATTGCCACCCATTGTGAATTAAACTCCTCTCAATAAATTGCATGCATTTATATCCAGCTTTGATAACTCTTCATCTGTGGTGGCCTTATTCTAACTTTTGCATGTAGACTGTATCAGATCAAGATTATTTTGAGGGGAAACTATTTGTCAGAAACTTGCTTAGTGGAAAAGTGTAAAAAGCTTACCTGGTAATGTATTAGAAAGAGTAACTTTTGCTGTGGAAGTGTCACAAAGCTGTTCAGTCACTTCAGAAGTGGCTTAAATTGTTCCACTTTCAACAGTGTATGAATCACAGCGAGACAAGTAATGCATGCTAATTACTATCACACTCTTTCTGCACATTGGTAAAATGCTTTTCCTGCCCAAGCAGCGGGTGATTCAGCTAGCGAACTAGGCAAATGCAGCGTATTTCTGAGCTGCTTGGCACAGTGGGGTCAAGATACCATGTTTACAGTCGTGCTGTGCTGATTCTGCATTGAGAAACTGGTTCTCTGTTCCTCGCAGCCAGGCACCAAGCCAGCCAGAACGACAGACACTTTGTTGCACTAGCACCAGTGTCTTTCTGCTCCAGGTATGTGTTGATGCTTTGGACTGACTGTGTAGAGCAAAAAGTCTGCTGGCTTTGTCTCCAGTACCTAGGGTGACCTTTAAGGGAAATATTCCCAGAGACAGTACATCACCAGTCCAACACTTACAAGTTTCATTGACCCTGCCAGGTCTTCTCCCCCTGGTCACAGAAGTGGCTGAAGCATATGTGAAGAATAGGAGTCACAGAGGTGAGGTATCCCCTGTGCAGATGTGACCCAAGGCTCAGCTGCAAAAGACGTAGTGGAAAAATTTGAAGTGATTCTTAGACCTGCCTTGAGCTGCGGCACAGGTGCTTGTAAGGCAGCCAGGGGGCAAACTGGAGGTAGTCCGGGAGACCCAAAATGGCTTTAACTCTGGTTTGTCTGTGATAAATGCCTCTGAATATTGGGCCTTCTATTGACAGTGCAGGAAGCATGAGGTCACACTGTTCTAGCTAGCACCAACTGCATTAGACCTGTAGTCAACAGCAAAGTGTTATGCTCTCTCAGGTGTGCATTTGCACAGTTGCAAGGTGCACTAGCAGTGTGTACACACCAGCTCATTTAGAAGATCTTTAACACCGCATCCAATTTCTATGGTTCAGACATAAAGTTTATGAACTAGGAGAGGAATAAAAACATGTCTTCTGGCCACTGAAATCTGAGTAGAGTTTGTGGATTGTACTGTCAGGCTTCTTGGTCTTAAGCTTCATTTATCTTGAAGTGAAATTTGCGTTTCTAAGTATGCATTTGAAAAAATATTTTTGGGGGATATTGAATTGAGTTGTGCTGGAATGAATCTCAGCTAGTGCTTTTGATGCACTTGGTAAATTCCACTGATTTGTGCTCCTTTTTCTAACAGAGATTGCTGTGACTTGAGCTTGTGGTGTTTATGACTACAGAGTTGCATTCCAATGTGTGACCGGCATTGTCTTTGAAGCATATGAGTAGTCGGAAGATCAGTGTGCATGAATAGGCAGTTCTGGTTTTTTTGTTTGTTTGGGGGTTTTTCAGTGTTTCTTTTTAGTAAATTTGTAGAAAAGAGTTTGATTAAATATCAGTAGTTTTTCCTGATTTGTAAAAATGTAGCATGGATAAGATATTAAAAAAATAGAGAAAGAAACAACAACAAACCCCACCAAAATCAACAACAACAACAAAACCCTAGCATTTGGTTTTAAAATAAAGCTGTAACGGAACTTATTAATCAAAACTTAGTCCTTCATTGGATTTTCTGTTTTATTGTTAACTCCATTGGTAGTTAGTAAACCTTTATGATCAGAGCATTGTGCAGACAACAGCGTGAAATGGGTATTTCTGTAGCAAATGTTAAGCAAAGAAATAAAGCATTTATTTTATTGTCTTTGAAGCTAAGCCATTTTGATTCCTTACTGACTGTATTTTAACTACGTTAACCTCTTAATTAGGTTCAAGATTAATGAAGCCTATTTATATCTCTAAAATATTGTAAGGCAGAGATTAAAATGTATACAAAAGGTCTTAATACTGTCAGTCAGAACAGAGTTACTCTTTCAGGATGAAAAAGCAGAGTTTAGTCCTTGTTCTTGGAAATCAGAGTTTGAGACGTGATGATAAAGCAGAGAGGAGGGACCTGATTTGGATGCTTCCTGTGCGAATAGCTGTTCCATTGTGCTGAAAGTGCTCACAGGAGTGTTGCAGAGAACAGGCATGTTCCCTCTCTTTAAGCAGTGTTTTTATCATTTGCACAATAAATGTCTGATAGTTTGCTGGTGAATAATTTCCACACAGAGCTTAGGATGCAATAGCTTGCCCATAAAATTGTGGAAAGAACACAGTAGGATTCAAGTGACCAATAATGACACCTAGCAAGCATATACGTAGGGATTTTTCCACAAACTGCAGTGTGTGGGCAATTTTGAACAGGGTTATGTGCATTTGTTAGGTGGGGAAAAGAAAGCGAAAAAGGTTGACCTAGTTGGTGAAATTACTTGTGATGACTTTTGTTGTAATAGTGTGAAATTGAAAGCAACAGGGTAAGCAGCACAGCTGTGGAGATCATGATAGAAAAATAACTTTTCACATCTCATATGTCTCTGTATATTGTTTTCTGAAATGCCCTTTTCTTTTTCCGTTTTTGAAGGCCACTGAAAAGTGTCATGTTATCTGAGTGCATGTGTCAGTCTGGCAGTGTAAATTTGATGGTGGCTACAATACATCTCCCTTCCTTCCTTCCTTCCTTCCTTCTCTCAGGGAGTGTTACCATAGCATTTCCCTCCCAGTGACTCTCTCGCAGAGCTGCAGATGGGATTCTCGCTATGAACTCTCTGCTGCTCAATCGGATACGCTCAGTACTGTAGAAGGAAAATGGGAAAGAAAGGGTGACTTAGCAACACGGATAAAGCTTTCCTGGTATTTCCAAGACACGAAAACCTTATTTGAAACAAAGGCTCGTCTTTATTAAATTGAAGATGGGATTTTTCTATGAAGAGAAACATATCCTGTTTCTCCCCCTCACCCCACACCAATCCATTTTCTCCTGTCCAAGCAGATTGATTTGGAATAGTGACTGTCTGATCATGGTGCTTATGTTTTGTTTTTGTTTTTTTTTTTCCTCCTCTAGCTGTGGCCATGG